>JARFIW010001129.1:1295000-1834801 GCA_036346225.1 Platerodrilus igneus | reverse complement strand
TTTCTTCAAACATTGGTAAAGAATTGAAAATAGAATTTTTTAAGTGGTTTCATAGAAAAATGGTGATCATGTTTTTTACAAACCGGAACTATTCTTTTAGTAATTTCACGAAGTGGAAGATCGTTTCTGCTTACGTAATCATCACACCAATAAAATCAATTAGCGTTTTAACGTTTTGATTTACACAAGCGTATCGATAAGATGTAAAAACTACCAACCTTTCTAGAATTAATAAAATTAACGTTTTGTATTAAAAAAAAGGTTATCAAATTTGAAATCTAAACCACTTCTTGATCATGGAAAGCTATGATAATAATTTAAAGTAACATTTAAAGTTACATCCTGATATAATTTATAAAACATTGGGAATGCATACACGTTTTAATTTAACAGCGCATCGACACAAAGTAGAGTATTATAATGCGTACGCAGCACTTTGAGAGACGGTAGTATTAATATCATCAGAAAGCGGTCGAGTATTGATGTTGTAAGTTTATTCACTTACCATCTGATAATAATACTACTGAAACGTTTGAAGTCGCCAGGCAACAGTAAAACAAACGATTAAATGTAGAATGTCCAATTACTCATATCTTAGTCTCTCTTAGGGTATTAATTGTATGTTTCATCTCTGTTACTTCAAAGAGTTATTGACAACGTTGCAGGAAGCAAATGTGATACTAGATTTAATGTAAATTGAAAGGAAGATATACGACGGATGCAAAATTAAATGGCTTTGAAAGGATAGGATAGGATGATGGGAAAATACAAAATAGTGTATATTTATATATTTAACTATTTTACAATGTTTTTGTGATTTTGGGCTTCTTCAAGAAATAAACAACAATATACTCCACATATGTAATGACCTATTTCCGCTATTTCTGGTGGACGCAAAAACGTATCAACTTTGTAAGGACGCAGAATTGTTAGCAAGATGTATATATATATATATATATATATATATATATATATATATATACATATATATATGTATACACAATATATACAACATATACAATATATACATATATATATATAATATATATATGTACATATATATATATATACATATATATACATATACATATATATATATATATATATATATATATATATATTGTAACGCATCTATAGAGACCAAAAGTTTTAAACACAGGTGAGTTATCACCAAGAGGCTCATGTCCACACACAAAAATAAACACAAGTCGTATAAGAAACATTTATTCTTATTAACTACACGCATATTTAAAGCTAAGAAGGAATATATTTAATGATGCAATTACAAGGTTTATTAAGCTCTAGAATAAGTAAAGGTACACTGTCCAACGATGATAAGAATCCGAGCAGAACATTGATGATGCCAGTAGTTGAATTAATAAAGTTGAGATGCTTGTGCAATACCAAATTAAATAGTTAAATTAAAATTAAGGGTCGAAAACATCTGTAAAATGTCTGTATATATTTGTTAGATATAGTATTTCTAGAAGTAGTTTTAGAATTATTAGATAGAAAATGAAGCTTAAATTATTTTTGTCATGATGCCAGATATCAATAACATTATCAATAACAGGATTTACAAATGCAAACAACTTTGGTGTTTTTTCAAAGATGATTGCAATTATAATTGAGTGTAAAATACCGAATTAAGGTAGTTTTGAAGTAGCGTGTTTAGAGAATGAACAAAACATGTAATTTAATATATGAGTGCTGTAAAAAAAGGGATTTAAGTACCTAGGTGATAAGTTTGTTTATTATTTGAAGGATGAAAGGAATAAAATATAAAAGAGGTCAATCTAACAAGCTCTGTCGTTTTAATTTAAAAGGTTTCCGAAAATTATAAAAGTGAATAAGTTACAAGCATTTAAAAACCCAAAGAGCATACTACAGTTTATTTAAAAAGAAGAAACGCATTACCTCGAAATTAATTTAAAAAACTAACGACAAAGCGGAGCTATAATCATTATAGGGGCATCCAGGTATTTCGACGCAGCACTAGTAACCACGAAGAAGGACCCACACATATAAACAAGCCGGCGGTAGGACGTTCAGCCAACCCCAAGCGAAGAAAGCTTTCGCAACAGCGTGAAACGCATTCAAGGGACCGCAGGATTGTAAAAAAAGGAGTGTCCACCATTTATTTATATACATTTCGTTATAGTAGTAATTCAATTCTATCATCAATTGGCATTCCATGAGCATTTAACAGCACGGCGAGGAAGCCACCATCAATTGGAACAAATATCAGGTACCAAATTCTATTTAAAGTAAAAGCTTATTCTTGTTTTGATAAATTGCATCATTGAACAAATAAATAGGGTAAGCGAACCTTCAACCATTTTACGCCATTTTTACGCACGGCGTATACCGACCGCGCAGATGTAGTGAAGGATTGTACATACGGGAGGGCGTGTAAGTATCCTTGTTTGGGACAACTAGTAGATTTCGTTCTGCAACGAACCCACGTAGGGCGAAATCGAATGTAAATAGTTGAGTATAGAATCCTGAGATAATTTATTTAAAAACAACATATAGCAGATAGCAGTAGCGGTGAAGCAGTAGGAGTGTAGTAATATGTGTGTATATATATATATATATATATATATATATTGCTGTGATAAGGGGTTGTTTAGGAGTGTATTGAGTAGTAAGGGTCGCGTAGTAACTGTAAATAGCAATGGGAATCAGAAAACTGCATTTATTTAGCAGGCAAATAAATATTTCACACATTATGTAAATAGCAAGCATTTAACACCCTGTATATGGACCGTAATTAACTTTAATCAATGCCAGTAAGCATATCTTTCAATAATAGAACGCGTATTCAGCAGAGAAATAATCATACATGTAATTAAACTACGTTGAGAAGTGTTCAACAAGATACGCAGAAGATAAGATAAAACTTAGTAAATCTCAATGCAATTACGCTTGTAAGAAAAAAAGAACAATAAGCGCTTTGAGAAGAAAACGCACTTTCAAATACGAGTTTAAATAAATACATAAACGAAAACAGCACTCGTGTTACATCATTTATTTTTGTACAATTCTCCAAAGGCTTTATCTACACAAAACAATAGACATAAGCTAAAAATCCAGCAACGATAACAATAACAAGGCGATCAAAAATCGTAAAACACTAGTAAATAACAGCATGACACGGAACTCCAAAATAGTTTCATCAGAAATCAGCTTGAAAATATACTAGGAATATCCAGAACAAATATGGTTGGTTGCAGGCTGATTGGAAAACCTATCCAAATGTAGAGAGCAAACGCTATATAACGCCCAGAGGTGATAAGAAACGGTCAGTCTCAATTTGAAGCACGTCGAATTCACAATACTCTTAATCAAATATTTACGCGTTAGATAAATAAATTTTATATTATAGTGAAAAATAGTGTTGTGTAAGAATTGCGTTAAGAATATATGAAAAGCTTTTGCCGTTTTTGCAGAAAACGGCTTCTGGTCCACTTCTAATTCGCTTCTAATACACTTCTAATTCATGATCCGAAGTCTGGTATTCTAGTCCAATGCTAGTCCACTTCTAATACACTTCTTATCCGCTTCTAATACATTTCTAGTCCACTTCTAATCTAATTCTAATTCACAACGATAAGTGGAATAATTCTAAATTCATTGTTGGGAAGGTGAATAAGGCCTATTTTAGAACGAATTCTTGACTGATTATTTCTCCTTCATGATAATTATTTAGGGACTGTACCAAATAAAATTTGTAGCTGGTTTCTAAAATATAATTAAACACGCGGCACTTTGAGGGTATATTGTTGCAGGCGAATTCCTCGTAACGACATTTCTGTATTAATTTTTGCGAATTGCTAGGCTATAATTCAATCTTCGTAGATCTAACTCTGTTTACTAGTATGATTGGATAATTAGGAAATGTTGCCTTGGTCTTTGCGTGGTAATTTAAATGTTTAAATGTTATTGGTTGATTCGAATATAATGTATAATCAATTTAATTGGATATCTAGAGCGCATTATCAGTTCAAGTTAACATTTGTTTTCTGCTTTTTCGATAATACTTCGATCCTGGTTGTTGCTTTATGCGGTTTAACCGTTCACCATTTTCGGGATTTGTGACTCCAGGACTGTTTGAGGCAATCTATTTGGTGATACTTTGTTATGGTTGCTCAATAAACTCATTTAAGAGGATTTACATATCGAAGTTGAAGGTAATTAATTATTACATTCGAATCCATTGATTTTATTATACAGGTGTTTTAGGTGCCATATGTTTCTGTTCGTATTGATCATCCGCTGATCGATGTATATGTTATCGTAGTTCATTGCCCGTTGTACGGTAGGTGAATTTATGTGTTGATATTGATTACTAATATTGCAAATTGTAGGGTTTTAGATTTCAGATTTCAGATTTCAGATTTCAGATTTTAGGTTTTAGGCTTTAAGTCTTTAACTTAAGAGTTTTAATTGTGAAGCGTGAAATCCGAATATTCATAAACTTCAAGCTTCAAGTTCAATTGTTATCCTGCGACGCTTGGCAGTTGTTGGGAATTCCGTCATTGCAACCTCCTGAGTTGACATTGGATGGGTATCGTTATGCATGATTTTCATTATAAGTTTATTAAATACAAATTTAAGAACGTTAATGCATGAACTTTTTAATGATATTTGTATACATTTTATGATGAAATATTTCAGTAGTTACAACTTGAACCATCACAATTAATTATTCATTTTACAATAATCAATAACAATCAACGCTTATTTATATTTACAAGTGCACCACTGTATATAATTTATTGTGCTAATTTGAACATTGTGTAACTGATATCGGTGCACCAATATCCCTTTACATACAGTGCACAATTAATATTAAGTATTCCTGCATTTCACATACATAAAATAATAGGTAAATAATTTACGTAAACTTGATTCAATAAGGTATATGTATTGATGCTGTAGATTGTTTAGAAATTTAGTAAATATTGTGATAGTGTACTGGTATTTATTTGGGTATGTTCCGTAGTTGTATGTGTGATTTAAGTATCATTTTATGGTAGGATATTTGAGTATCTTTTCGACGGGAGAACGTCCCAATTGCGTTCGCGGAAATTCAGGTTTTTCCAATTGGGTGGCGCTCATTAATTTTCGATCTCAGATCTTTCTTTTTTTTGGGATGGTTTTCTGAGACCCACTCCCACCTCCACTGATCTAGTTACGGCAAACGTTCCTAGTATTTTCCGCTGTTCAGTTATACCTATTCGTCCTCGTTATTGTATGTATATTTATTTTTAGGCGTTAGCGCCTGGCGGTCTTTATCTAGCCAACGTTTCTTTTTTATAAATGTTACGATTGGTAACAGTGGGACAATCGTGTAGCATTTAATTGACGCCGAAACGTGTTGGCCATATTTTAATCTTGTTTTCCGGTATTTTTGTTAATTCAGTAAGAGAATATTTTATTGGGAATTTGTTTAGAAACTTATTATTAGATGTTTATGAAATAACTGATTTTGTTTATCTTGTGAATGCTTTTGTATTTATGCATGTTAAGCTAATTGGGTATTTTTAGAATTATTTTTTTTGAATAATTGTGAAAATGGATTATTATCGTTTATTAGTAGATGAGCTTACTTACGAATTAGCAATTAGAGGCTTACATATCAAAAAGGCTACCGTTGAAATTAAACGTAAACTATTGAGAGATTTGTTGACGTCTGAAACGTCATGTGAAATAATATCAAATTCTGATTTAAATTTTTTGCCTGGTAAAGAACTTACGATTTGCGCAGTTAAACTTAATGATTTAGAACGCGATATTGATAATTTTAATTTATCAACTTTTGTAAATGAAAATAAACGTATTTATTCACGACTTGTACATATTCAAAATAGACTTCAACGTATTTTGAATGGAGACGAAGGTCAATTAATTCATCGAGATGAATTATTAGACAAAACGGCATTAGCACTTACTCGGTTAATTAATATGCAACCCAACCGGAATACATCAACCCCTCCTGTTGAAGTAGAAATTTCTTTAATTGATTTAGATGTTCCTACTAACAATAATAGTTTATTAGATGAGCCAAATTGTTTATTACCATTATTACCAGCACCGAATCAACATTGTAGTCATCCTGCAAGTAATTTGGAAACTACCGAAACCCCTGAAATTTTGGAAAAGCACTGTAACCCAAAGGATATTATTGTTAATACGAATTTGGTTAGAAAATCATATCCCGGTTTTCCCATAAACCAATACAACAATTTTTGCCCATTTATAAATGGAATATAACATATGATGGTAATTCCAGCGTAAATGACTTTTTACAACGTATCGATGAACTCTGCGAATCGCGTGGTGTCTCGAAACATCTGTTATATCAATCCTCGTTCGACATTTTCCGTGGTCCCGCTCTCACGTGGTACCGAGCAATTAAGCATACAATTAAATCTTGGGATGAACTTGAACATTGTTTACGTTCCGCATTTCTACCGTACGATTACGAACTCGCCCTTCAAGACGAAATTCGAACGCGTACCCAAGATATCGATGAAAAAGTAATAATATTTATTTCGGTCATGGAAAATTTGTTTAAAAGACTCAGACTTGTACCGTCTGAAGAAGATCGTATACAAGTTATTAAGCGAAACTTATTACCGCACTTCCAGTCGCAGTTATGTTTACACGCTGTCAATACTGTTGTAAAATTGACTAAATTATGTCAAAATATAGAAGAAACAAATTTTAGGACCAACCAATTTCGCCCACCTCCAACTAATACCAAATTACTTTTAGAACCGAACTTAGCTTATCAAAGACCTCTACGTCAGAACTATTTATCCCTTGTTGAGGAAAACAACTATGTGGATATTCAACCTATTAAAAATACTTTAACAAATTCTGATTTGTTAATGCAGAATCCTGTTTCTGTATATAATGATGTTATTCAACCGAAGCGACCGGCACTTATTTGCTGGAATTGTAATAAGGAAGGACACAGATCCCGTATCTGTACCGAATTAAAAAAATTACATTGTTTCAAATGTGGTCACCCGAATTGTACTCTTAGAAATTGTCCTAAGTGTTTGGGAAACGATTATTCGAGCCGTCGGTAGATCGGTCTACGTGCTCGTTGTTTTCAAAGACTCCGATCATTCGTAATGAAATTCCTACACCTAACTTAGATGTAACCCTGAAAGCCAAACTTGATTTTGTATTGGCTAGTGTTGTCAATGATGAACGACTTTATTTGAAAATTGATATTCTTGGCATCCCTATTCTTGGATTATTAGATAGCGGTGCGTCCCGTACTATTTTAGGTCAATCCGGATATGAGAAAATTAAAACTTTAAACTTAAAACTCTACTCTACTAAACTAAAAATGTGTACTGTAGCTAACGGAGAAAATTGTGGAATTAGGGGCAGCTACGACCTACCCATAAAACTGCAACATAAAGTTATTATTTTAGACGTACTTGTAGTACCCTCCGTGTCCCAATCACTAATTTTAGGGACAGATTTTTGGATGAAAATAGGTTTAGTCCCAGACTTGCGACATGGACAATGGTTTTTTAGTCCCACCGATTCGACTATTAGTTCTATTAATAGCGAACAGCATTTAAATTCGCAACAATTAGAAAAACTTAATGAGGTTGTTGATAAAATTTTCCAGAATATGCCTAGTACTCTCGGATGTACTAACATGGTAGAACATGTTATCAAGACTTCTGCCGATCCGAGTAAGCAGCGATGGTACCCGATTTCCTGCGTTACAAAAATTTTAATAAAGACTTAGACGATATGTTAAAAGATGGAATTATTAGTCCCTCGTCTAGTCCTTGGGCGTCCCCGATAGTGTTAGTAAAAAAAAAAGATAATTCGTACCGTTTCTGTGTGGACTATCGGAAAGTAAATAAAGTCACTGAGCGTGATGCGTATCCGTTACCCTTGGTATCTGCAACATTGGATAAACTACGAGGTGCCAAATTTTTGACATCATTAGATATTAAAAGCGCTTACTGGCAAGTTCCAGTAGCCGAATCTTCTCGTCCTATTACCGCTTTTAGCGTACCTAACCGCGGTTTATTTCAATTTAACCGTATGCCTTTTGGGCTTCATAATAGTCCAGCTACTTGGCAAAGATTAATCGATAGAGTTCTTGGATTGGACCTTGAACCCTATGTTTTTGTATATCTAGACGATATAGTCCTAGTTTCTGAACAATTTGATAAGCATATCGAAGTTTTGGAAGAGGTTTTTAAGCGATTAAGGTTAGCAGGTCTTACCGTTTCCCGTGAAAAGTGCAATTTTTGTCGACCAGAAATAAAATACCTTGGTTATGTCGTCAGTTCGAACGGTCTTCAAGTAGATCCAGAAAAAGTATCTGCTATTTTGGATCTTCCTCCTCCACTTAATATTACCGAAGTCCGTCGCTTTTTAGGTCTTTGCGGGTGGTACCGCCGCTTTATTACCAACTTCTCTACAGCTGTCGCCCCTATCTCTAAGCTTTTATGTAAAAGTCACAAATTTTTATGGACTACCGAATGTGCAGTTTCGTTTTCTGCCATCAAACAATTGTTAGTCTCTGCTCCGATCATGTGTTGTCCTGATTTTGACAGTCCCTTTGTAATTCAGACCGATGCCAGTGATTTTGGTCTGGGAGCTGTATTATCCCAAACCAGCACCGATGGTGAAAAAGTAATCAGTTATCTTAGTCGATCCCTTTCCCCTAGCGAACGGAAGTCCAGCGCTACGGAAAAAGAATGCCTTGCCGTGGTATGGGCCATTGGCAAGTTTAGGTCATATATTGAAGGCACCCATTTCACAGTTGTAACAGATCACTTTGCATTAGTCTGGCTTGACAATTTGAAGGATCCGTCCGGCCGTTTAGCACGCTGGAGTGTTAAGCTACAGCAGTACGATTTTAATATTGTTCACCGTCGTGGTAAGGATAACGTCGTACCCGACACTTTATCTTGCTCTGTCCCGGTTATAAATCAGACTGATGTTAAGGCAGAAGAACCTTATTTTGAAAATATAAACGATCGTTGGTATTCTAAAATGTGCGATCAAATTAAGAAAAATCCGTTAAGCTACCCCGCTTGGCGATTCGATGGCGTTAATTTATTTAAAAGATGTGGAACTTTATTTCCTGGTTTGGATCAACCTAGTTCTGATTGGAAAATTGTAGTACCAAAGTCACATCGTAAAGAATTAATTCGTCGGAATCATGATGAACCCACCTCTGGTCATCTCGGCATATTTAAAACCTATCATCGAATCATGTCTCGTTATTTCTGGCCCAAAGCCAAAGCTGACGTAACTCGTTACATTCGATCCTGTAAAACTTGTATTGCGTGTAAAGTAGAAGCAAAGCCCCCTGCTGGCTTGATGTTAGGACGTCCAGAAGTGAACCGTCCATGGGAATTAATTTTTGTAGATATTGTAGGACCCCTTCCGAGATCTACGGCAGGTCATAAATATATCAAGGACCATCTTAGTAAATTTTGTATTTTCTTACCTATGCGCGATGCAACTTCTCGTAAAGTTGCAGAACTGCTTGAAGACAATGTCTTTTTATTATTTGGCGTTCCCCGTATTCTAGTTTGCGATAATGGAAAGTCATTTCTCGGCAAACCTTTTAAGGAACTTCTTAAAAATTACAATGTTGAAGTAAGCCATACGGCTTATTATCATCCGCAGGCAAATTCGGCCGAAAGGCAGCATCGTTCGTTGAAAACAATACTGGCCTCGTTTGTTAATACTAATCAGCGTACTTGGTCTTCACTATTACAGAAAGCTGCTTGTGCTATGCGTACTTCTCGTCATGAAGTTACCAAACACACCCCGTATTTTGTAAATTTTGGTCGTGAGATGTTTCTTACTGGCGATAGTCATAAAATTCCTAAACCACCTCCTGAGCCTGGTGAAAATCCCGATTATGTCATTCTTATTAAACGCCCTTCAGTCTTTGAAAAATTGTTCCGTGAAATTAATACTCTGATAAAAAAATCATTCAATCGGAGCAAGATGATTTATGATCTTCGACATCGTGATCAGCGTTATGAGGTTGGCCAACAAGTATGGCATAGAAATATGGAAATTTCTGATGCAACTAAGTTTTTTACTAAAAAGTTAGCGCCAAAATATGTAGGTCCATTTTTAGTTAGTAAGCGAGTCTCTCCTTGGACGTATGAATTGCGTGATATAAATGGTCGCAATTGTGGTGTATGGCATGCGAAAGATTTACGTCCTGATTGTAAATATGATGAAGCTATGCATGTTGATTGAGAATTTAAGTTGTGATTGTAAGTAGATAGGTAGTGTGGGTTCGAGCCCCACGTTTAGCTTAGATTTGTTGTTGCCTGAATTTGATACTAGATTTTGAGATTTAATAGAAATAGTTCAATCCTTAGAAAATTTTCCTACGGGTCAATTTTCTGCGGGTAAAGGGGGGAATGTTGCAGGCGAATTCCTCGTAACGACATTTCTGTATTAATTTTTGCGAATTGCTAGGCTATAATTTAATCTTCGTAGATCTAACTCTGTTTACTAGTATGATTGGATAATTAGGAAATGTTGCCTTGGTCTTTGCGTGGTAATTTAAATGTTTAAATGTTATTGGTTGATTCGAATATAATGTATAATCAATTTAATTGGATATCTAGAGCGCATTATCAGTTCAAGTTAACATTTGTTTTCTGCTTTTTCGATAATACTTCGATCCTGGTTGTTGCTTTATGCGGTTTAACCGTTCACCATTTTCGGGATTTGTGACTCCAGGACTGTTTGAGGCAATCTATTTGGTGATACTTTGTTATGGTTGCTCAATAAACTCATTTAAGAGGATTTACATATCGAAGTTGAAGGTAATTAATTATTACATTCGAATCCATTGATTTTATTATACAGGTGTTTTAGGTGCCATATGTTTCTGTTCGTATTGATCATCCGCTGATCGATGTATATGTTATCGTAGTTCATTGCCCGTTGTACGGTAGGTGAATTTATGTGTTGATATTGATTACTAATATTGCAAATTGTAGGGTTTTAGATTTCAGATTTCAGATTTCAGATTTTAGGTTTTAGGCTTTAAGTCTTTAACTTAAGAGTTTTAATTGTGAAGCGTGAAATCCGAATATTCATAAACTTCAAGCTTCAAGTTCAATTGTTATCCTGCGACGCTTGGCAGTTGTTGGGAATTCCGTCATTGCAACCTCCTGAGTTGACATTGGATGGGTATCGTTATGCATGATTTTCATTATAAGTTTATTAAATACAAATTTAAGAACGTTAATGCATGAACTTTTTAATGATATTTGTATACATTTTATGATGAAATATTTCAGTAGTTACAACTTGAACCATCACAATTAATTATTCATTTTACAATAATCAATAACAATCAACGCTTATTTATATTTACAAGTGCACCACTGTATATAATTTATTGTGCTAATTTGAACATTGTGTAACTGATATCGGTGCACCAATATCCCCTTTACATACAGTGCACAATTAATATTAAGTATTCCTGCATTTCACATACATAAAATAATAGGTAAATAATTTACGTAAACTTGATTCAATAAGGTATATGTATTGATGCTGTAGATTGTTTAGAAATTTAGTAAATATTGTGATAGTGTACTGGTATTTATTTGGGTATGTTCCGTAGTTGTATGTGTGATTTAAGTATCATTTTATGGTAGGATATTTGAGTATCTTTTCGACGGGAGAACGTCCCAATTGCGTTCGCGGAAATTCAGGTTTTTCCAATTGGGTGGCGCTCATTAATTTTCGATCTCAGATCTTTCTTTTTTTTGGGATGGTTTTCTGAGACCCACTCCCACCTCCACTGATCTAGTTACGGCAAACGTTCCTAGTATTTTCCGCTGTTCAGTTATACCTATTCGTCCTCGTTATTGTATGTATATTTATTTTTAGGCGTTAGCGCCTGGCGGTCTTTATCTAGCCAACGTTTCTTTTTTATAAATGTTACGATTGGTAACAGTGGGACAATCGTGTAGCAATATTAATAATTAAAAAACTTGAAACTATTTACAAAGGGTTGTACATTTTATTAATTGTAGAGAAATTGAACAGCGCTACATTTTGCTGCTTACAGTAAAGCGTCTGGATATGAACTGCTGAGAGCGCATCATAAAATTAAAGAGGGAGGTTGGTAACCAGAAACTTACGCTAGATGGCGAGGCCAGTATGAAAACATACATAATTTAAAGTAGTTAAAATTATTAGAACAATATCCAATATACCGCCCGCCTTGAAAGAGGTAGTTTTCAAAAAAGTACAAACATAAATTCTTAGAACTAAGGGAACAATACAGATCATTATTAGCAATAAGAGTTAATACAAGCAAATACTTAATCTAAGCACAATTAAGAACTACATTACACACAAGGATTTTTCCTTTATAGTCACTCGCACACTGTGGGAAAGGTGCACAATTTTGCAAAGGAGCGTTTTACTATTCCGTTTGAAGTCTTGATTGAGACAACACGAGAGATACCGTCAGCACCAAGAAAGAGCTGAACCACTCTGCCGAGCTTCTACTGCATCGGTTGAGCATGGTCAGAGAACTAGGGTGTCCACTGCAAGTTGAGAAGAAGTTTCGCGCCACTTAACACGTTGTTGAAGCTCTGATAAATATTTTTTTCTCCATCTTTTCCATAGATGTTGATTGAATTTTTGTACCCTTTGAAATGTTGATAGCCGGGATTCGGAAGATTGAGTTAAATCTGGATCCGGCAGTGCAGTTGACGGACGACCAATGAGAAAGTGGGCAGGCGTCAATGGTAAGAGATCAGAGGGATCTGAGGATAAAGGTGAGATAGGACGAGAATTAAGGGTCGCTTCTACCTGTAATAACAAAGTGCTCATTTCTTTGTAGGTCAGCAAAGCATTGCCAACAACTCGTCGCAAATGAAATTTGGAGGACTTGATACCTGCTTCCCAAAGACTGCCAAAGTGGGGGCTATATGCAGGAATAAAATGCCAATTTGTTTCCTCCTTAGTCATAGAATGAGGTATACAAACTTCCTGCTGTTTTAAAAATTCACCCAGTTCTTTTAGTTCTGAAGTAGCGCCAACGAAGTTGGTACAGTTGTCGGAGTAAACATGTAGAGGTTTGCCTCGTCGAGCAACAAACCGGTGAAAAGCCATCAAAAATGTTTCTGTACTCAAGTCGGTGACCAACTCTAGATGCACCGCTTTTGTAGCAAAACAAATGAATAAACACAAATAAGATTTAGTGGTTTTACAACCTCGACCCTTGAGGTCTTTAATTATGAAAGAGCCGCCATAGTCTACACCGGTCACATGAATTGGAGGAGATGGTTGAACACGATAAGAGGGTAGATTACCCATTATTGGTTCAGCAAATCTTAGAGAAAACCGAAAGCATCGCAGGCATTGATGAACTACTTGCTTAGCAAGATTTCTACAAGAAGTGATCTAATACCTGTCCCTAAGACAGGAAATCAGCATCTGGGGTCCAGCATGCAAAAGCTGTATGTGCTCGTTAAGAACAAGAAGTTTTGAAATCGGACGTTTCCCCGAAATTATTAACGGAAATTTCTTATCATATAAAAATTGGGAGTTTTGGAGTCCTCCGCCAACTCTCATCATGCCCTTGAAATCAAGAAATTGATTAAGAGGTAGCAACTTTGAGGATTTTAAAGATGTACCCTGAAGTAATATTTTTAGCTCAGCAGAAAAGGATTCCTGCTGCGAAAGCTTTATAAGAACAAGGAGTGATTTATTAAACTCAATAGACGATAAAGGACCGAAGCAGCGACTTGCCTTGGACCTCAAACAATTGTTATGAAAGCGAAAACAGTTAGCAGTGACTCGCACTGACTTAGACAAGCTTGAAAAGCGACTGAATAAAAATGGTTCTAGTGAGTTGACCAGATTACAGAACGACTCCTCTTTTGTTTCAGGGAGGTCAACAATTGAGCAATTCAAATGGGGCCATGAAGACTCATCTTCATGAAACCATGAGGGACCGTTCCGCCAAAGGTTTGAATCCTTTAATGCCTGAAGACTGATGCCTGTTGAAATCAAATCTGCAGGATTGCATTTGGTTAGCACATGAAGCCAAGTACCGAGTTGCGTGAGCTGCTGCAATCAGAAACCCTGTTGCATACGAAGGTTTTTAACAGCCTTGGATCGGTTTTCAACCATCCCAAGACAATGGTTGAATCAGACCAAAAATAAGAACGTGTAACTGGCAAGTCTAATGCTTTTAGAACTTGCTTTGAAAGTTTTGCTAAGAGAACAACCCCACAGAGCTTTAACTTAGGAATTGTTAGCGGTTTCAGAGGTGAAACCTTAGATTTGGAGCATAGAAGCTTAACGTCGTAAAACCTTCTCTGTCCTTTGAATGTAGAAAAATGCATGCACCATACCCTTGCATGGACGCATCACAGAAACCGTGAAACTCAATCTCCGTGTGTTGTTTACACACAACATATCTTGGAACCTTCAAGTCATTTAGACTGACTAATTCGCTACGATATGAAAGCCATTTTTTATTTAAGTTATCGGAAACAGGGTCGTCCCAATCTAGTTTTTCCAGCCACAGTTGCTGAATGAGAATTTTTGCTCCCAAGGTGCATGGACCAAGGAAACCCAGAGGATCAAAGATTTGGGAAATCTCTGAAAGCATGCTACGCTTAGTAGTCTTTTGTGTAAAAGCATTGGAAATTGTGAACACGAACTGATCAGATTGAAATGACCAAATAAAACCTAAAGTTTTGGTGTGCTCGTGATCTCTTAGCGTAAGAACACCAGGATGTATATCTGAGCTTGGAATTCCTTCCAAAACATGTGAATCATTCGAAATCCATTTCCGCAACTTGAAACAACCTGAAGTTAGAACTTCATTTAACTGAGAGCACAGAGTGCGAGCACTTTCAAGCGTGCTACTACCTGTTAATAAGTCATCAACATAGAAATCTTCTCTAATTACCTTAGAGATATCCGGAAATGAAGCTGCACGATCGTAACTCAGCTGTGTAAGACTACGAACAGCAAGAAAGAATGCAGAAGCAGTACCATAAGTAACTGTATTTAAGTTGTATGCGAGAAGTGGATCTGCAGGAGAGAATCGCCACAAAATCCTTTGCAAAGACCTTTGGTCAGGCTCCACCTGAACCTGTCTGTACATCTTCTCGACATCACCAGCAATAGCAAAAGTATGCTTGCGGAAACGTACCAATATGGAGAACAAATCTTGCTGGATAGTGGGACCAACCATTTGAATATTGTTCAAAGAATAACCAGAAGTGGTTTCTTGTGAACCATTGAAAACGACTCGCAATTTTGTAGTAAGGCTATCCTCTTCTAGGATACCGTGGTGTGGAAGATAATAAGAAGAAGTGACATGTGCCCCAGATCAATGTATTCTTGCATAAATTGACTGTAGCGAGTAGCCAAGTCTGGATTGACTTGCAGTCGCCTTTCTAACCCAAAGAATTTTTTTTGGGCAATCTTGAAAGAATCACCTAGAATCTCAGGCGATTGCTTGAAAGGAATGGAAACTATAAACCTGCCATCGGAATCGCGACGTGCAGTTTGTACAAAATGTGCCTCACAGGCACTTTCTTCTGATGTAAGAACCTTTTCAGCACGGTAATGTTCAATCTGCCAGAATCTGCTGAGTGCATCAGCAAGACTCTCGACCGATGTATAATTGCACTGTACAGTATGTGCGAAAGTGGTCGTGGGACCCGAAACAACCCATCCCAATCGCGTCTTTTGCAGAACTGGGAGGTTTGGTCCTAACTGAATTTGCCCTATGCATAAGAGCTTCCAAAATGATGATGCACCTAGCAAAATATCGATGGTACTAGATTGATAGAAAGTAGAATCCGATAATTTAATGTTGCTGGGAATCTTGATGCTGTCGCATTCTACGTTGAAGCTAGGAGAAACGCTAGTGATTTCATCCAGAATTAAACATGAGACCTTGAATTTGAAGTTGGTGTGAAGCGCATGAAGTTCTACGTCACACCTTGCACGTATATGCGAAGTGGCCTTACCTAGACCAGAAACGGTGATATTAGCACTGCGAGTTTGAAGGTTTAACCGAGTGCATACAGCTGATCTTATGAAATTTGATTGAGAGTCAGAATCTAACAATATTCTGATTTTGTGAAATCGGCCATCATTAGAAATAATTCTTGCCTTTGCTGTGGGCAATAGGACTTGAACATCATTCGAGCAGAATGCAGAAATTGATTGGTTTGACTCAACAGGTGCTGCAGAATTTGCAGGCCCTGGTTGATGTTCAGATTTGATTTGTTTCTCTTCATGAAGCAGCGTGTCGTATTTGACGTTGCATTTCTTGCAAGTAAACTCTGAAGTGCATTGATTTACAAAATGTCCCTTGGAAAGACAGTTAAGACAAACTTTAGTAAGGGACTCCATAGTACCTAATGATTAATTGAAAAATGACAGTAAAATTATCACAACGCGCCACTGGTGGTAGTTGTGCTTATTCAATCCACGCCACTGGTGGAAAGGCAGCAGGTTAAGATTTTATTCGTAATGGAAATTTAAAGTACACTAGGATAGAAAGCGCACGCCTATGGTCGCTTTGTTGGAACAAGAGTTCGCAATTATAAAAACAAAATACCCCTTTCGTATGTAACAATGTGTTATAAAATGTGTGAGTAACCTCAGATCTGTTACATAACCATCTCCCTACCAACTTGCACGTATGCCCTAACAAACACCACTCTCCACAAACAAGCTTTTTCCCGTAAAACTTGTCCAACGGCTCACATAATTCTCAAAATCACAGTACACAATAACACAACCGTCGTTCAATTCTGCTAAACTCGTCGTTAACTTTCAACGATTCCCTGTAAATTGGACCACCCCTTGTCAACCGTCTTCTAAAACTCAGAATTTTGTTGTACAGATAAGTATTTTACGCCGAAAAACTCATTAAATTTTCTAACCGGTTTACTCTTCTCTGAAGCCCCTGTCCACTGCTATCACACCTAAACAACCAAAACACACCTTTCAAATGCACGTACATACCATTATCTCACTTCCACTCATATCACTATATGTTCTATCCTTTATTTCATACCCTACCTAACTTTTCTATGTCGGTTATACTTTTCTTGTATCCTTGTCTAAACCAGGTTTCTATCTCTTTGCCTTCTCCTTCTATAACCACCTTGTTCATAGTCATTTTACCCTACTTTTTCTTACACCTTGAAAATCGATATCTTCCGCAAACACGCTGCATCCCTGTCTCGCTTATTACCTTTAAAAATGTCCTCGTCTTACAGACGTTTGAAAGTCACTACAACTGACCATATGATATATTCCCTGTGTTTCTAAGGCATGCCAAATATAGTTTTTCGCTTGATTTTATCGATCTGTTTCTACATGTAACCGTCCGTTCCCTACTATAGACCTGTTGTTCATGTTAAAGATTTTTACGTAGAAGTCTTTAATTAATATATTCTTAACGTTTAAAAGCTTTACTGGAACCGTTTTATTTTCTGCACGTCCCTTACGTGAAATTTATAACTGTTATAACTTGTTTTAGATTATTAAACCTTGGAAACTGACATCAATGTTTAAGCTTATATTATCCTACACTATTTTATACTCTCGAGGAATTATCGATTTTTACACTACTCCTGACATGAAAGGCTTTTATACTAACATATTTGTACACTATTTCTAAGCCTCAATATACTTGTTTACCTTGCCATCGTTTCTATTAGTAATTAATTATTATCCTAATTCTACAATGAAACACAACAATTAAACCTACATTATTTTACATTGTATAGTAGAATTTATTTAAGAAGAGCCAGTACGTCATCATGCGCACACGGCTAAAACGGTGTCAGATTAGTCCATTGTTTATAAATAGGCGTACTGGTTTAGCATATCAGTGGCGTAGATAATTTGCTGTTAAATGTCAATTGATATTTGTGACTTTGATATTCTATATTTATTTTTTACGCTTTCATAGTTTTGTTTCTCTTTCTTTGTGCTTTATGCCTTGTTTATTCGCGTATTCGCCATGTAAATTTAAACCACCAATAAAATAAAGCTTGATTTTAGAACATTTACTCTATGAAGTTTGATAAAAATTATTAAATCTGCTACGCCACTGACTTTCAAATTAAATGACGTACATGTTCTTCTTAAATAAATTTTACTCTATCGACCCTATTCTATCGTATTGAAAACGTTTTAATATATATATATATATATATATATATATATATATATATATATTCTTATGCTACCCCCTCGCGCCTTTTTTATTAATTATTTAATTTTATTTTTATGTATGAAAATATTTACTTTTTATTCGTGCTTTAGCTACGTTTGGTTGGTTTATAAAACACAACTGTGTTAATATGCCTCGACTATTTGAAAACTCGTTCTTCCCAGGGTATCCACCTACTTACCGTGGGTTCAGTGGTAAGTAGATGTGCAATGCACCAACCAAACAGCACTACCTTTTGTTTTTGTACCTGTGATATTTTACACTTGTATATACTAAATTTTTATATAAGATCCACGTAGCCTTGTGCCAAATTAATTAATATTGCAAAATTTATGACTTTGACGTTAAAACACACAGTACTCACCTATTTTACACCTCGTCGTCGGCCTTTTTGAAAAACTGGCTCAACAATCTCACTCGCCGTATGCGTCTTTACAATGCTGGCACTATCACTATGAAAGATCTGCTGTCCAGCTTCCAGGTTTCTTTTAATGAATTTTGATGTCCCCAAATCTAAAATAAATATACCCAAATTTAGAATTTTGACTACCTTTTTATATAACTTCCCCCTGCGCTAATTTTCCTGATGTTTATTCTTCTTTGCTTGTATTAATCCTCCTGCTACTCCACTGCTTTCCTGTTCCAAATTCCGCTCGTTCCAAATTCAATGCTTTCCTCCTAAGTCCACTCTTTCCAATTCACTGCTATCCTCTAATTACCATTCAATACCATTAATCCTCCTAATACCATATCCAAATCTATTCCATTAATATCGCCTTCAGTTCCATAAATACCATTCAATGCCTTTCTTCCTTTCTCAATCTCGTTCCAATATCCCACTCTTTACTACGCCTTTTCCACTGTTACTTTAATCCACTCTTACCCGTTTCACTTCGTCGTTGCTATTAATTATTCTTACTCTTGCTTATCCGTACTCTTCTTTATATATTAATCAAACTCTTAAACTTTCAAATTCATTTATTAATTCTTAAAATGTTCAAAATATAGCGCAGTTTACAAAAATACGTCTTACTACCAAATTTATTATAAATCGACCTTTTGTTTATCTTTTCCTTGGTGATTATTACAATTCAAATATGCCTACTCTTTAATACATTTTATACAAATTCCATCCAATAATATCGTCCCAACAAGTTCGTGTCACTCATACCTTATAATCTTTCTTTTACGCTTTCCCTTTTCATATATAAATTTTCAATCATTGGTCTTTAATATCGCACAACCCTTCAATCATATTTGACAATACTTTTACTTATAATTTTGATATTACATGTTTGTCCAAAGGTTGATTCTATTAAAATAAATGCCGAAATGTTACACATATAAACCTGGATCTGCGTGGTGAATAGTGTAATTTCTACAGACGCATCCGGTTTCTCGATTAGCAAATGTACGTTCTATGGCTTATTCAACATACAACTCAGTGTAAATCCTTGAATACTGTGCTTTATCACGTCATCAAGTCATTGTTTTTTTCGTCTTGGCACTTATCCTTTGACTAATATTTCAAATACTTTAACATTTGTAAAGTACGGCAAACATAAATTTCTCAGTTACGGGATCTGATATTTGGCTTTCTTTATTTGGCAGACACTACCTTCAACAAAACAACCCTTAGAACTCTTTTAGCCCCTACTAACATTTCATTGGCCCCACTGGTTTTGAATAAAAGTGGAAATTTCGTCTGTCTTTATAACTCTTATCTTGGTGTGCATAATTTCTAGTTTTATTTAAAACCACTCCACGCATTTCTACATATTAATTATTACTCAACCCCTAATTTCATTTCTCTCACGTCTGTCTAACTACGCTATATAATAACTTACACTATAAAATAAAACAAATTTAAACTTTCCGTCGCACGAACTCTCATCATGCTAAACCCTCTTCTTGTACAATTTTATATGGATATAAATTTTCTAAGTGAAAACACCCACGACGTTCCCCTGTCATAGTATCTAATTCAAACGTATTTCCTTCAGCAAAAATACGCGTGATTCTGTACGGCCCTTCGTAAGGAAACAACTTCGCGCAAATGTTTCTTTCGCGGTTTGAAACCCTTAATCTTTTTACTACCACCATATCTCCTATTTCAAAAATCGCCCTTTTTTTAATCCTACTACGTCTTCGCTCGATGTCCCTACGCTGCATCCTTTCAATTCTACGCCTAACACTACCCAACAACTCTGTGATGTCTTGCACCTCGACTTCTTCCCTCCAAGGCCTAGCTGGTATAATCTTTCTAATCAATGTTATTGGACATGTTTTTGTAACAGAACTCGGTACGCAATTCATAAAATTTTCAATCTGTGGCAGATATCTAACCTATCTATCGTGGTGCTCTTGCGTCGCCAACCGTAGATATTTTATGACCTCTCGTATATAACGTTCGCATGGATTTGCTTTCGGATGCCGTATGCTGCTAAATGATACCTTAATATGTTCTCTATTTAACCCGTTTCTGAATCTTTGGTTATTGAAATATGTCGCGTCGCGTTGTCTACCAAAATCCTATCCATTTTCCCAACCTGACTTCCAAATTCTCTAATTGACTGTAAAGCATGCACCGTGTTACTTCGTCTTGCCGGAAATAATTTAACCAATTTCGAAAAAACGTCCACCATTACCAATATGTGCCGATACCCCTGTTCACTAGTAATTAGGATGCTCAAGTAATCAATAGCTACCAATTCTAACGGTCCACTCACGCTCACATTCATCGGTATGTTCTGCAACACCACGTTTTTGTCTTTCCCTAAAATACAAATCTTACAACGATTAATCCGTTCTTTAACCACCGTGATATCGTTTCTTGTATAAAACGCCTCTCTAAATACCAAAAATGTTTTTCTAATGCCTATATCTCCAAATTTTAGATGAATTTCGTCTATAATTTCCACAGCCGTGTCTCTGGATAACACTAACAGTTCTGCATCACCTATCCTTTTTACCACAAACTGGCCTACAACTGTAAATCCACGGTACTCCTCTACATTTTCCCTCGTTAATTTCTCCCGTATCGAGCTCACCTCACTGTGCCTCTGCGTCTCCATAAGCTTGTCGTTTGTCCACCGACCAACATCCCTGAACTCCTGCAAAGCAACTAAACAATTCTTTACGTCTTCTTTATTCGCCTCTACCTGCGGTCTGCTTAGAAAGTCCGCCGTCACATTTTCCTTTCCTGGTTTATGTTTAATTTCAAAATCGTACTCTTGCAATACTAGTGCCCACCTATACAACCTACTGTTCAAAAATTCCTTTTTCTTCATGAATGTTACAACCGTGTTGTCGGATTCTATCAAAAATTTCTTTCCTAGCAGATAAAATCGTAACTTTTTTACTGCATACACTATCGCCAACATCTCCTTCTCTGCCGTCGCATATTTGGTTTCGCAGTCTTTTAACACCCTGGAAATAAATACAATTGGTACCTCAGCTCCGTCCTGGATTTGCACCAACTCAGCCCCAATCGCATATTTCGACGCATCCGTCCTCAAAATAAATTCGTCTTTGAAATTTGGATACTTTAACGACAACTCTTCATAAAACGCACGTTTTAAATCTTGAAACGCCTTCTCCCGTTCAGCAGTCCATTTCCATCTTTCGTTTTTCTTTAACAAACTCACCAACGGCACACACAACTCAGAATATCTCGGTATAAACCGTTTATAATAATTTAAAACCCCTAAAAATCCTCGCAATCCTCTTACATTCTTTGGTTGCGCAATATTTTTCAACTCGTCCAGCCTCTTATTACAAATTCTCATACCATGTTCACTAATTTCAAATCCTAAATACGTGACCTGGCTCTTAAACAATTCGCATTTCTCCACGTTCAACTTTAACCCCCCTTCGTCCAACCTTTGGATCACCTTTTCTAAATGCTCCATGTGTTCTTGCTCGTTCCTTGAAAAAATCAATAGATCATCCACATAGTGCGAACAGAAACATTCATACTCGTTGAACAGCTTCTGCATGTGGCCCTAACAAGTGCTGCTGAAGAACTACTTAAACCAAATGGAACTACAGAAAACATATAAATCTCCCCTTCAATACTAAACCCCGTAAACTTCTTACTATCTTCATGCAACGGAATCAACCAAAATGAATTTTTTAAATCTAACTTGCTAAAAATCTTCATCTCATACACCTTATATAACAAATTATCCAACCCTTGTGGTTGTTCGTACTGCGCTTTCGTAATTGAATTCAACTTCCTCGCATCCAAACAAATTCTTATATCTCTTTTGTTAGGTTTAGGTACAATAACTACCGGGTTCACATATGGAGTCTTCGCTGGTTCGATGATTCCTTCTTTTAACATTTTACTAATTTCGGCTTTAACCCTATTTCTAATTGCAAACGGAATTGGATACACCTTGGTACTAAATCCGCTGTCTTCCGTGACCTCTAACTTATGCGTATATCGCTTCGCAAATCTCGGCTCTTCATTAAACAACCCTATAAATCTATTAAATAATTCCCCCAGCTTCTCTTTAATATCAATACTCACTTTTCCTATCTGTCCATCATCAATTATTCTCGCAAACATATTACATAATCTCACTTCAACCTGTCTATAATTACTTGCCCTTTTCACTCCTAATCCTGACTTATCTATATCATTTCCATCCCTATATTCCGAACTAACCGTAGGCACCACCCATAACTTATCTTTATCTAATATCCGAATCGACCTATCATTTCCATCTATATTCCATCCAAAATCCTCTATAAAATCCATTCCTAATATAAAATCTAACTGCAACCCCTTTGTTATCAAGAACTCTGCATCTCCTGCCTTTTTATTCCCTACAAATATCGGTACACCGATTACCCTATAAATCGTCGTTAGCTTCTTGTTCATTGCCGACCATAAATTAACCCCATCAATTGTTTTTATTCGTCCTTTTAAAAATTCTGCATGTTTTATCACCACACTTTCATTTACCAGCGACAACTGTGAACCACTATCAACTAAAGCAACATATAAACAATCTCTTAATCTAATATTAATAAACAACAAATTCTTTTTATTAACGGCATAATTATTTAACAACAAATCACTTAAACTATAACATAAATCTATATCTAAACCAAACAACTCTGTCTTCCGAAAATTGACGTTTTTTTTTAATTGTCGGTGCCTTGTGTACTTGTACCACCTCGATCTTGTCCGTGTCCTTTGTCGCCGCGCTGGTCGTTATATGTTGGACGTTTATGTCCCTGTCAGTCCGGCTGTATCCGTCATGCGTTCCGCCTCCCGTAATACGGCCGTCATCTTCGTTGTCTCCGTGCTGGTACCTATTTTGTCCTTTGTATTTGTTTCCCCGGTATTCCCTATTGAAATACTGTCGTCTGTTTCCGTCGTGTCCCCAATAATTACGCTGTCCGTGGTTGAAACCTTCATGTCTGTAGCTAGGTCTGTGTTCATTGTGGTATACGTGTCGTCGGTTTTCGTCCTTATAACCCCGGTTTTGCTCCCAGTAAGTTCCACGCGTCTTTGCCTCCAGTGCCGTCGCTAAGTCAAAATTTCGCATTACTCCTAAAAATTCCCGCAGGGTTTTTATGTTCTGTACTACAACCACCTTTGTCACCTCCGGTTCCATGTGTCCCGCAAGTAGTAATACTATGTCGTCCTCGCCCAATTTCGGTGTCAGATGTTGTGCCTGGTTGTATTTGTCGATCGCGTATTCTTTGCATGATCCGTTTATCTTACTGTAATGTCCTGTTATTAAGTTTGTCCTTATGTTTGTCTGGTGCGTGTTACTCCAAAATTGTTCGATGAACAGTCGTCTAAATTCCGCGTATGTGTCGTACTGTCTCCGTATGATGTTGTGCCATTTTTCCGCGTTACCCGTCAAAGTCGTCCCCACTATCTGTAATTTCGTCCGTTCGTTCTGTCTCCACAATTTCGTCTAATCTGTCCAAAAACCCCATCGGTTGTTCAGTCCGTCGTCCTTCAAATTTTGGTAGCGCGTCTCGGTGTAATTTAATCTGCTGTCCGTAGTCTAGTCCTCCGCGTCTCCTTTCTAGGTCGTCTAACTTGTCTTGTATATGTCTGACTTCGTTACCGACCCTGTTCTCCAATATCGTAACTTTGTCTTCAAGTTTTTCGTCCAGTTGTGTCCTAGCGTTAACGTTTTCGTGTTGTAGTGTTTCTAGCGTCTGTCCTAAATTCCTGTAATTTGTCGTATGCTTTTTGTCACATGTTTGTATCTCAGTGTTTAAAGTCGTAAATCCGCTGATCATAGTCTCCTCGACTGCCTCCACGCGTGTCTTTATTTCTGTTCGTAGGTCCGTCCTTGTTGCGTTCAACTCTCCCTGAAATTGTACCCGTGTATTTTCAATATTGTCGTCTACTCGGTCTACCTTTTCTTGTAATTCAGTCTTTAGTTCGTCCTTTAGCTTTTGTATCGACGTGAGTAAATAGTTCTGGGTGTCGTCTAATTTTGCCGTCAGTTTGGCGTGCGCCGTTCTAAACTCATTTCTCAGATCCGTGTGTGAATCTACAATTTTGTTAGTTAAATCCGTATTTAGTTTCGTGTGTGAATCTGCAATTTTGTTAGCTAAATCCGTATGTGAATCTGCCATTGTCTTTAAATCGTCTTTCAAACTCATCAGGAATCGCATAATATCCTGGTTTCCGGCGGTTTCTGCTACCTTGACCTCCTGTACTGTCGCCTGGTCCGTTTCCATGTTTATCACCTCCGGATCTACCTGCCTCACCTCCGTTTCCTGAACATCTCCACCTGCGTCTAGCTCCTCGTCTTGTGTCATAAATTCCGCGTCAATTCCGTACATTCTTCCTGACCTCGTTATCCGTCTGGTGTCCGCGTCCGTCATCTCTGCTGCCTTTTTCAACTCTTCTTTCCTGAAAACAATTCTTAACTACGGGCCCCACCTAACCTCGGTGTCCCGTATCCTACTACTATTTCTGTCTAGCCCCACGTTGGGTTTGCCACCTTCTTATGCTACTCCCTCGCGCCTTTTTTTATTAATTATTTAATTTTATTTTTATGTATGAAAATATTTACTTTTTATTCGTGCTTTAGCTACGTTTGGTTGGTTTATAAAACACAACTGTGTTAATATGCCTCGACTATTTGAAAACTCGTTCTTCCCAGGGTATCCACCTACTTACCGTGGGTTCAGTGGTAAGTAGATGTGCAATGCACCAACCAAACAGCACTACCTTTTGTTTTTGTACCTGTGATATTTTACACTTGTATATGCCAAATTTTTATATAAGATCCACGTAGCCTTGTGCCAAATTAATTAATATTGCAAAATTTATGACTTTGACGTTAAAACACACAGTACTCACCTATTTTACACCTCGTCGTCGGCCTTTTGAAAACTGGCTCAACAATCTCACTCGCCGTATGCGTCTTTACAATGCTGGCACTATCACTATGAAAGATCTGCTGTCCAGCTTCCAGGTTTCTTTTAATGAATTTTGATGTCCCCAAATCTAAAATAAATATACCCAAATTTAGAATTTTGACTACCTTTTTATATAACTGCCCCTGCGCTAATTTTCCTGATGTTTATTCTTCTTTGCTTGTATTAATCCTCCTGCTACTCCACTGCTTTCCTGTTCCAAATTCCGCTCGTTCCAAATTCAATGCTTTCCTCCTAAGTCCACTCTTTCCAATTCACTGCTATCCTCTAATTACCATTCAATACCATTAATCCTCCTAATACCATATCCAAATCTATTCCATTAATATCGCCTTCAGTTCCATAAATACCATTCAATGCCTTTCTTCCTTTCTCAATCTCGTTCCAATATCCCACTCTTTACTACGCCTTTTCCACTGTTACTTTAATCCACTCTTACCCGTTTCACTTCGTCGTTGCTATTAATTATTTTTACTCTTGCTTATCCGTACTCTTCTTTATATATTAATCAAACTCTTAAACTTTCAAATTCATTTATTAATTCTTAAAATGTTCAAAATATAGCGCAGTTTACAAAAATACGTCTTACTACCAAATTTATTATAAATCGACCTTTTGTTTATCTTTTCCTTGGTGATTATTACAATTCAAATATGCCTACTCTTTAATACATTTTATACAAATTCCATCCAATAATATCGTCCCAACAAGTTCGTGTCACTCATACCTTATAATCTTTCTTTTACGCTTTCCCTTTTCATATATAAATGTTCAATCATTGGTCCTTAATATCGCACAACCCTTCAATCATATTTGACAATACTTTTACTTATAATTTTGATATTACATGTTTGTCCAAAGGTTTATTCTATTAAAATAAATGCCGAAATGTTACACATATAAACCTGAATCTGCGTGGTGAATAGTGTAATTTCTACAGACGCATCCGGTTTCTCGATTAGCAAATGTACGTTCTATGGCTTATTCAACATACAACTCAGTGTAAATCCTTGAATACTGTGCTTTATCACGTCATCAAGTCATTGTTTTTTTCGTCTTGGCACTTATCCTTTGACTAATATTTCAAATACTTTAACATTTGTAAAGTACGGCAAACATAAATTTCTCAGTTACGGGATCTGATATTTGGCTTTCTTTATTTGGCAGACACTACCTTCAACAAAACAACCCTTAGAACCCTTTTAGCCCCTACTAACATTTCATTGGCCCCACTGGTTTTGAATAAAAGTGGAAATTTCGTCTGTCTTTATAACTCTTATCTTGGTGTGCATAATTTCTAGTTTTATTTAAAACCACTCCACGCATTTCTACATATTAATTATTACTCAACCCCTAATTTCATTTCTCTCACGTCTGTCTAACTACGCTATATAATAACTTACACTATAAAATAAAACAAATTTAAACTTTCCGTCGCACGAACTCTCATCATGCTAAACCCTCTTCTTGTACAATTTTATATGGATATAAATTTTCTAAGTGAAAACGCCCACGACGTTCCCCTGTCATAGTATCTAATTCAAACGTATTTCCTTCAGCAAAAATACGCGTGATTTTGTACGGCCCTTCGTAAGGAAACAACTTCGCGCAAATGTTTCTTTCGCGGTTTGAAACCCTTAATCTTTTTACTACCACCATATCTCCTATTTCAAAAATCGTCCTTTTTTTAATCCTACTACGACTTCGCTCGATGTCCCTACGCTGCATCCTTTCAATTCTACGCCTAACACTACCCAACAACTCTGTGATGTCTTGCACCTCGACTTCTTCCCTCCAAGGCCTAGCTGGTATAATCTTTCTAATCAATGTTATCGGACATGTTTTTGTAACAGAATTCGGTACGCAATTCATAAAATTTTCAATCTGTGGCAGATATCTAACCTATCTATCGTGGTGCTCTTGCGTCGCCAACCGTAGATATTTTATGACCTCTTGTATATAACGTTCGCATGGATTTGCTTTCGGATGCCGTATGCTGCTAAATGATACCTTAATATGTTCTCTATTTAACCCGTTTCTGAATCTTTGGTTATTGAAATATGTCGCGTCGCGTTGTCTACCAAAATCCTATCCATTTTCCCAACCTGACTTCCAAATTCTCTAATTGACTGTAAAGCATGCACCGTGTTACTTCGTCTTGCCGGAAATAATTTAACCAATTTCGAAAAAACGTCCACCATTACCAATATGTGCCGATACCCCTGTTCACTAGTAATTAGGATGCTCAAGTAATCAATAGCTACCAATTCTAACGGTCCACTCACGCTCACATTCATCGGTATGTTCTGCAACACCACGTTTTTGTCTTTCCCTAAAATACAAATCTTACAACGATTAATCCGTTCTTTAACCACCGTGATATCGTTTCTTGTATAAAACGCCTCTCTAAATACCAAAAATGTTTTTCTAATGCCTATATCTCCAAATTTTAGATGAATTTCGTCTATAATTTCCACAGCCG
The DNA here is from genome assembly GCA_036346225.1 of Platerodrilus igneus. Classification (NCBI taxonomy): domain Eukaryota; kingdom Metazoa; phylum Arthropoda; class Insecta; order Coleoptera; family Lycidae; genus Platerodrilus; species Platerodrilus igneus. The sequence continues at coordinate 1,806,617 of JARFIW010001129.1, read as the reverse complement.
TGTCTCTGGATAACACTAACAGTTCTGCATCACCTATCCTTTTTACCACAAACTGGCCTACAACTGTAAATCCACGGTACTCCTCTACATTTTCCCTCGTTAATTTCTCGCGTATCGAGCTCACCTCACTGTGCCTCTGCGTCTCCATAAGCTTGTCGTTTGTCCACCGACCAACATCCCTGAACTCCTGCAAAGCAACTAAACAATTCTTTACGTCTTCTTTATTCGCCTCTACCTGCTGTCTGCTTAGAAAGTCCGCCGTCACATTTTCCTTTCCTGGTTTATGTTTAATTTCAAAATCGTACTCTTGCAATACTAGAGCCCACCTATACAACCTACTGTTCAAAAACTCCTTTTTCTTCATGAATGTTACAACCGTGTTGTCGGATTCTATCAAAAATTTCTTTCCTAGCAGATAAAATCGTAACTTTTTTACTGCATACACTATCGCCAACATCTCCTTCTCTGCCGTCGCATATTTGGTTTCGCAGTCTTTTAACACCCTGGAAATAAATACAATTGGTACCTCAGCTCCGTCCTGGATTTGCACCAACTCAGCCCCAATCGCATATTTCGACGCATCCGTCCTCAAAATAAATTCGTCTTTGAAATTTGGATACTTTAACGACAACTCTTCATAAAACGCACGTTTTAAATCTTGAAACGCCTTCTCCCGTTCAGCAGTCCATTTCCATCTTTCGTTTTTCTTTAACAAACTCACCAACGGCACACACAACTCAGAATATCTCGGTATAAACCGTTTATAATAATTTAAAACCCCTAAAACTCCTCGCAATCCTCTTACATTCTTTGGTTGCGCAATATTTTTCAACTCGTCCAGCCTCTTATTACAAATTCTCATACCATGTTCACTAATTTCAAATCCTAAATACGTGACCTGGCTCTTAAACAATTCGCATTTCTCCACGTTCAACTTTAACCCCCCTTCGTCCAACCTTTGGATCACCTTTTCTAAATGCTCCATGTGTTCTTGCTCGTTCCTTGAAAAAATCAATAGATCATCCACATAGTGCGAACAGAAACATTCATACTCGTTGAACAGCTTCTGCATGGCCCTAACAAGTGCTGCTGAAGAACTACTTAAACCAAATGGAACTACAGAAAACATATAAATCTCCCCTTCAATACTAAACCCCGTAAGCTTCTTACTATCTTCATGCAACGGAATCAACCAAAATGAATTTTTTAAATCTAACTTGCTAAAAATCTTCATCTCATACACCTTATATAACAAATTATCCAACCCTTGTGGTTGTTCGTACTGCGTTTTCGTAATTGAATTCAACTTCCTCGCATCCAAACAAATTCTTATATCTCTTTTGTTAGGTTTAGGTACAATAACTACCGGGTTCACATATGGAGTCTTCGCTGGTTCGATGATTCCTTCTTTTAACATTTTACTAATTTCGGCTTTAACCCTATTTCTAATTGCAAACGGAATTGGATACACCTTGGTACTAAATCCGCTGTCTTCCGTGACCTCTAACTTATGCGTATATCGCTTCGCAAATCTCGGCTCTTCATTAAACAACCCTATAAATCTATTAAATAATTTCCCCAGCTTCTCTTTAATATCAATACTCACTTTTCCTATCTGTCCATCATCAATTATTCTCGCAAACATATTACATAATCTCACTTCAACCTGTCTATAATTACTTGCCCTTTTCACTCCTAATCCTGACTTATCTATATCATTTCCATCCCTATATTCCGAACTAACCGTAGGCACCACCCATAACTTATCTTTATCTAATATCCGAATCGACTTATCATTTCCATCTATATTCAATCCAAAATCCTCTATAAAATCCATTCCTAATATAAAATCTAACTGCAACCCCTTTGTTATCAAGAACTCTGCATCTCCTGCCTTTTTATTCCCTACAAATATCGGTACACCGATTACCCTATAAATCGTCGTTAGCTTCTTGTTCATTGCCGACCATAAATTAACCCCATCAATTGTTTTTATTCGTCCTTTTAAAAATTCTGCATGTTTTATCACCACACTTTCATTTACCAGCGACAACTGTGAACCACTATCAACTAAAGCAACATATAAACAATCTCTTAATCTAATATTAATAAACAACAAATTCTTTTTATTAACGGAATAATTATTTAACAACAAATCACTTAAACTATAACATAAATCTATATCTAAACCAAACAACTCTGTCTTCCGAAAATTGACGTTTTTTTTAAATTGTCGGTGCCTTGTGTACTTGTACCACCTCGATCTTGTCCGTGTCCTTTGTCGCCGCGCTGGTCGTTATATGTTGGACGTTTATGTCCCTGTTAGTCCGGCTGTATCCGTCACGCGTTCCGCCTCCCGTAATACGGCCGTCATCTTCGTTGTCTCCGTGCTGGTACATATTTTGTCCTTTGTATTTGTTTCCCCGGTATTCCCTATTGAAATACTGTCGTCTGTTTCCGTCGTGTCCCCAATAATTACGCTGTCCGTGGTTGAAACCTTCATGTCTGTAGCTAGGTCTGTGTTCATTGTGGTATACGTGTCGTCGGTTTTCGTCCTTATAACCCCGGTTTTGCTCCCAGTAAGTTCCACGCGTCTTTGCCTCCAGTGCCGTCGCTAAGTCAAAATTTCGCATTACTCCTAAAAATTTCCGCAGGGTTTTTATGTTCTGTACTACAACCACCTTTGTCACCTCCGGTTCCATGTGGCCCGCAAGTAGTAATACTATGTCGTCCTCGCCCAATTTCGGTGTCAGATGTTGTGCCTGGTTGTATTTGTCGATCGCGTATTCTTTGCGTGATCCGTTTATCTTACTGTAATGTCCTGTTATTAAGTTTGTCCTTATGTTTGTCTGGTGCGTGTTACTCCAAAATTGTTCGATGAACAGTCGTCTAAATTCCGCGTATGTGTCGTACTGTCTCCGTATGATGTTGTGCCATTTTTCCGCGTTACCCGTCAAAGTCGCCCCCACTATCTGTAATTTCGTCCGTTCGTTCTGTCTCCACAATTTCGTCTAATCTGTCCAAAAACCCCATCGGTTGTTCAGTCCGTCGTCCTTCAAATTTTGGTAGCGCGTCTCGGTGTAATTTAATCTGTTGTCCGTAGTCTAGTCCTCCGCGTCTCCTTTCTAGGTCGTCTAACTTGTCTTGTATATGTCTGACTTCGTTACCGACCCTGTTCTCCAATATCGTAACTTTGTCTTCAAGTTTTTCGTCCAGTTGTGTCCTAGCGTTAACGTTTTCGTGTTGTAGTGTTTCTAGCGTCTGTCCTAAATTCCTGTAATTTGTCGTATGCTTTTGTCACATGTTTGTATCTCAGTGTTTAAAGTCGTAAATCCGCTGATCATAGTCTCCTCGACTGCCTCCACGCGTGTCTTTATTTCTGTTCGTAGGTCCGTCCTTGTTGCGTTCAACTCTCCCTGAAATTGTACCCGTGTATTTTCAATATTGTCGTCTACTCGGTCTACCTTTTCTTGTAATTCAGTCTTTAGTTCGTCCTTTAGCTTTTGTATCGACGTGAGTAAATAGTCCTGGGTGTCGTCTAATTTTGCCGTCAGTTTGGCGTGCGCCGTTCTAAACTCATTTCTCAGATCCGTGTGTGAATCTACAATTTTGTTAGTTAAATCCGTATTTAGTTTCGTGTGTGAATCTGCAATTTTGTTAGCTAAATCCGTATGTGAATCTGCCATTGTCTTTAAATCGTCTTTCAAACTCATCAGGAATCGCATAATATCCTGGTTTCCGGCGGTTTCTGCTACCTTGACCTCCTGTACCGTCGCCTGGTCCGTTTCCATGTTTATCACCTCCGGATCTACCTGCCTCACCTCCGTTTCCTGGACATCTCCACCTGCGTCTAGCTCCTCGTCTTGTGTCATAAATTCCGCGTCAATTCCGTACATTCTTCCTGACCTCGTTATCCGTCTGGTGTCCGCGTCCGTCATCTCTGCTGCCTTTTTCAACTCTTCTTTCCTGAAAACAATTCTTAACTACGGGCCCCACCTAACCTCGGTGTCCCGTATCCTACTACTATTTCTGTCTAGCCCCACGTTGGGTTTGCCACCTTCTTATGCTACCCCCTCGCGCCTTTTTTATTAATTATTTAATTTTATTTTTATGTATGAAAATATTTACTTTTTATTCGTGCTTTAGCTACGTTTGGTTGGTTTATAAAACACAACTGTGTTAATATGCCTCGACTATTTGAAAACTCGTTCTTCCCAGGGTATCCACCTACTTACCGTGGGTTCAGTGGTAAGTAGATGTGCAATGCACCAACCAAACAGCACTACCTTTTGTTTTTGTACCTGTGATATTTTACACTTGTATATGCCAAATTTTTATATAAGATCCACGTAGCCTTGTGCCAAATTAATTAATATTGCAAAATTTATGACTTTGACGTTAAAACACACAGTACTCACCTATTTTACACCTCGTCGTCGGCCTTTTTGAAAAACTGGCTCAACAATCTCACTCGCCGTATGCGTCTTTACAATGCTGGCACTATCACTATGAAAGATCTGCTGTCCAGCTTCCAGGTTTCTTTTAATGAATTTTGATGTCCCCAAATCTTAAATAAGTATACCCAAATTTAGAATTTTGACTACCTTTTTATATAACTTCCCCTGCGCTAATTTTCCTGATGTTTATTCTTCTTTGCTTGTATTAATCCTCCTGCTACTCCACTGCTTTCCTGTTCCAAATTCCGCTCGTTCCAAATTCAATGCTTTCCTTCTAAGTCCACTCTTTCCAATTCACTGCTATCCTCTAATTACCATTCAATACCATTAATCCTCCTAATACCATATCCAAATCTATTCCATTAATATCGCCTTCAGTTCCATAAATACCATTCAATGCCTTTCTTCCTTTCTCAATCTCGTTCTAATATCCCACTCTTTACTACGCCTTTTCCACTGTTACTTTAATCCACTCTTACCCGTTTCACTTCGTCGTTGCTATTAATTATTCTTACTCTTGCTTATCCGTACTCTTCTTTATATATTAATCAAACTCTTAAACTTTCAAATTCATTTATTAATTCTTAAAATGTTCAAAATATAGCGCAGTTTACAAAAATACGTCTTACTACCAAATTTATTATAAATCGACCTTTTGTTTATCTTTTCCTTGGTGATTATTACAATTCAAATATGCCTACTCTTTAATACATTTTATACAAATTCCATCCAATAATATCGTCCCAACAAGTTCGTGTCACTCATACCTTATAATCTTTCTTTTACGCTTTCCCTTTTCATATATAAATGTTCAATCATTGGTCTTTAATATCGCACAACCCTTCAATCATATTTGACAATACTTTTACTTATAATTTTGATATTACATGTTTGTCCAAAGGTTGATTCTATTAAAATAAATGCCGAAATGTTACACATATAAACCTGGATCTGCGTGGTGAATAGTGTAATTTCTACAGACGCATCCGGTTTCTCGATTAGCAAATGTACGTTCTATGGCTTATTCAACATACAACTCAGTGTAAATCCTTGAATACTGTGCTTTATCACGTCATCAAGTCATTGTTTTTTTCGTCTTGGCACTTATCCTTTGACTAATATTTCAAATACTTTAACATTTGTAAAGTACGGCAAACATAAATTTCTCAGTTACGGGATCTGATATTTGGCTTTCTTTATTTGGCAGACACTACCTTCAACAAAACAATCCTTAGAACCCTTTTAGCCTCTACTAACATTTCTATATATATATATATATATATATATATATATATAATATAAATATACATATTTACTTTTCTGTTTACTATCAATGTTCATAATCCCTTTTATAGGACCTTGATGAATATTTAGAGATTAAATTCAAAAACTTGGTTAGAAAACAAATAGCTTTATTTAAAACCAGACTACTAAACCTGTTATTACCATCAGTGCATTGTGTATGTGTGTATGTGTGTGTGTGTGTGTGTTTGTGTGGTGTATATATATTGCCGTGTTACTCTTGTTATTCTAGCCCCACGATTGGGCATGTTATAAAAATGCTGTGATATTTCGCCCCACGGCTTGGGTGCAATAAAATGCTGTGTTATTACCCTTATACCACTCAAGCACTTGTGAAAATGTTAATTTATAATTTTCTTTTGCCTCGACTAGCTGATTCAATTAAATAAAGCACTTCTACAAAACACAGTATAATGATTGAATATTTACAACCCTTTTAAATATCTTCTGTCTTTTTAAATCATATACATCTGTCAAATTTTTAGAAAATCAAGCCAGCAAAACGAGATTTTTTTATTACCTTTAAAGACGTATTGAAACGTTTCAAGATGTCTATGCTTTTCATAAATTTACACAAAAAACCCCAATTTGTCGGCTCTTACACTTTAATTTATCATTGAGATATAACAGTTTAAAAATAAATCATATCTAAAATATTTGAGATAAAACAGTTTTAAAAATAAGTCATATCAAAATCTCTAACCTGAAGTCGTTTCATAGGTCCTCCTAAGAATTAAAGTCGATATCCAAATCGTTATTGGTGCGTTTATTCCAAAGAAAGGTTTTTCATTTCCGCAATAGATTATTTACCATCAATTTGCTTGAACAGGCAGCATTCTCCAAAATTGTATTTCTGATCGTAATGGGTAGTTATTCAAAGTTCCAACAGGAATCACAACATTATTTTGATTGAAATTGGAGATTGTAATGGTAGTTTTCGGATGTTATTCAGATGGTAATTGAGATTGTAGTTCAGATGGTAATTGAGATGGTAATTGAGAGCCCTGTTTTATATATTATTAGAAATGGTATAATTTCTTAAATCTTATCTACTTACGTTTTAGAAGTACTGCACTTTTTGCACAATTATACACTCTAGAATTTCACTGTTAATTTAATTTATTATTCACGTAAATATTTAGCACTTTTAAGTATAATAACTGCCCAGTTTCAAAGTGTACTAACTCGATATTCAATTGTCAAAATATTTATAGGATCGTCCCCCTTTTGTTTGTGATTCGTTGGTTTCACGTACTAGGCGAGGCCAAGCGTATTATCACTTGTTATTTTGGAAAGTTTACCAATTGTATGTATTTTAATTGCATGAAGCGGTGCTCTAAGTCACGTAATTTAAATGTTATACCTCACATCTACTTCAGAAATCCCAGGAATTTTCGTTCTTATCGATCACGTAGTATTGTTTGTTGGCCTTATTCTAATCTAAATCGAATAAATTTGGTGTTTGTTTATTTCCTAATAAATTGGATTTTCAAACAACTGTGATTCTTTTAGATCACGTACGCTTTTAAATAATGCATAATTTCTTCGTGCGTTTACGATGATATCTTAACACACTTTTTGAATGTTTATCTAGCCAATTCATGCAGGTTTTTCACTGATTTAATTTCAATGCGTTTCGTTACATTTTTAAATTCTAATCTTTGCTAGTAGCTACTCTTGGATATGTGTTTTAATCGTTTGTACTGCTATATACAGTGTGCTTGCAACTAATAATATTTATAATAACCCATTTACTCTTATAATATCTATAATTATATGTTTCTGTTACTTGGGAGTTTCCCTTGCTTATTATACGACCCCTATGACTTAACCTACCCCTAAATTAACCCTATAATTACAGCATTAAATATATATATATATATATATATTACTCATATTTAGACCAGGGTAAAAAATTAAATAATCACATCAAATAATTTTAATCACCGTGTATAATAAATATTATTAGATAATACGCGTTATTAAAACCGTGAAGCATAAAAATTTATTAGTTTCATTAAACATAAGAGATTTAAATCATGTACAAGACGCTTTATATCAAAAGAAGCAGTATTAAAAAGCTCTGCGTGTAATGTAATTATTCCTAAACAAATGGAAATTACGTGCAAAATTTATCTTAATTAACTCTATTTCAAGTAACCGGTATTGAACAAAACGTACAGATAATATCTATAGAAACTTGTAAAAACCCAATAAAATGCAAATCCTAGAAGTGTTAGTTAGAAGTAGGATGTTTGAACACACCTGCGTATTTTAAAAGGCAATTTCAGTTTAATTTGTTTAGATAAACATGTCGATTCTAAGGATATTGGAAACGGTCAGATGCTTTAGCACGAAATACAAAACAGGGTTTATTTAAAAAGCTCTGAGAATTAATATTATTTTGAACACCAGCGTAGTTTAAATATCACGTACGGCGAAAATTGTGTAGATAACAAATGGTTTCAAAGAATCTTGGAGAAACCGGGGCTTAATATTCACGAGAATGTGCGATACGGGGTTATTTAACCCAGATAGTCCACATGGACTAAAATATAATCGATAATAAAGAATAACAATTTGCACCAATACGAACAGGTTAGAAAAGGAAAGAGAAAATGCGTCAAGCAAAGACACATATAGTAAAAGGCGTGATTTAAGCAACGTCACGAGGGTCACAATTGGTTGAAAATAGGATGCAAATATCAGAGGTAGAAACAACAATTTTGTACAAAATTAATTAGTTTTCTCGGACATGTTTGCGTGCCGTGTGAGAATTTCTGAGATTTAAATGGGGCGAGTGAAAATTTCGTAAAAACCGACGCGCGACTGACGGACTGGGAACATAGAATGAGAAATTCTTAAGAATTGTCTGTTTTGGGGAACAGACCGACAGACAGGCTTTTTGCTATATATACCGGTGGTAATATGAATTTCGGCCTCTTAGACTTTTGACTATTCGATGCGTTAAAAGCTCTTACATCCGCGACTTGATTGAAGATGTTAAACAGTGCATTTTAGTTTGATAAAATAATTTAAAGTTTGCTCGTATATTTTAGTGATTCAAAATAGTTTGTTATTTACGTGCTAACATGAATGTACTTCAGTGCACTTAGATACAAGGTAATAAAAGTTAGTATCACTGTACCAGTTGGCAAAATTTGCAACGACAAATGTATACACAAAAGTAGGCAGTTTTGGCGTATATTGGTGAAAGACGCATGCATTTCTTTGCTATTTTTCGGGGGTGTTAATAATTAAATGGTTCAAATACGTGTCTGGATCCACGAAACAAGGGTCAGATATACACAGATGAGTTCCGGAAAAGCCCAGAAACAACTTTAAATAAATGGTGATGGAGAAAATTTTAAAAGCGTTGAGAATTAGAAGCCGTAAATATAATCCTGTTGGAATGGTGTGATTAACTAAAGGGACGATGTACATTGAAGCTTCGAGGACAGTAACCTTCAGGTAAATTATACTATTTTGTTTGACATTTTGTGTGTGTTGAATAACTTTATAATTGATTTACTTTAAATGGACATTAGTGAAATTGTACTAACCATAAAATTTTAATTTTAAGATGAAATTAGCTTGTTTAAGTAGAAAGGGGTATTTAGTATTGATGTTCGGGAATATGATGAAACTTTGGGTATGTCTTTGAGCTCAATTAGACGAACCTGGTTAATTAACGTAAAGGGTGGTAGATGCTCCTTTATACTCAGACTCGGTCTGCTTATATTGTTATATTAATTAGTAGGCATCCAACAAGGACTTTAATTCTGGATGCACGTTAAAGTGATAATAAAATTAATCTTGAAATTCTTTTTAAAACTGAATTTTATGCTGAAATTTAATTTGAAAATTTAATGTATTCTGAATATTGATGTAAATAGAGTTAACGTTGATGTTTGTGGCAGGAATGTATTTGTTTTTTTTATAATTGAGGATGAAAGCTATCTAGAGGAGCAGCCGAGGCGATTAACAGAAGAAAATCAACAGACCAGGTAATTCAAGAGGTTTCACAGCAATATATATATATATTTATATATGTATATGTATATATATTTTTTGCTGTGACAACGCCTCACGTTGAGGCGTCACTAAAAGAGTGCTGCGACAACGCCTCGCTTTGATGCGCCGGTAAAAGAGTGCTGTGATGCAGGTACAGAAAATTGTAAAATTTGAAATTGTTGACTTACCTTCCTTTCTTACTTAGCTTTGCATAACTAGCTCAATGGAATTGACCGAGTTTTCAAAATGAAATCAAATACAGCAATATCATAAAGCATTTATACATAAAATATTTCTCTCATACAAAAGCATATAGAAAATTTACAGTGTAGTTTTTTTCAAACATTAAATTATTTCTAACAAGTACCTATTTACTTAATTATCAAAATGTCTTCTACCTTATTTTAAATTTACAAAACTAAATCTCTTTTTCTATAGATAGTTTACTTGGCTTTGATTCCCACGCTTGTAAGGTTTGTTTGGCCAAAAAATCCATGACAGATAATCTATTAAAAAGGTCAGAGTGGTTTGAACTTCTTGGTAAATATGCAGTTACCAAAAAAAATATTATATAATTATGACCTATTCTACTTTAAATTTAAATAACAAATACTCAAATATCAGTTACAAACAATGTATTAAAAGTAATACCTACAAAAATCTACAAAGCGTTTGCTTCTTTCAATTCGCAATTAAATATCTTCTGCTTTTATTTTAAATTGACGCTCAAATCAACTTACAAGGTTTCCATATTATTTACATCTCTATTAAAAAACCAATGTGCATCCTCGGCTTAGTTATGTAAGTTAATTTTAAATGACTTTTTATCTTGAAGAATTTTCCATGTTCATTACATTTAATAACTTCTATATTTATATGCAAGTTACGTGTTAAAAAAATCACTTCTTTATTCATTGTAATATCGTAATTATTAAATTACGGTATGTTTATTGCATACTTCAAAATAAGATCTAAGCAAAGCAACATGCTTGCGATCGAATCTATGAGTGAATGTTTTTAATCAAAGTTCCGGTTTATATACAAAAATTATTTTTTTTCGAAAATGTACTAGTGTTTACGCGATTCCATTCCAAAGCACATGCGCCTATCTGATGCAAGTTACCGGGAATTCCTCGTTTTACTACCTCATTAGCGTGATCCACTTATTAGTGACGTGCGCGGTCCGTCCTACTCTAACACATATGTTTATTGTGGCGTCACATACTAATGCCAAAGATAATTCCAATTTTTATTCATTTTATGGATTTTTAATGTTTCAGCTACTTCTTAGAATAAACGTTTGTTTATTAATGAGTTCTTACGAAATTGACGTATTCTTCCGAAACTTCTTTCTTAATCTTGTCTATTATTTATTTAAAATGATGTTATGTAATACGGAAGATATGATTAATTTAAAGCTTTAATGGTTTTATAATGCCAACTAATTACATTTTTATAGAAAATGCTTGCTTTCTCGGTAAAATGTGTTTTAATACACATTAAGATTAAAGCGTTATTTTTTTTTAACAAGATTGACATGATTCCTTACGCAAAATGTTATTTACAGCAAATAAAGAGCATTTTTATAATGCATCAAAAATGTATTGATAATTCATAAGTGAAAATAAATGGCTTTGCATTTATTTTAAAGTGATCAATTTGCATTCGCATTAAATGCATTATACAAAAATGTTTTGAATAAAAGTTATTTGGGTTAAAGGGGCAAAGAAAGCTGTGATATCAGCTTCATTGTAGAGGACGCTGATAACACTAGGCTAAAATCAATTTTCTTTTTTCAAATAAAACATTATATTTTTTATTTGCGAATTTGATTCTACTAATAATGGTAAATAACAAAGTATGAAAGCTTACATACGCTACAGTTAATAGTGTGTTAGATACCTTTAAATTGGTTAAGAAATTAAACTTATTCTGCTTAAATTAAATTTTGCATTTGTTTCCTAAATAATTATTTAGTAAGCTGTCTTAGTTTGTTTCGTAAATTACGCATTGTTTGGTTTGAAATTTGGGTGCCACAATCCCTGGTCGGTGATTCGATTGTTTAAGTAGTTAAGTTTGTTAATTTATTATAGATATGGATGATTACAGTTCAAGTGAAGTTGTAGATATGTTAATAATTCTTGGTGAATGCCAGATAAATTATCGAGCTGCAGCACGTTCATATTGGGAAAGATTTCCTAATAGACGACATTCGAACAGTGTAAGGATTTGCTCACTTGAAGCATGTGCAAGAACTGGGGCTTTCAGGCGCAAACGTCAGCAACTTAATTTATAAGAAGATGAAGCACGAACTGTTTCAGTTTTGGCTATGGTTTACACAAACCCCCCGTATCATTAGCCGTCAAATTGAAATGGAGCTACGTATACCCAAAACTACAAATATAAGGACTTTGAAGAACCATAGATTCCATCCATACCTCACCACGTTAACACAGGCTCTTAACGACAACGATATGATACTGCGTGTTAATTTTTGTCAATGGTCTCAGAATATTTTAAGAAATGATGCTAGTTTCTTTAGTTATGTGCTATATTCTGATGAAGCGATTTTTAGCAATACTGGTGTATTGAGTCGCCATAACTGTCACTATTGGTCTGAGAAGAACCCGCATTAGCATAGGCTGACAGACAATCAGCATCGTTGGCGTCTTAATGTTTGGTGTGGCGTCGTGAATTGATATTTAATTGACCCTTACTTTCTCGAGGGCACTGTGACTGGCCAGTCGTACTTAAACTTTTTATTAAACAATATGAGGGATTTATTAGAAGGGGTTGACTTGTAAACACGACAAAGAAAGTGGTTTCAGCACATTGGTGCACCAGGTCATTCTGCTGTTATCGTTCGAAATCATTTCAATGAGAAGTACTAAGGGCAATGGATTGGTCGAGGTGAGCCGGTACCGGCCACCGAGATAACAGGATGTACACATTTTAGATTTTTTTCTCTGGGAATTACTACAAAATTAAATTTATGAATAAGCATCGATAACTGTTGAAGATATGATATAAACAATTATTACTGCTTGCAGATGTATACATAGGGAAGTGCTATTACTTACCATACGTTTCAGCGAAGAGTTCAAGCGTGTATTGATGTGGGAGAAAATGTTTTTGAACATTTAATACGTTAATGTTCTGATTATAGTAGTACATTATCAGGAAAATCACCCCCTCATTTCCACCAGCATCCTCATTTCCACACACATCTGGACCAAAAAGTTTTCTTCGACTAACCATTTTTCATCTTTCGAGATAAATGAGCATCCTCATTTCCACACACGATATAAACCTATTTTTAAGATTTTTTTTACCGCTAACATTCTGGACCAAATAGTTTTCTTCGTCTAACCATTTTTCATCTTTCGAGATAAACCTATCTTGTTTGGTATCAATTAATATTAGAATTTTCTCAGCTACCCGAATTTCTAAGAATTTTTCAGATAGCATCATCCCTAAGGGAGCTACCCCAATTTTAAGATTTTTTACCGCTAACATTCTGAACCGAATAGTTTTCTTCGTCTAACCAATGAATCTTTTGAGATAAACCTATCTTGTTTGGTATCAATTAATATTAGAATTTTCTCAGCTACCCGAATTTCTAGGAATTTTTTAGATTGCACCATCCCCAAGGGAGCTACCCCAGATTTCTTACATGTAGCGACTTTTGAGCGTTCTTATAAATTTTTTTAGTCATGCGATACATCTTGTTAGTCTAAAATTTTATGTAGAATCCGAATCTGCAAACAGATTTGAAATCGGACCACGCCCTGCAAAGTTACACTTTAAGCTCTCAAACCTGTTTATAAATTTTTGCTCATTTATGACATATGCTTTAACCAATACAAAGAAATAAGCACACAAAAGTTTAATAATTTATTTTATCCAATTTACAGTTTAATAATCTAATCATTCCAATGTAATGGGTTTTAAATATATAAATGGGAAGGTCGACTTTTGGTGTAATGATCGTGTGGTTAATAATTAAGAAAGCGCATTTTGCTGGTATGAAATCTATGGAATTTCTCCTGTAATGAAAAGAAGAATGCATTCGTAATTGAAAATGCGTGTCACTTACCTTCAGCCTAATTAAGTATTAATATAACAAAATATTTAAATTCAATATTTTCGAAACTTCCAATGTAGCATTAATTTTATAGCATTAATTTGTAATTATTTGTAATCCAGCAAATATTCTAGATTCTTAACGATCATGTGAATCACATGTGAAAGCTGTATATAATTTCTTCTCCAAACAAATGCGGTTATTACAATAGGAAAGTACGCTAAATGCAAGTCAATTAATAGCAATTTAATAGTGTTTACTGACCTACCTTAATTGTTTGTACAAGGAAACAATAAAATATATACAAATATAGTAACTACCTTATATATTTATGCCCCATGTGTAGGTTGCTGTACTATTAGGAATGATGTACTTTTTTGTTGTCCTCACCCGATAAACTGATTTTACTAATAAGCTGTGTATAAAGTTAGTGTTTACATGGCTTCGTTTAAGACCTTGTACATATTTTCCGGATTACTAGAAGACGTTATGATTTAAAATAGGACCACGCCCTGTATATAATTTCTTTTCTTGGACTTTCTATTAATTATGTTTGTGTATTAGAAATTGATTAATAATTGCAGGATACAAATTTTAAATAAACACTTTACTAAGGGAACACCGAACTTGTTGTATACAGAATACTTACTAATAAAGCAATTTAATTTTAAATAACTTCTACACCATATTTTTCGAAAATGGCAGGCTTGAATATTTTCTTTGGAAACAATCAAAGATTGCCGAAAACACTCGAAGAGTGCACAAACGCGGTCACTAAACCACAATTAATAATTGCCTTTATAGGTTTAACATTTCTACCATTACCCAATGACTGGTGCTACGTACATGGAAACTTTAATTTCTTATTGGAGAATCCTTATTCTCCACGCACTGCTGCGTGGTTGCATACCCACCCTTTGGAGATATATGCTCGTTATAGGTTGTAAGACCCTCGGTTTTACTTAACTACACTTTGTGAGATCCTTTAATCTTTTTTAATCGTGTCCTTCTCGCGTACAATACAGTAGGACTTAGCCTTACTACCTACAAATTCTAACACCAAGTCACCGTTAAACTCGTCTTTAAATTCCCCACAACTTTTTGTTAACATGCGGTAAATTGTGTTTATTATTTGCGGGTACACCACTTTAAACCTAAAAATAAAAACAGGATAGTTTAATACGTCTATTAATAATTTATGGTAATGTTGGCGATACAAATATGTAAAACAAACTTTATCAAGAAAATATAATGTTTTAATAGAATACATACATGTATTGATAACATCTATAAACCGCTGTGGTAACCAGAGTCTAGCGAATCTGGGATAGCCAAATCTCTAAACATTTGCGCAAGCGATTGCCTTGCAGTTGCATCTTTTAAGTACTGAATGGGAAACATTTAATAAGTTCCAACACTGTCAAGTAATTTAAATTGCTGCAATCATTAGACAGATAAATACTGGCACTGCTCTCTCCCTCTAATAACGTTTGAACCCCTTCTTCCTCCGTCGTATTTCCACATACTTTTTATATCACCAACAAATTTTCGTAAAATTCTGGAAAGTTTCTACACCTTAACTCAGCCATTTTAAAACAGATCAATTCTCGCAAATTTAATAGCTTGATGCACTCGTACGCAGGTAGCACAATAACATTCCCATCTTTTGTAATCTCCATATTATATAAATTCTCTTTTTCAAAATTGTTCAACAGCCATATACTTCAATTAAAGGCTGTGCTCAGCTGCAATTTGAAATCTTGATCCAATTGTATGTCAACAACATCGTTTCCAGTAGTCAAACCATTTAATCTGACTTGTTTTGAGTCTTGAGCAAATTGGCGAATTTGAAATTCCACTTGAAAAGTGAATGTTATCGTAGAATCAGCACACATACCACTACAGCAAATAACTTGGATGGCAGGTTGAAGACCACCATATAAATCAAAACCAACTTCTAATATATGGTGGTGATAATTTGGAGGAAATTCGCCTAACCTATAGGTTGACTTACCAACTAGTTGGTTGATATTTAATTGTGGTACTCGCACATCACTTGTAACGTCAACACAAGAAAAATCCATCTTTAATTTATAATTTTAATGAAACTCGACGATACTTTGACGACTAATGCACTGGAACATGGCTCTCGCCTTTTATGCCGATGATCGAGCGTGCGCAGCTCTTATTATATTAGTTGGCGTTATATGCAAGTCTTGACTGGAAAAGTGACGCGTATAATTGTTTTATAGTGGGTTTTACCTGTATGTATATAACCACCAACGCCATTTTTAGAATTATTAAACAAAATTACTCTTAGCAGTATTTTTAATACACCATCGTGTAAAATTTCAATTATTATTTTTCCTCAGGTTCTCAAATTCTTCGGAATTTTTTTTAAATCGAATGACCCCTTACTGATTTGCAGATTAACCTTTTGCAAGCACCGTATATAATTCACCTTTAATCTATTTCTAAACCGTATCGCTCTGTCTTTTGAGATAAACCCCTGTTGTAACCTATAAAATTAGTATAGAATTTTCCTGGGGAATTGAAATTAATTATCACGTCTTTTAAAATTAGTTCCAACAAAGACCTGTATATATTGTATTAATATTCAAAAACCTATCAGCAAAACACCTTCGCATTTTTATTTAGATTTAGCTCGATAATAGAGTTAAACTCCAAAAATATTTATTAGTGGCTAGAATTGTTAAAATTTTCAATTAGTGAATCCACATACAAATGATTAAACCAAAAGGTATAATACATATATTAATTCTGCACGGTGACCTAGAAAGTGGTTCGATAATCTATTTTAAATGTAGTTCAACATAAGACGTATATTCTAAATAAATTTAGTGAAATGTATGATCATTAGCCTTGCATTGTTTGTCGATGACGTCTGACTATTAATTTAATAAAAGCACTTTCCACAATTTTAGTTAATATACGGGAATACACGTTCTATAATTTGATTTAAATTGGGTTAATGTAAGGACAAATTATACTTATACTTTCTCTATGTACATAAATACGAGGGAAATGATACCAAAAGTTCATTTTAAGTTTATTTTTGTAAAACGTAAAGTCGTTTATAGTATAATTAATCGTATTACTGAATTTCGTGTGAGGACTATCGACAAAGAAGAGTAAGTCTTAGTTTGAATTTTGCAAACGTAGAAGAAATTAATATTTACATGTATAATTCAAAACTGTTAATCAATAATTTTTTCTTGAATGAACATCTTAAGTATTGCGTGCAGTGTGTGCGAAAATGTTTTTACTGGATGTGATGCCATAAAAAAACACAACGAAAGGCACATCGAGATGGTTTATTTCAGGAGGAACTAAAATTACAGCCAATGAGTGGGAACAAATTAAGGATTTGGAAAACCAATCGACCGCAGCGCATAAAGAACGTATAAACGCCGCGATTCAGTTAGAACGAACCAAGTTACTATTTGAAAAACCATACACCATAACAAAATCTTCTTCTAAAATCATAATTGTAGGCCTGAACCCGTTCGACGATTACAAAATAATTTTTAGATTTGTTGACACCATTTCGCAGAGCGTACTTGATGTATCTCTCAACGTTTTTAGGAAGTTTATATCAAATCTTCCACACATTATACGCACTATGGAAGTTGGAATGCAAAATCAGATATGCAAATTCGACAACTTGCGTTTTTATTTAAATAAGAATTGTTTAGTGAAGATGATGACATTTGATGGGAATTATATGATATTTGCCAAAGGAACTTTAGAGCACTTTTTAGGGGTATCTCAGATTGTTCTCAACCATGCTAATACTTTAAAAGAACTAACGGAAAAGGGTACTCCTAATATAGATCTGTTTCTGTTAGATGTCGCAATAGAAAGATATAATAGGAATGATGTTCTACAGAATCTCGCACATGATGTAATTAAAAACAAATACAGTAATAGTGATATTGGGGTCATATTATACGAATTTATAAGAACCTACCCAAGATTGTTTGAAAACAGTATTTGTAAACAAGTTGAGTATATGGAAGAATACAACAGGTTTCCATTCCACGCATTTACGAGCGATGTTTAAATTTTAAGCCGAAGACTGAAAATTTTGTAACACTATTAATTACACTTTTGTTTTCTTATACGTTTCTAAATTGTTGTATTTCAACTACAGATATTAATAGATGTCAATAAAATTATGTTATAGTTTTAAATAAAACGATTCTGATTAATAATTTTGTAAAACGTTTAACACCCTTTTAAAAAATTATACACATCTTTGTTATAATTCTTTTCATAATTACTTAGATACCCATTTCAGTTACGTGGACATTTGAAAAATTAAACAATACCAATGAATGCTTTATATTTTAAAACATATACAAGCTAATATATACCAAAATAATTTCTAAATTCACATCATTCATTTCTTATGATAACAGTTGTGGTGGTTAAATTTTTATTTTAAAACTTACAATTTAGTATATATTCCATTTGAATATCTGCCAACAGTTTTATAAACCCCATCTCCTCGACTATTTCCATAAAATCATCCAGATCCTCGGGCATTGATAACACTGCAGTACAGTGCTGTATTGCTTCCTCGTATGACTGACACATAAGACATATTTCTCCTTCTATCGAAAAGCGTTGCCCACATTCTGCTTTTTTTTACTCGTAGAGCATTGCGAAATCTTCGAATAACCTCTCCAAAGTCTTTATACATATTTGTTATATTGTCTCTTTAAACCGTACAATCAACAAATAATAACTTCTACGCGAACAGTCCTTTTATATGAGCTACTCCTATTCGGATATGTACCGATTGCACCCGATTTGTGTGCACGCACGAAACAACCGGTATGGAATGTATTCTATGAAGAAAATCATTACATTTCTTAAGAAAAATGCTAAGGACTTTAAAAATAATTATAACTCTTGTTAGACCTCTAGTCTCTAGATAAACGTTATTATTTTAGGTTGTGTCACTGTTTTCTAAATCAATTTCCTACATACTTTTTCCTAAACTATGCGTATTAATTGACGGTTATACTTTACTCCATAACCGACTTGTATATATTTTCGTATTCGTCTCTAGCTAACACCTCCGTATAATAAAGATGTACAAGCTCGTCGTCAACTGGTAACTTAATCTTTTTTAAAAGCTAGCCTTTGTTTTCAACTTTGCTATTGATAGTGCAAGAAAGGATTGTAAACATGGCCCATTGTTCCCGTCTAACATACGAGCTATATTCGTGGGATCATCGAGTTGTGGGAAGACCAACGCTTTAATATCTCTGATCCTGCACGAGAACGGCCTTAGATTCCAAAATGTCTATGTATTTTCGAAAAGTTTATATCAACCGAAATACGAATTGTTAAGAAACGTTTTTACACCATTAAAAGAAGAAATTAGATACCATGAGTTTGAAAATTACGACGATTTGATTGAACCCAGAAATACCAAAGAAGATTCAATTGCGGTTTTCGATGATATACCTGCAAACGAGCAAAGCAAAATCACTCAATTTTTCTCGTTCGGCCGACATAAAGCAATAGATTCGTTTTATCTATGTCAAACTTACGCTAGTGCCTTAAAACATAGACTCAGAGATAACGCCATGTAATCGCATTATGGAAACAGGATGAAACCAATCTCAGACATATCTTTTCGGATCATATAAGTGGTGACATGACATATCCGAAATTTAAAGAAGTGTGTTTACAGTGTTGGGGTGACTCAAAACATAATTTTATAACTGTTGTGAAAGATTTTGATTTGGATAATGGTCGATATAGGAAGAATTTCGACGAGTATATAAATATTTGACATTATTCAAAGAAAGTTAGTTCCCATCCAAAGTTTCATGATGACGAACGTTAACAATTTTATTGTAAATAAACGTAAGCTTCATTTTATGCAGGATTCTGTACGAAAGAACTTTGCGGCATACAAAAAGGGAGACGCTACATCTCTACAAAAATTCAAAGAGGTGCACAAACAATTGATTGATCCCTTGTAAAATCACCGATTCCTAGTCACAAAGAATAGCGGAAAGAATTTCCACACCTACAACAAGCGTTAAAGTTGAAAACAAAGGCTAGCTTTTAAAAAAGATTAAGTTACCAGTTGACGACGAGCTTGTACATCTTTATTATACGGAGGTGTTAGCTAGAGACGAATACGAAAATATATACAAGTCGGTTATGGAGTAAAGTATAACCGTCAATTAATACGCATAGTTTAGGAAAAAGTATGTAGGAAATTGATTTAGAAAACAGTGACACAACCTAAAATAATAACGTTTATCTAGAGACTAGAGGTCTAACAAGAGTTATAATTATTTTTAAAGTCCTTAGCATGTTTCTTAAGAAATGTAATGATTTTGTTCATAGAATACATTCCATACCGGTTGTTTCGTGCGTGCACACAAATCGGGTGCAATCGGTACATATCCGAATAGGAGTAGCTCATATAAAAGGACTGTTCGCGTAGAAGTTATTATTTGTTGATTGTACGGTTTAAAGAGACAATATAACAAATATGTATAAAGACTTTGGAGAGGTTATTCGAAGATTTCGCAATGCTCTACGAGTAAAAAAAGCAGAATGTGGGCAACGCTTTTCGATAGAAGGAGAAAAATGTCTTATGTGTCAGTCATACGAGGAAGCAATACAGCACTGTACTGCAGTGTTATCAATGCCGAGGATCTGGATGATTTTATGGAAATAGTCGAGGAGATGGGGTTTATAAAACTGTTGGCAGATATTCAAATGGAATATATACTAAATTGTAAGTTTTAAAATAAAAATTTAACCACCACAACTGTTATCATAAGAAATGAATGATGTGAATTTAGAAATTATTTTTGTATATATTAGCTTGTTTATGTTTTAAAATATAAATCATACATTGGTATTGTTTAATTTTCAAATGTCCACGTAACTGAAATGGGTATCTAAGTAATTATGAAAGAATTATAACAAAGATGTGTATTATTTTTAAAAGGGTGTTATAAACGTTTTACAAAATTATTAATCAGAATCGTTTTATTTAAAACTATAACATAATTTTATTGACATCTATTAATATCTGTAGTTGAAATACAACAATTTAGAAACGTATAAGAAAACAAAAGTGTAATTAATAGTGTTACAAAATTTTCAGTCTTCGGCTTAAAATTTAAACATCGCTCGTAAATGCGTGGAATGGAAACCTGTTGTATTCTTCCATATACTCAACTTGTTTACAAATACTGTTTTCAAACAATCTTGGGTAGGTTCTTATAAATTCGTATAATATGACCCCAATATCACTATTACTGTATTTGTTTTTAATTACATCATGTGCGAGATTCTGTAGAACATCATTCCTATTATATCTTTCCATTGCGACATCTAACAGAAACAGATCTATATTAGGAGTACCCTTTTCCGTTAGTTCTTTTAAAGTATTAGCATGGTTGAGAACGATCTGAGATACCCTAAAAGTGCTCTAAAGTTCCTTTGGCAAATATCATATAATTCCCATCAAATGTCATCATCTTCACTAAACAATTCTTATTTAAATAAAACGCAAGTTGTCGAATTTGCATATCTGATTTTGCATTCCAACTTCCATAGTGCGTATAATGTGTGGAAGATTTGATATAAACTTCCTAAATACGTTGAGGATACATCAAGTACGCTCTGCGAAATGGTGTCAACAAATCTAAAATTATTTTGTAATCGTCGAACGGGTTCAGGCCTACAATTATGATTTTGGAAGAAGATTTTGTTATGGTGTATGGTTTTTCAAATAGTAACTTGGTTCGTTCTAACTGAATCGCGGCGTTTATACGTTCTTTATGCGCTGCGGTCGATTGGTTTTCAAATCCTTAATTTGTTCCCACTTATTGGCTGTAATTTTAGTTCCTCCTGAAATAAACCATCTCGATGTGCCTTTGGTTGTGTTTTTTTTTGGCATCACATCCAGTAAAAACATTTTCGCACACACTGCACGCAATACTTAAGATGTTCATTCTAGAAAAAATTATTGATTAACAGTTTTGAATTATACATGTAAATATTAATTTCTTCTACGTTTGCAAAATTCAAACTAAGACTTACTCTTCTTTGTCGATAGTCCTCACACGAAATTTTAAACCAAAGACTGAAAATTCAGTATTACTATTAATTACACTATAAACGACTTTACGTTTTACAAAAATAAACTTAAAATGAACTTTTGGTATCATTTCCCTCGTATTTATGTACATAGAGAAAGTATAAGTATAATTTGTCCTTACATTAACCCAATTTAAATCAAATTATAGAACGTGTATTCCCGTATATTAACTAGAATTGTGGAAAGTGCTTTTATTAAATTAATAGTCAGACGTCATCGACAAACAATGCAAGGCTAATGATACATTTCACTAAATTTATTTAGAACATACGTCTTATGTTGAACTACATTTAAAATAGATTATCGAACCACTTTCTAGGTCACCGTGCAGAATCAATATATGTATTATACCTTTTGGTTTAATCATTTGTATGTGGATTCACTAATTGAAAATTTTAACAATTCTAGCCACTAATAAATATTTTTGGAGTTTAACTCTATTATCGAGCTAAATCTAAATAAAAATGCAAAGGTGTTTTGCTGATAGGTTTTTGAATATTAATACAATATATACAGGTCTTTGTTGGAACTAATTTTAAAAGACGTGATAATTAATTTCAATTCCCAGGAAAATTCTATACTAATTTTATAGGTTACACCAGGGTTTATCTCAAAAGACAGAGCGATACGGTTTAGAAATAGATTAAAGGTGAATTATATACGGTGCTTGCAAAAGGTTAATCTGCAAATCAGTAAGGGGTCATTCGATTTGAAAAAAATTCCGAGGGATTTGAGAACCTGAGGAAAAACACAATAATAATTGAAATCTTACACGATGGTGTATTAAAAATACTGCTAAGAGTAATTTTGTTTAATAATTCTAAAAATGGCGTTGGTGGTTATATACATACAGGTAAAACCCACTATAAAACAATTATACGCGTCACTTTTCCAGTCAAGACTTGCATATAACGCTAACTAATATAATAAGGAGCTGCGCACGCTCAACCATCGGCATAAAAGGCGAGAGCCATGTTCCAGTGCATTAGTCGTCAAAGTATCGTCGAGTTTCATTAAAATTATAAATTAAAGATGGATTTTTCTTGTGTTGACGTTACAAGTGATGTGCGAGTACCACAATTAAATATCAACCAACTAGTTGGTAAGTCAACCTATAGGTTAGGCGAATTTCCTCCAAATTATCACCACCATATATTAGAAGTTGGTTTTGATTTATATGGTGGTCTTCAACCTGCCATCCAAGTTATTTGCTGTAGTGGTATGTGTGCTGATTCTACGATAACATTCTCTTACTTTGATTGGAAAAAATTGTGTACTTTTCAAGTGGAATTTCAAATTCGCCAATTTGCTCAAGACTCAAAACAAGTCAGATTAAATGGTTTGACTACTGGAAACGATGTTGTTGACATACAATTGGATCAAGATTTCAAATTGCAGCTGAGCACAGCATTTAATAGAAGTATATGGCTGTTGAACAATTTTGAAAAAGAGAATTTATATAATATGGAGATTACGAAAGATGGGAATTTTATTGTGCTACCTGCGTACGAGTGCATCAAGCTATTAAATTTGCGAGAATTGATCTGTTTTAAAATGGCTGAGTTAAGGTGTAGAAACTTTCCAGAATTTTACGAAAAATTTGTTGGTGATATAAAAAAAGTATGTGGAAATACGACGGAGGAAGAAGGGGTTCAAACGTTACTAGAGGGAGAGAGCAGTGCCAGTATTTCTCTGTCTAATGATTGCAGCAATTTAAATTACTTGACAGTGTTGGAACTTATTAAATGTTTTCCCATTCAGTACTTAAAAGATGCAACTGCAAGGCAATCCCTTGCGCAAATGTTTAGAGATTTGGCTATCCCAGATTCGCCAGACTCTGGTTACCACAGCGGTTTATAGATGTTATCAATACATGTATGTATTCTATTAAAACATTATATTTTCTTGATAAAGTTTGTTTTTACATATTTGTATCGCCAACATTACCATAAATTATTAATAGACGTATTAAACTATCCTGTTTTTATTTTTAGGTTTAAAGTGGTGTACCCGCAAATAATAAACACAATTTACCGCATGTTAACAAAAAGTTGTCGGGGAATTTAAAGACGAGTTTAACGGTGACTTGGTGTTAGAATTTGTAGGTAGTAAGGCTAAGTCCTACTGTATTGTACGCGAGAAGGACACGATTAAAAAAGATTAAAGGGATCTCACAAAGTGTAGTTAAGTAAAACCGAGGGTCTTACAACCTATAACGAGCATATATCTCCAAAGGGGTGGGTATGCAACCACGCAGCAGTGCGTGGGAGAATAAGGATTCTCTCCAATAAGAAATTAAAGTTTCCATGTACGTAGCACCAGTCATTGGGTAATGTTAGAAATGTTAAACCTATAAAGGCGATTATTAATTGTGGCTTAGTGACCGCGTTTGTGCACTCTTCGAGTGTCTTCGGCAATCTTTGATTGTTTCCAAAGAAAATATTCAAGCCTGCCATTTTCGAAAAATATGGTGTAGAAGTTATTTAAAATTAAATTGCTTTATTAGTAAGTATTCTGTATACAACAAGTTAGGTGTTTCCTTAGTAAAGTGTTTATTTAAAATTTGTATCCTGCAATTATTAATCAATTTCTAATACACAAACATAATTAATAGAAAGTCCAAGAAAAGAAATTATATACAGGGCGTGGTCTTATTTTAAATCATAACGTCTTCTAGTAATCCGGAAAATATGTACAAGGTCTTAAACGAAGCCATGTAAACACTAACTTTATACACAGTTTATTAGTAAAATCAGTTTATCGGGTGAGGACAACAAAAAAGTACATCATTCCTAATAGTACAGCAACCTACACATGGGGCATAAATATATAAGGTAGTTACTATATTTGTATATATTTTATTGTGTTTCCTTGTACAAACAATTAAGGTAGGTCAGTAAACACTATTAAATTGCTATTAATTGACTTGCATTTAGCGTACTTTCCTATTGTAATAACCGCATTTGTTTGGAGAAGAAATGATATACAGCTTTCACATGTGATTCACATGATCGTTAAGAATCTAGAATATTTGCTGGATTAGAAATAATTACAAATTAATGCTATAAAATTAATGCTACATTGGAAGTTTCGAAAATATTGAATTTAAATATTTTGCTATATTAATACTTAATTAGGCTGAAGGTAAGTGACACGCATTTTCAATTACGAATGCATTCTTCTTTTCATTACAGGAGAAATTCTATAGATTTCATACCAGCAAAATGCGCTTTCTTAATTATTAACCACACGATCATTACACCAAAAGTCGACCTTCACATTTATATATTTAAAACCCATTACATTGGAATGATTAGATTATTAAACTGTAAATTGGATAAAATAAATTATTAAACTTTTGTGTGCTTATTTCTTTGTATTGGTTAAAGCATATGTCATAAATGAGCAAAAATTTTTAAAGAGGTTTGAGAGCTTAAAGTGTAACTTTGCAGGGCGTGGTCCGATTTCAAATCTGTTTGCAGATTCGGATTCTACATAAAATTTTAGACTAACAAGATGCATCGCATGACTAAAAAAATTTATAAGAACGCTCAAAAGTCGCTACAGGTAAGAAATCTTAAAATTGGGGTAGATCCCTTGGGGATGGTGCAATCTAAAAAATTCCTAGAAATTCGGGTAGCTGAGAAAATTCTAATATTAATTGATACCAAACAAAATAGGTTTATCTCAAAAGATTCATTGGTTAGACGAAGAAAACTATTCGGTTCAGAACGTTAGCGGTAAAAATCTTAAAATTGGGGTAGCTCCATTAGGGATGATGCTATCTGAAAAATTCTTAGAAATTCGGGTAGCTGAGAAAATTCTAATATTAATTGATACCAAACAAGATAGGTTTATCTCGAAAGATGAAAAATGGTTAGACGAAGAAAACTATTTGGTCCAGAATGTTAGCGGTAAAAAAATCTTAAAAATAGGTTTATCTCGTGTGTGGAAATGAGGATGCTCATTTATCTCAAAAGATGAAAAATTTAAGATATATTTATCTCGAAAGATGAAAAATGGTTAGTCGAAGAAAACTTTTTGGTACAGATGTGTGTGGAAATGAGGATGCTGGTGGAAATGAGGGGGTGATTTTCCTGATAATGTACTACTGATTATTATTAATTAATATATTAATGTTTTGTTTATTGTTATTTACTTCTTTTGGAAAATCTCAAATTTCCTTATAATAATTTACAGATATTTCATAAACTGTTAACTGTAGCTTAACTAAGCCTTAATACTTTTTTGTTCACTATTGAAAGTAGAATCAAATTTGTAGATAAGAAATATAATGTCTAGTTTGAAAAAAGAAAGTCGAAATTCGCCTAGTGTTAGCAGCGTCCTCTACAATGAAACTGATAATATCATAACTTTTTTTCCCCCTTTTACCCAAATAACTTGTATTTGCAACATTTTTGTATAATGTTTATCATTTAAAAATATTTGACTGTATTGTTCATAATGACCATCCTGTATACACACACACACACAAACACATGCACGTGCACATACGTGCACCTGCGCCTATATGTATACATGCGTACTTACACATGCATACGTTCGCACGCATGCATGCACGTGCACACACGCAGATACATTAACACACACATGCATGCACCAACACACCCATCTATACACACATGCATGCTTACATGCATGTATGGAGACATGCATGCATAAACACACATGCTCCACACGCACGAATACACACACACGCACGCACACGCGTATGCACGCACACATGCGCATGCACACATGCGCACCCCCAACACACATGCACGTCAAAGGTTTAAAGTATTTGATCGGGATTAACCAATTTTTTTCTTTGCAGTTGACTATGATGACAAAATCGAAGCAGAGAAGAAAAAACCTGTTCAATGGCTTTTTCCACCTTCACCCGGGTAAATATTATTTCAAATATAGAAATTCCAACTAAAGTACAAGCTGAGCAGAATAAACATTTGCAAAGCATTGTAAATAAAGTCAATAAAATATATTATGCTAATTATAGTATTAAAGACCATTCTGAACGGACCTGCAGCGTGAAGAAGTTCTAAAATACTAGATCGGGTAAAATGGGCTGCGTGTTTCAGTGAGCTAAAGAGCCGAACTCTAGGTTTAATCAAATTAGTGGGATTTTTAGTGACGAACCAAACTAAGACAGGTTCCCGAAAGAGGGCAGCAGCTTTTTCGGTACTTAGAGTAATAGCATTCTAAGACACACTACTGCGATGTGGAAGGCAACAGGAAACCACCACATTACTTCCCAAGTACACAGCGTACATAAATTGTTATTAAAGGTGATGGCTCCTCCGAGGTAAAAACTTCCGGAAGTAAAATAGTCCCCAATTCGTATTTCCGGAAGGGGACTACTTCGGGGGATGTGATCTGAAAGTATAAAAAAAGAGCCGTGAACATTCTAGGAGTCGGAGCGTAGAATGTCAGAAGTATGAAAAAAGTAGGTAAGCTAGAAAACTTGAAAATTGAAATGGATAGGTTAGCACTAGACATAGTAGGGATCAGTAAAGTTCACTGGCTAGAGGCGCGGGATTTTTGCAGTGGAGACTTCAGGGTAATTCATACAGAATCAGAGGAAGGAAAGTCGAATGTATTTACTAAAGAACAAAAGAGTACTCATGGTTAGATTAGAATCTAAACCGGTAAATACGGTAATAATGCAAGTATACATGCCCATCCTTAGCTACAGTTAGGAAGAGGTAGAAGTGATCTACAAAGATATCGAAGACATACTAACATACGTAAAAGTACATGAAAAATTTAATAATTACGGTGGATTTTAATGTAGTGGTTGGTGAAGGTAAGGAAGGAGCAGTAGTAGGTTTATTTGGTTTAGGCAAGAGAAATGACAGGGAAAATAGGCTAATAGAATTTTGTGACAAGTACAATTTAACCATCACAAACACATTATTTCAACATCATGCTATAAGACAATACACGTGGAAGATGCCAGGAGATATAGTAAGATATCAAATAGATTACATTATTGTTAAACAACAATTCAGGAATCAAGTAAAAGATTGTAGGAGCTACCCAGAATCAGATATAGACACTGACCACAACATCGTAATTATTAAGGTCGCACTTAAATTTAAAAATTTGAAAAAAGAAACGGATAAGGCAATTTAACTTTGAGAAACTAAAAGATAAAGATATCCACGAAAGATTTGGAAAATAGTCAAATGAATTGCTGAAAGATTTCGGGAAAATATCTGATACTAAGGAAGTAGAAACACAATGGAATAACATTAAATCCAGCTTAGACATGGCGGCCAGAGATATTCTGTGGTATACATAAAAGAAAATAAGAAACCATGGTTAACGAAGGACATCCTGCATTTAATAGAAGAAAGACGAAAATACAAAAGTAGATCAGACGAAACAGGGAAACAGAGACACAAAGCCATAAAATGGGAAATTATTCGCAAATACTGGAAAGCTATAAAACAATGGATTGATGAAAAGTGCAAAGAGGTACAAACTAGGATGAAAATAGGAAAAACAGGCAAAGCATACAAACTAATTAGAATCAATTTTAGGAATATAAAACCTTATAGCAAAGGTATAAGGAACTAGACGGCAGGAATATATAGGTGATTTATATGCTGGAGAGGAACTAACAGCATTAGAATAGGAATCAAACATTGAAAATGATGATTTGTGATATTCTATACTTGGAGATGAGTTTGAACTAGCATTGAAGGGTATGAAAAATGGCAAAGCGCCGGGTACAGATAAGGTGCAAACAGAAACTCTAAAAGCCGCTGGACAGCAGTAACAGTACGTCTCTTCCAACTTGAAACCTATATGCATGAAACAGGCGAGATACTCAAAGATTTTAAACGTAACATCGTACTAACTATACCAAAAAAAAGAGGCACGGATAGATGTAAAATTTTTCGAACAATAAGCTTGACAGCATACGTGTCAAAAATATTAACTAGAATTGTACAAAGACGAATGGAAAAACGAGCTGAAGAAATACTATGAGATGATCAATTTGGGTTTAGGCGAAACAGGGGAACATGGGAGGCTATTTTAGCTCCGAGGATGATAATGAAGAAAACAATAGAAAAGAGGGAAAGTGTGTATATGGGGTTTGTAAATCTGGAAAAAGCATTCGACAATGTAAAATGGAAAAAAATGTTCGAAATACTCAAAAGATAAGAACGAGTTTTAGGGATAAATGGATAGTACATAGCTTATACAAAAAGCAAATAGCGGTAATAGAATTAGAGCAGAAAGTAGAGAAGTAAATATTAGAAAAGAGATAAAACAAGGACGTGCCTTGTCTCAATTAATTTTTAACTTATACATTGAAGAGGTAATGAATACTGTCAAAGGCAGAAAGGCATTTGAATTATTATGCGGAGACAAAAGATTGATATGCTTAGATTTGCGATGATATAGCGGTCTTAGCATCTAGCAAAGAAGAGTTAGAAGCTGCTTTTAATGAAATGGAGACAGTTCTAACAAAGAGATACAGTATGAAAATTAACAAAAATAAAACTAAAGCTCTAGTATGCAAAGGAGGGGAAAATAAATCAAAAACAAAAGATACAAATAGGTAACGAGAACTTACAAGAGGTTGAAGATTTTTACTACCTAGGAAGTCAAATAACGCAAGATGGGAAAAGCACAAAAGATATAAAACAAAGATCAGCACAAGGTAGTGCTACATTTAACAAGAAAAGCAACTACTGTGTTCAAAGACAACAAACATAGAAACAAAGAAAAGATTTCTTAAAACATATGCGTGGAGAACAGCACTGTATGGTTGTGAAGCCTGGACAGTAGGAGAAGCGGGCAAGAAATGGGTAGAAGCCTTTGAAATGTGGTGTCACAGACGTATGATAAAAATATCATGGACACACAAAGTTCAGAACAAAGAGGTACTAGAAATGGTAAGGAAAGAAAGAAATATGTGAATAACAGTAAAAATAGGAGAGATATAATGATAGGCCACATACTAAGACATGAGGGAATAGTGTGGAATATATTAGAAGCAGCGATAGAAAAAAAGAGATATAGAGGTAGACCTAAGTTAGACTATTACACACAGATAGTGAAAGATGTGAGATGTGGGAATTTCAGTGAAATGTGTAAGCTAGCTCAGAATAGAAATCAATGGAGATATGCATCCAACGAGTCCGAAGTTGGAAAAATTAATGACGAAAAAGTAACTATACTTAAACATGATGATTATTATAAGCAACTACTGGTCTTGGTCTTGCAATATTCTCAACTAATGTTAATTGTGCAAAAGGATTTACTGGAAGACTATTAATACGGCAAATGTCTAAGTGTTGGAAAATCCTTGACAGCCACAGGTTGCTTAACCCCCTTCACATACCACTGAATCTTTGTGAAATAGGGCATATAATTAGAAAACAATAGAAGGGGAATCGAGCTGTATATAGGATGTTGTGGGAATTTCAGGGAACTGTGTAGGCTAACTCAGAATATACATAAAAGGAAGTACATGTCCAACCAGTTTCAAGACGGAAAACCTAATGACGTAAAAATGAGTGCACTTAAATCTGATGATTATTATAAACAACTACAGGTATTGGTTGTAAAATACTTTCAACTAATGTTGATTGTGCAAATGGCTATATTGGAAAAACTATTAATTCGACAAATGTTCAAGTGCTGGGGGAACTTGGCAGCCTAAGGCTACTTACCCCCTTTCACATACCACTGAATATTGGGGAAATAGGGTATATAACTGTAAAACAATAGAAGTCTATGTTTAAAGACAACAAACATAAAAACAAGAAGAAAATTGTTGAAAGTATATGTGTGGAGCACAGCACAGTACTTATATGAAATAGGGGCAGTAGGAAAAGCAGACAGAAAGAGATAGAAACCTTCTGGAATGTTGTGCTTCAGATGTATGAGGATGATAGCATGGACAAACAAAGTTAATAACAAATAGGTTATAGAAATAGTAGGGGGATATAGATATCTGTCGAAAACAAAAACAAATAGGAGATATGGAAGGGCAAGATAATTTCTAAGGCATTTTTGGGGAATAATATGGGATATGTTACAAGCAGAGATAGAAAAAATAGGTTGAGGTAGACTGAAATCAGACTTTTGCATGCAGATAGTGATAGGTGCAGACTGTGCAAATATCAGGGAAATGTGAAGATTAATTCAGAATAGGAAACAATGAGGGTACGCGCCTAACCAGTTGCAGGACTGAAGACCTGAAGATGATGAATATTAAAATTTTACCAAAAGTTACCTTTTTCTGAAGAAATTCCATCACCATAGTATCAACTGTGTAAAATCAAATTTTACAAAATGTTATTAATAGACGTAAAATTAGTAACAAGCGTGTCTACCAATCCGAAAAGTCCCATTCCATTTTTTTTAATAAGAAAGTATCAATGCCACAAAATGAGGATCAGCCCATCTCAATAGATTTCAGAGAAACATTGATTACTCGTAGTAGTGCATGATGATCTTATTTTGACAATATTTTATATATAACCCTTATTTTTTGGCTATAAAAAAACCATTTACCTAACTACAATCAACAAATGATATTAGATTCCCACATTGTGAGAAAAGTCAAGTAGCTCACAACTGTTCATTAAAAATAATGAAAATCCTTACTACAAAGCCATTTCCTGGATTTTTCTGAAGAATGTTCGAGTAAATATAACACAGCCAGTTAAACAATTATTGAACAAAGTCGGTTTGATAATGATCAATTTAGTCTCAATAGAAGCAATAAAGAATGTA
Source organism: Platerodrilus igneus (assembly GCA_036346225.1). Classification (NCBI taxonomy): domain Eukaryota; kingdom Metazoa; phylum Arthropoda; class Insecta; order Coleoptera; family Lycidae; genus Platerodrilus; species Platerodrilus igneus. The sequence goes on along the minus strand of JARFIW010001129.1, from coordinate 1,774,819 downwards.
TAACTTCAAGTCATAAAGCTAAACTTAATATGCTTGGAGTTCTATGAAATCAAATAATGTGAAGTTACCTAAATCAAGGCAAGCTCTTGATATCGATAATTATTTTGGTTTTGATTCAATTTATGGTAATGTAAATGAGGAAAATAAAGAAAATATAGGAATTGCTGCTAGAACAAGAAACGGGATTAAAGCAAAAGCACAACCTACCATGGTCGTACTACACGAAGTTAAAACCTTTAAAGAATGTCCTTACTGACATGCTTGAATACATGGAATTTAAAGAAGTTTAAGAACTTAAATTTCCCGCAGAACAGAAATTGCACTTTAAATGGCTGTCTTTGAAGATATAGAAGTGGATAATATAAGGTAACGTTTTAGTTTGAGCATCGGTAATTTCACATAAATTGATAGAAATTTTGTTTCTACCATCTATTTTAAATGCTATACAGTTATTGTATTAGAAAGAAAGAATTAAGTATGATAAAAATGTAGACTTAGTTTATCTTGCATAAAATAGGTTATACTTTAATTTGTCTGAAGTTGTAGTATATTTTTGCTACTGAAGTGTAGAATCTGGTTGTTACGTTTTTTTCGTGGCTGCCACGTTGGGCGCCAAATTTATGCTACGTTGACTCGTAGCCGTGCGTAACACAAAAATATTCACGGAATGACCGGGTTCAATCGGAGATTAGGGGGGGTTGTAGAAAGCAGACTGACATATGATGTATGCGGCGGTAAGGAGTTAGTAACAGTACCTGCAATAAAAGAAATTAGTTTTGCAAACCTGAAATAAAGAAAAAGCATAGCAGCAATGCAAAGTCTAAGTTATTCAGTACTTTGTAGAATGTAAATAAAACTGTTTAGATAAACTATATAATATAATCACGATAAAAGCATTACAAAAATTTTTATCACAAAGTGAGGTAATATTGGGGAGTAGCAGAAACGTTTCCTCACACACCAATTAAACATAAATCAGACAAAATGTTAACAAAAGATAAATAGATAAGACACAATTGATATGAGTAATCCAGTAGTATTGATTTTGTTTTTCTTTCTTTTTCTTTTCTTAGTAGCATGCACTTCTATTGTAAAAGGTATCAGAACGACAAAGATATTGCAAAACAACGGATAGATATTTAAAGTCATATCAAGTAGGAAATAGTTCAACTTACATAAAGTCCTTCAGTAACGCTTCCTTGCAATTGAAGTGTGGGATTCACGATGTCCTGCACTAACGAAGCACTTCACCCTTGACTGTGAGGGTGTTGATGGAATTTCTTACACTTTACACTAATCACACCTACGTATTTCACTGGTGTTCGCAGCAGACATTATCAGGCTGATGGAACTATGTAGCATTGATAAATTTCTTGTCAATTCTATTTCCTGAGACAATAATTTCGAAATATTTTGTAACACAAATCGTAAAAAAAAATGGTAATAAAAATTTAGAATCACGGGCTTTCCAGGCACGATGTAATGCATTAAACTAACAGTAACGTGAGGTGTTTTATTTGCTACCTATGGTAACAAAGAAAAATCTAAAGCTTTAAAAAAAAAGGACCACGAAAACTAGATCGCACACACAGTTTAAATAGCAAAAGACAAAGCACCAACAAAAAAACACAATGAGTAAAGCACGTATATCACTAAAGTAAGTCCGTTAAACTGTTCCGTAGAACGCACGACAAGTTCTACTACTTTTATTTCCAACAGAAAAGCAATAAAAAAACACAATTAGTAAAGCACGCGTAAGCAATAAAACCGTCCGTCAAATGTCCTTAAAACACACGTGCGTCGACTAAACACGTTCGCCTATAAAACCATACTACTTCAATCGGAATTAGTACTCCCTACGGTTAATATACAACTTTTATTTCACAAGAAAAACAACTAAAATCGTGTCGTGCTTGTTCATTAACAACTCGAAAATTTCTTACTGCAGTAATTCTCACTATTTTCAAAGCAACAAGGAAAACGTATTTTTAAAGTAATTAATGTATAGGAACAAAGAACCAAACGACAACTGCTAGTCTGTAGATATAAAATCGTTGTTATTACAACCGCTTATCGCCTATCAACTCGACTCGTATATCCACATAAGGAACAAAAATGTATATCTACTAATTAATTACAAGCTGTTTATCATTTTTGATAAGTTGGAAAGTAATTTACGAATAATCCTATTTAAAATTCGTTCCTTGCAATTTATTTATCAATGAAAATCAATCTTCAATTAAACTATCTTTAATTAATACACACGAGTTAAATTGCATACAATTCTGAATTATTCTGAAGTATTTTCTTTATACAAACAGCGATCCCAAAGAAACGATGTATTTTTAAGTACGCTAACAGAAAGGGAGCGTAAAATTTTAAGCTATAAAAATGCCCGTTACATGGTTTTGCCCCTGTTACAATCTTTTTACAAGTATTACTACTTAAATTTGTTTAGTTTGGTTGTCTGTTTGAGTTTATTTGAATCTATTAAATAATACACAAACAAAGATACGTATATGCTTAAATACATTATTTAGAATTTTTAATAATATGCATTTATTTGCGTGTTGCTACAGTGACAGATGATTAACATGATTAGGACAGGTTCTCGCGCTTTCCTAATCGGTAACTTGCATTCATATTAATCGTTCAGTTGTCATTTCAAGATGTGAGCACTTTTATTGTAGTTACACTAGGGTGAAGGTCGTTGTTGATTATCTTCATAATAATGGCCTCATGTATGTGGGCCTGGTTTCGCCGCAAAAATAAATCAATTGTCGTTAAACACATTGTGGACATAATTTTTATATCAGTTAGTAAGGTATAATTTTATAAGATTTGATTAATTCCTTTTTTGTAGTGCAACTTAGTATAACTTTCATGCAACTTATTGGAAACAGATTGGAAGTTAAATGTATGTTATTTTAAGCTGAGGAGAATAATTTAATTTAGGAAGGCTGTTGTAATTTCAAGAAAATGTAAATCCGGTAAGAAGTTGAAAGAATTAAGACAATTTGACAAGTCATATTTTGGTGTTGGATGTATTCTATAACGCTTAATAGTTCATTATAAGTAAAGCTGAAATGGAATTTTCGAGTTTTGAAGAAATCTTAAAATGGTTAATTATTGGGTCGAATCTCCATGTGCATCGCTGATCCTTTGTTTGTTCAACATGTGACATTTGGTAAGAACGTTCTAAAATTTTGATACAACTGTACATTCATAATAGTTGGACTTAAATTTTTTGTGACTTGTTTGTCTGTCACTTTAAGAGAAATGAAATTTTCTATTTTTTGATTGCTCTAAATTGTAATTTAAAATATTTGTGTAACTGCATTTGGATAATCAAAACTTCTAAAATTTAATTATTACTAAAATTGATTAGTCAAGAATTTGAATTTATGTAAAACTTTAAAGTAACTGATGACATTGCCTTCATAAAAGGTTGTTTTCAATTTTGTTAGTACATATGGCATACCTTCTTGCAAAAAGCTAATCTTTGTTCTGATCATAATTTTATTGCTGTTAATTAAAAAGACACCTGTAATAATTTGGTTGTAAAATTGATTGCAGTACTGCCAATGATTAAAGTAATATTCTAATATAAAATAAACATTGAAATATAATTTGGAGGATAATTCCATGAATTGTAGATACTTATATGCAACTGAATAATTTCTACTTAATGAGAAAAATATTATTAAACAAATTTAGGTAGAGTATGAAATCCTGTAAATTAATGTAAATATTTTGTCATGCTGATAAAAGAAACTAAGCGACTATAAATTTTGTTTACTGAAAGTTTTTTAATCATTGAAAGAAAATTAAGTGGTATAAAATGACATTTAAAGCATCTGAGAATTAGAACTGATATAGTAAAGATTAAAATTGGAGATTATCATAAAAGACACAAACAGTGTTCTCATAAGTGTATGTTTCTTTTCAGGATGGACCCAGAGCATCTTTATTGTTCCATAGGAAGGTGTGTGAATTATTAATAAAATAAGTTTTGTGTTTATGGCTATTGTGACGGTATACTCAAAGGTTTCCCCATTTTTCTTATACAATTAGACTTATCCATCTGTTGTTGTATTAAAAGATACAGTGGCACTTACTATCTTTTGTGTTTTATTCGATTATCGAACCCACTAAACATCTCACGATCTAACCAGAGCTTACACTCTACTAGGCGTCTGTCTATTAAGAGATTTCTTCTTCTAAAGACAATGTCCACCCTTATTTGCCGTTGACGTTATATTACAGGATATCCCCGCTCTCGTTCTACTGTGCTGTCTTAGCCTTGCTAAAGTCTTATATAGTTTTAACTAAACGAGAGATTTGTTAGGACCATTATGTATATATTGCTGCGAATTAACCTGTACGAGCTCCACTGTTTAGGAGCAGTAATTGCTCTGAATTTAAACCCCACTTAAGACTGCTTAATAAAAAAAACCTTTAAACAACTACTGGGTATCTCTGAGACGCTGCTAACTCAGGAGCTGATGAAGCGTTGATATGCTGTGCCTGAAACACTCAAAAAGAAATACATGTCACAGCTGCTTAGCTTGTTTCTATCATTTATCTAACAGCAAAAAAAAAATTGCTACGAAAAATCAAATACATTAATTACAAGTAGTGGGGTAAGGCCGATCCTAATTCAAAACGTGCTCACACGTATTTTAGATATGTAAAATACACGTGCACCGTCTTGAATTCAGACCGGCCTTATATACCTTCAATGTAAAATAGTTGTGAAAACATGAATTAAGACCGGCCTTATATACTTTCAATATAAAATACTTGTGGGCACGTTTTGAAGTCAGACCGGCTTTATATTACTTTCAATGGAACATACTTCAAAACACACGTATGTTGAAAAATGTAAGTGCAGAGAAAAATGTGTAGCTGTTTTGAATTAGGTTTTCTAGCGAGAAGTTACACGTGCACCGTTTTGAATTCAGAACCGGCCCTATATACTTTCAATGTAAAATACTTGTGGTCACGTTTTGAAGTCAGACCGGCTTTATATTACTTTCAATGGAACATACTTCAAAACACACGTATGTTGAAAAATGTAAGTGCAGAGAAAAATGTGTAGCTGTTTTGAATTAGGTTTTCTAGCGAGAAGTTACACGTGCACCGTTTTGAATTCAGAACCGGCCCTATATACTTTCAATGTAAAATACTTGTGGTCACGTTTTGAAGTCAGACCGGCTTTATATTACTTTCAATGGAACATACATACTTCAAAACACACACACACACACACGTATGTGGAAAAATGTAAGTGCAAAGAAAATGTGTGTAGCCGTTTTGAATTCGGTTTTATAGCGAGAAGTTATAAAGTATGCCAGATGCAAAATATCGCATTCAAGTCAATTGCGTTTAATTAAAGTGGATTCTGATTTATGTTTTTTACTTATGTTTAGAGACTGCAAATACACATGGGCCGGTTTCAATTCAAAATGTGTGTACACTCTTGTGATAGGTTGAAAAGTGGGTTGGCAAAGTACGCAGATGGTGGTAATCTGCTATATAAGGAGATTGCTCCTAATATTAATTTAATTAGTCGAAGTTTACTGCATATATTTACATACCTACATATACAAACATGTATATAATTGATATTCAGGAATTTAAATACAAGAAAAACGAGTTTGTGTGCAAAGAAATTGCGGTTTTGGACTTGTTGTTAGGTGATGTTTAGCATCAAATTTTTAAACTGCTAATGCAGTCTAGTTGTTTGAGTCAAAATCATATAAAACATAACGACTTTGTGACAAGGAATATTCATGGTCTTTCTTGGAATGAATCTTCAACGGCTGGAATGGTGTCATCATATATAGCGCTTTATTTGAAGCAAATTATCCGACTCGGTGAAGAAGTATTTGTGAACGGTCTAGAAAAGAAGAAATTGATTGAAACCTATCTAATGCAAAACGTTGTAACTGATATGCTTGCACTAGGTTGTCCTAAGCTGTCGGAGTTAAAAATCAACAATCGTTTAATATATAACATCCATTGTTGTAGACATAGCAATAATAATCTGCAATATGCAAAACAAAATACCTTTTTATTAAAAGAATGGTTTGATAATAATAAAAAACAATAGAAAGATTGTGTCTGTATTATTTATTTTAATATAATTTTTACAATGTTAGCTTTATTATAACAACTTCTAGCAAACATTATTTTTATCGATCCAGCTATTGTGTACGTTAGAGAAGTCTAACCATTTTACAAAGACTTTATTTCCACTTTTTCTTAGTACTTTTTCTACCAGGTAAATTCCTGGAGGTTTAACCTTTTGCAACTCCATTTCATAAAATGCACCTTTGATTTCATTCTCGTCTTGATCTTCTAATATATATGTTGTCGGATTGGTTACGTTTACCTTTTTAATCTTAAAAATTTCATTTGATCAGTTTGGTGTGTAACCTTTCGTAAATGCTTCCCTGTGCTTACTAATCCTCACACTGTCTTTAATTGAATATTTTGGTATTTTGGTTGCAAGTTTGATGTGGGTAAATGATGATTTAAGAATAGTTTTTCATTTGATTTATCAACTTTTACAGGTTTGGCTCCGATAGTATTGTGAACTGTATTGTTGTATTGTTTCACAATATCGCTTAAATTTTTTATCCAATTGTAAGAACCATTCAGGTTAAACAAGCGCCACATTTTTTCCTTTAAAGTTCTAATTACACGTTCAACAATGCATGCTTTCTTTGTAGAAAAAACACTATAATGGTTTATGCTATATGACTGCATTAAGGATTGAAAGTATTTGTTATAATATTCTTTACCAAAATCAGACTGCAAATTTCTTAGTGGATTTTTAAATTTACTAAAATTGTTTTCATTGCAGCAGTAACATCAATACCCGTCTTACTTTTAAGTGGTACAGCCCATACGTATTTGAAGAAACAATCAATAACTACTAAAATGTGTTTAAATTCTTTGTTTGTTTGCGAATATGGTAGCATTTCAATCAAATCGGTCTGAAGAAGGTCATTTAAACCTTTTACTATAACTTTGCGTCTCTTGAAATTTATTCTTGCTGGTTTATGAAGTTCATTTACTATATCCTCTTTCACTTTTGATTGAGCAACTATCATAATACTTTTTTTCTAATCAGGATTTATTAAATACAATTAATAAATATTTCTATGTTTGAATGTCGAGGGCTCCACTTGCTTTGAAAGGAACTTTTAATATAAAATCAAGAAACATTGTGGTGTTGTTTATGATAGCACCGCTGTCACGAAAGCTGATTACATCCATACGTTTAAGCAAAAATCCATGTAACTGTGCAATTACATAACTTTTTTCGTTTATAAGAATTTCAATGTCTTGCGGGTATCCTTTAATATTTTCAATGACTGCTTCCTCATAAGGAAATTCATAATTATGTTTAATGTTGAAAATAAGGAATGTCTTGTCATCATCGAGGAATGTACTAGAGTAAAACGTTGCTACTACCGTGTAATGTAGCATATGCAACTTGTACTCAATTAAGGTTTCAAAACCTTTATTTTTGTTTTCATATTCCTGTTCACTTTGTAATAATTACCTAATCAACCGTCCGTCGAGGGTCTGTAAAGACCAGTCAAGACGGTTAATTAAGGCCAGGCAGACTAAACTCAGCGGCGTAGGTCGTGGTTCAAACTCTTAACTAAAACCTTGCTTGTACTTACCAAAGATGCGATATGGATAAAAATCATCAATACATATATTAGTAATTCATAATAAACATGGGCGCCAATCAGCGGAAAGGCACTGATACCTAATAAAAGTAATCATGAAATAAACTCGTAGTTTAGAAAAAGCAATAACATTTTATTATACCATCGACTGTCAGGAAAAGCATGTATAAACAAATAACTAAACAGTCTGGAACTCGAAATGCAATAAGGCCTACAGGGCCCACTATTCCGACATAAAATAACGTAACTCTATCTAACCTAATTGTTATCTTGGGACGTGCACGTCGTCACATATACCTAACCTTAGCCTAATGTCTGCATCAGCGTTTAATACAAAAAAGTACAAGAATCTATTTTAAAAATTATACAAATAAAATTAATATTGTGCACAGATGCAATATATTACAAAAAAAGTATTTGTAAGTATAGTATAAAAGCGAAACGTTATTTATAAAAATATATTAATGCTGTACATCTTGTGTTAAACCATTTCTTACTTTTACAAAGAAAAACAACAATGAAAAGTCTTTGTAACCAACCATTTGTAAATATTCATAACACAAAAAAACAAAATAACTTCGCGTGCAACGTTGTTCATAAAGAAGTAACAATTATTTGACAGGCCCGATAATGTATGTACACCGATACCCAGAACTAATACTCAGGTTAACTCATTACAATTCAATAATGGTCTACATAAATCGATGTAGTATCCGAAGGAAATTTATAGCAAAGGGTTACTTGCATTATTAAAAATAAATGTCCTTTCAAACAAAATAAGTACTTACGTGTTCTAAGAAACACTCAAACACGTCTTCACCCAAAGACACACATCAAAAAAAGGCCTGGAATCCTTGCCGCTTCTTTACATCTGCCCACATTCCTGCAAACCCCCCAATGAATCCGTCCGGCCCTGGGGCTGCACCATATGTTTAAATACCAGAAACTAACCCTCTCAATACATTGTATTGTAAATATTATGCGATCCCAGGTACCGTAGATGTAAAACGAAAGCTTTTTAAAATATAGAAGAATTCGCTTGTATGAGGTTATTCCACCACGGTCTATGCAGGCTTTGTAAAACGTACATATAATTCAACCACGATTCGTGAAATATACAAGTGATAATTAAATTGTGTCAACTATTAATACTATAAGAATTGGTACGCAGTAGCGTAACATTATATAAAAAATAATTATAAAATTTATGCTCAACAAAGCGATTGAAAATCGGGTTGTTACAACTTATATCTATTTTACGGTTATTTAAGTGCCTTCCAAATTTGTCAATTGTCATATCATCTAATCACTTTCGCCTCACGCAATTCTTCAATAATCGAATTTATTTCGTTGCCGTGACCTGTGTGTCCAGCAGTCTGTGATGAAACTAAAAGCCGTAATCTATCAACAAGTTCATTGGGATTATTCCAATATAAATAATCTATGGCATTATTTGATACTTCCATTATCATACCGTCTCCAAGACGCTTTCTATAGGGCAATGTTCTAGGTCTACGGGGTGTTTGGGGAAGTATGTTTAATGTAGATATTATATTTTTGTATTTATATGAATTATTACCCTGATTTGTTCTGTTTCAGAATAATATCTTCTATTAGCATTTGTTCTTTTCACAATTTCAAGGTACGACTTTAGATATTGCGATCTGTACCCAACAGGATATTTTTTAAACAGTAGATCGTATAATCCAGGAGTACCTTTATATTTCAAATTATTTATTAGAACATTTTCATCATCGAACACGAAATTCGAATTGCCTATCATAAGACCATTTGAATCAGGGTTAAACCTAATACCATATTTATGATCAAATTCATTCTTAACATCTTTAAACATATTGTAAATATATTCTCGAGGTAGCGGATGTAGCTGTTCGAGATAATGTGTCATACCAGATAATTCGGCAAAGCTTTGTATATATTCCTGGGCTTCTTGAGCATTTCGATTAACTTCCGCTTCGTATTCATTCTCAACATCATAATAATCATCTTCCTCTATGGCATCATTTTTTATATTCGGTATATGCTGAGCAGTAACCGGCGAATCAATATAGTCAACGTTCTTTTCTAGCAATTTAGGTTTAATTTTTTTTACACTGCTATGAGGCAGTTCTTCTTCTTCTTCTTTAAATTTTTCTTTCTTTACCACACTTTCCCCATCCAGTTTATTAGCAATAGTTTCTAATCGTGATGTTATGGGTAAGATCGATTCCACTTGGACGACTTCATTATCTTTTAACTGGCGCAATTTGTTTTTTACAATGTTTCTTTTCTTAATTAAAATTCTTTTAAGTTTTATCGCCTCCTTGTTCATTGCGTAAAAGGTTTATTGTAATAAAAAAAGTCTTTGATACTAACGATACTTGTGCCTCTCAAGGTTTATATATGTATGACGTGATCAAAACCTATTCGGTACCTTTCTTGACCTGGATCACTATCTTTGTCTACAACTAAAAAACCGTATTTGTCTTGCCAACAAGCAGCACATATTACACGGAATTTATCATACTTCATGTCAGTATTGACGTGATCGTCATATATGTGTTTTAAGTTTAAATCATCTTGTTTAAATAAAACTAAAAGATTAGCATTATCACGTAGTAAGTGCTTAGGTATACGAGTATAACTTTGACAAAGGTAAAAACTGTCTACTTGCTTATGACGCCCCATACTAAAGTATTCCCTAATGATACCTTGTTTATCGCAAGCTACATCATCAAAAACAAATATAGAATTATTTCGACCATCAGATGGTGATATAATATTATCAGAACTAGAAAATGTATAATATTTGATCCTTTTTATTGGTCGCAGTAGATTTTCAAGGTATTGATACTTTGGTTGATAAAGTGATTTAGAATAAACATATACGTTTTCAAACTTTAAACCATTAGGATGTTCTATCAACCCAATCATAACGTTGGTTTTACCGCAATTTGATGGTCCAACAACTAGACATCGAATAGATGAAGGCAGAAGAACGCTATGTTTTTTTTTAGCTAAGGATTGCACGTCAATGTCATTATTGTTTATGGTTAAAGATGTTGATTGTTTCACAACATGCATGTTTGCAAGTACTAAATGCGATTGTAAAAAAGTGGAATTATATATATATATATATATATATATATATAAGAAACGGCGAGTATATAAAGAATCATTAATTCACAATATTTTATTTACTTACTGCACAGCTTGAGAGGGACTGTTAAATACTGTAATTAACAATTTACCATTTGAAGCGCATATTCCGGGTTACAAATTTTGCGGTCCGGGTACAAAACTAATCAATCGGTTAGCTCGGTTTATCGCAAGCTACATCATCAAAAACAACAATAGAATTATTTCGAGCATCAGATGGTGATATAATATTATCAGAACTGGAAAATGTATAATATTTGATCCCTTTTATTGGTCGCAGTAGACTTTCAAGGTATTGATACTTTGGTTGATAAAGTGATTTAGAATAAACATATACGTTTTCAAACTTTAAACCATTAGGATGTTCTATCAACCCAATCATAACGTTGGTTTTACCGCAATTTGATGGACCAGCAACTAGACATCGAATAGACGAAGGCAGAAGAACGCTATGTTTTTTTAGCTAAGGATTGCACGTCAATGTCATCACTGTTTATGGTTAAAGATGTTGATTGTTTCACAACAAGCATGTTTGCAAGTACTAAATTCGGTTGTAAAGAAGTGAAATTACATACAAGAAACGGCGGGTATATAAAGAATCATTAATTCACAATAATTTATTTACTACACAGTTTGAGAAGACAGTTGTCCGCTAATGATTACCTATTATAATTTTAAAGCTAATGTGGACGGACTGTTAAATACTGTAATTAACAATTTACATATGAAGTGCATATTTCGGGTTACAAATTCTGCGGTCCGGGTACAAAACTAATCAAACGGTTTGCTGGGGGAGACAAGGGAATAAACAAGTTAGACAAGGCTTGTAAGGAGCACGATATTGCATACTCGAAAGAAAAGGATTTATCTAAACGCCATCAAGCAGATTCGAAGTTAGCTCAGTTAGCTACAGAAAGACTAAATTCTGGTGACTCGTCTTTAGGTGAAAAAGTAGCAGCATTTGGAGTAGCTACCGCAATGAAAGCTAAAGTAGAACTTGGTATGGGTGCCTGTGCATCACTGAGAACAAAAAATATCAATAAAATAAGAAAACTGATAAAGAAACGTAAATGAAGAAGTACGCTAGGTATTAACGGTATTATCAAACAAGCACGTACAGCTTTAAAAATGGCTAAAGGATCTAATATTATGGATGCAATCAACATAACAATTAAGGCCCCTATACAGCAAAACAAAAGAAGCATATTAAATCAGCTCGTATTATATCAATTCCTAAAACAGGAGGTTTTCTACCACTAATACCAATTTTTGCAGGCCTAAGCGCCCTTGGAACTCTTACTGGAGGTGCGGCTGCTGTTGCAAAAGCAGTTTCAGATACTAAAATAGCTAAGGAACAACTAGCGGAAAAACAGCGTCATAACAAGGCAATGGAGGACATTGCAGTCGGAAACGGCATGTACATCAAACCTTATAAAAAAGGTTTTGGTCTTTTTTTAGCCCCTGCAAAACCTCAAAGGAACGCAACTTGATTTTACCTAATCGAGCACTAAGCAATGTAGAATTAATAGAGTTTGTTAAGCAATTAGAAGTACCATATTTCCGTGGAGTGTTCATGAGATACAATGTGCCCAAGAAAGTTAATTTAAAAGAATGTGGTATAATTAATTTAGATGGAATAGAAGGTTTAGGCACGCATTGGACCTCTTATAAAAAGTACGGTAGTAGCGCTATTTACTATGACAGCTACGGAAAACTGCGACCGCCAACAGAGTTGATAAGTTATTTGAATAGCGGGGGTAAATGTAAAATTCTTTATAACATTAACCAAGAACAATCGTATGGTACTGTGTTTTGCGGTCATTTATGCTTACAATTTCTAAGTAGTACATAGAACTGCGTATGAAGTTGTCATGTCGTACACTTTTACTCTAAAGGGAAACACTTCAGTTTTAACAAGCAACTTTAATCTACCTATAAACTTGGATAACGATCCGGAGTACGTATTAGGATTAACAAATTTTGAGTCATATAACACAATTCCAAACATTGAAAAAGGAATAAATAATAAATTTTATTATGGATCTAACGGAGAATTCATAGAAATACCTGAAGGTGCTTATGAGATTAGAGAAATTAATAAATATCTTCAAAAAGCTTTAGGCGATAAAAGATGGCGTGGTCGTATGGAACAATCACGAAGCGCTAGAAAGACACCAGTGTATATAGAAATTACAGCTGACAATAATACACTTAAATGTAGTATTAAATGTAGTGAAGATGTCGATTTTACCAAAAAGGATTCAATTGTTTCTCTACTCGGTTTCAATCCACGAAAATTGCTAGCATATGCCACACATCAAGCAGACTACGCGATCAACATTTGTAAAGTGAATGCAGTTTTAATCGATTGTAATATTGCAAGTGGATCCTAGTTATATAGTAAACCAGCCCATGTAATACATGAATTTTTTCCTCAAGTACATCTACCAATCAGGTCACGTATAATAAATGAAATAATAGTTAAAGTATTAGATCAAGATGGAAATTTAGTTAATTTCAGAGGAGAACTGCTAACTGTAAGGTTGCATTTAAAAAAATTCTGCAATAGCCATGGGTATTAAGTATAATGCACGCAACATGTCAAGAATTGCTATAAATGCTGGAAATTTCAAAGCAATCGACACTCGATTGATTGTTTCAAGACCGCTAACAATACAAAACCAGCTGTTGCTACAATCGTTAGGACCGCATTTATTTAATTAAAAAGTAGAATGAATAGTGAAATACTGAACGTGCGTGAAAAACTTTACTTCGACAATGCAATTGTTAATATTGAAAAACATACTCATCAACCTTATGCTAACACATCTTTAAACAATAATGATGAAATTCGAATCCCTATACAACAACAAGATGTATACAGCTTACCATCGAAGAGCATGCTGTACATAGAAGGTAAATTAATTAAAACAGATGGAACGCCGTTTCAGACAGCAAAGTTTGTAAATGATGGGGTTTTGCTGCTTTTTGATGAAATTAGATATGAGATTGGTGGTGTCATTGTAGATCGTGTTCGGAATCCTGGATTAACGTCTATAATGAAGGGATATGTTTCATATAATAGCAATCAAAGTAAACATTTACAAAACGCTGGGTGGTTTCCTATGGATGATTTGCAAATAGTTGATGTCAATGGGAATTTTAACGTTGCAATAAACCTTTCAATGGTTCTCGGATTATGCGAAGATTTAAAAAAAATTATTTTAAACCTCCGCCATGAGTTAGTTTTACTACGTTCTAGTTTTGATACTAATGCTATAATTAATCTTACACCCGATGAGGAAATAAAAGTTGTTTTAAACAAAGTTTTATGGAAAATGCCTCATGTAGCCGTTGATGATACTCAACGAATTAATTTAATAGAATGCGTTGCACAAAATCAGGATTTGCATATTCCGTTTAGAGGATGGGAGTTGCATGAATATCAACTTCTACAAGAAACGCAACGTCATACATGGAACATTAAAACAACAACACAATTAGAAAAAAGGTTTGGTCTTCTTTTAGCCCCTGCAAAACCTCAAAGGAACGCAACTTGATTTTACCTAATCGAGCACTAAGCAATGTAGAATTAATAGAGTTTGTTAAGCAATTAGAAGTACCATATTTCCGTGGAGTGTTCATGAGAAACAATCTTCCCAATAAAGTTAATTTAAAAGAATGTGGTATAATTAATTTAGATGGAATAGAAGGTTTAGGTACGCATTGGACCTCTTATAAAAAGTATGGTAGTAGCGCTATTTACTATGACAGCTACGGAAATTGCGACCGCCAACAGAGTTGATAAGTTATTTGAATAGCGGGGGTAAATGTAAAATTCTTTATAACATTAACCAAGAACAATCGTACGGTACTGTGTTTGGCGGTCATTTATGCTTACAATTTCTAAGTAGTACATAGAACTGCGTATGAAGTTGTCATGTCGTACACTTTTACTCTAACGGGAAACACTTCAGTTTTAACAAGCAACTTTAATCCGCCTATAAACTTGAATAATGATTCGGAGTACGTATTAGGATTAACAAATTTTGAGTCTTATAACACAATTCCAAACATAGAAAAAGGAATAAATAATAAATTTTATTATGGATCTAACGGAGAATTCATAGAAATACCTGAAGGTGCTTATGAGATTAGAGAAATTAATAAATATCTTCAAAAAGCTTTAGGTGATAAAAGATGGCGTGGTCGTATGGAACAATCACGAAGCGCTAGAAAGACGCCAGTGTATATAGAATTACAGCTGACAATAATACACTTAAATGTAGTATTAAATGTAGTCTAGATGTGGATTTTACCAAAAAGGATTCAATTGGTTTTCTACTTGGTTTCAATCCGCGAAAATTGCTAGCATATGTCCCGCATCAAGCAGACTACGCGATCAACATTTGTAAAGTGAATGCAGTTTTAATCGATTGTAATATTGCAAGTGGATCCTATTTAAATAGTAAACCAGCCCATGTAATACACGAATTCTTTCCTCAAGTACCTGCAGGTTTTAAAATTGTCGAGTGCCCACCTACGATTATATATCTACCAATCAGGTCACGTATAATAAATGAAATAATAGTTTAAGTGTTAGATCAAGATGGAAATTTAGTTGATTTCAGAGGAGAACTGATAACTGTAAGGTTGCATTTAAAAAAAAACTGCAATAGCCATGGGTATTAAGTATAATGCACGCAACATGTCAAGAATTGCTATAAATGCTGGAAATTTCAAAACAATCGACACTCGATTGATTGTTTCATGACCGCTAACAACACAAAACCGGCAGTTTCTACAATCGTTAGGACTGCATTTATTTAATTAAAAAATAGAATGAATAGTGGAATACTGAGCGTGCGTGAAAAAGTTTACTTCGACAATGCAATTGTTAATATTGAAAAACATACTCATCAACCTTATGCTAACACATCTTTAAACAATAATGATGAAATTCGAATCCCTATACAACAACAAGATGTATACACCTTACCATCGAAGAGCATGCTGTACATAGAAGGCAAATTAATTAGAACAGATGGAACGCCGTCTCAGACAGCAAAGTTTGTAAATAATGGAATTTTGCTGCTTTTTGATGAAATTAGATATAAGATTGGTAGTGTCATTGTAGATCGTGTTCGGTATCCTGGATTAACGTCTATAATGAAAGGATATGTTTCATATAATAGCAATCAAAGTAAACATTTACAAAACGCTGGGTGGTTTCCTATGGATGATTTGCAAATAGTTAATGCCAATGGGAATTTTAATGTTGCAATAAACCTTTCAATGGTTCTCGGATTATGTGAAGATTTAAAAAAAATTATTTTAAACCTCCGTCATGAGTTAGTTTTACTACGTTCTAGTTTTGATACTAATGCTATAATTAATCTTACACCCGATGAAGAAATAAAAGTTGTTTTAAACAAAGTTTTATGGAAAATGCCGCATGTAGCCGTTGATGATACTCAACGAATTAATTTAGTAGAATGCGTTGCACAAAATCAGGATTTGTATATTCCGTTTAGAGGATGGGAGTTGCATGAATATCGACTTCTACAAGAAACGCAACGTCATACATGGAACATTAAAACAACAACACAATTAGAAACACCAAGATTTGTGATTGTTGATTTCCAAACCAACCGAAAAAATAGATACATGAGCAACTACAGTCGTTTTGATCATTGCTATTTAACCAACATGAAACTCTATTTAAATTCAGAAATTTTCCCGTACGATAACTTAAATTTGAGGTTCCAGAATAAACAGACTGCGTTGTTATATGAGATGTATGCTCAGTTTCAGCAATCATACTACGAAAAGGAAAATGAGCCACTTTTTAATCCTGAAGATTTACGAAGTATTGCACCATTAGTAGTCATAGATTGTTCTAGACAAAACGAAGCGTTAAAATCTGGTACTGTCGATATTAGATTAGAATTTGAAACTAGCAGAAACGCTTTGCCAAATTCATCTTGTCATTGCCTTATACTTCATGATAAGATAGTCAAATACAATCCACTCTCAAACAGCATAAGAATATTATAATTACTTTATTATTATTACTGTACCTTTACATATTATGAAAAAACAATAAATCATTTAGCAATCACAGTCTATTTATTAATATTTTTACATGTTTTTACAATATCTTTTACATGTTTGAATTATTAAGTGATTTAGTAAACAGCCATAAACATTGACAATTTTAAATAAAAGTTTTGTTATACATTTCACAAATAAACTAACTGGTATGTTATTAACAAACTGGATTTTTTTTAAACAGAACGGTTACTACTACTATTTTTTCTCTACAATACATTTATACTAATATAGTTCAACTCGGGCAGATTGAAAGGTATCCTATTTTTAGATACATCCAAAACGAAAAACGGCGTACTTGTGAAGGTATAAGCATAACACTGAAGTTTTATAACTAAAAAATATTATATGTTAATCGAGATAAAATAAATTGTATTCTTTATTGAAGTCAGTGGTTGAAGCTTTACAAGTCATTTCTGAGTGTATAGTTATACCCCCAAGGTTTAGTATCAGTGGTTGAGGTACTAAGAATTCTTTTATCATCACTTGGATTAAGAACAATTTTGTTTTGTTTAATAGTAAAGACATCATGCTTGACTGATCTAATTAAACATTGCTGTTTCTGTACAGTCTGTTTATAAAACAAAGCATTCTTATAATCATCAAAAGAAATTTGCTTAATACTTGCTAAGGAAGATCCCTTTGACTTTTTTATTATCCTATCCTGAACTCTGTAAGTATACATTTTAGATCTAAGCCCTACAAACTCTAGCATGATATCACCATTGTTTTCATCTTTCATAATACCAGGAACCTTTTTATTTGATAATGGAATATGATATTTGTTATGAGGGTCGTAATCGGAAGTATCAAATCTATGAATATCTTGTTTGATATAAGAGTAAATATCTTCAACGCTAAACTCGTATATCAAACTATCCGTATCTGTGTACAGCAGCTTTGCTTTGTTAGCAAATTGCGATTTTATATAACTATAGTGAAATTCATATAAATAGGTTTTTGAAATATCTAGAATAGAGAAACCTACATAAATGGGTTTGTTTAAATAAACCTCTAATTTATTCATTTCTATTAAGACCAGATCTTTGTCTAACACAGTGCAACTGTGAAAATTAGGCTTCGCTATGTAACTACGAGCTCCAAACCGTCCTTCCCATTCGGTCACTAATTTCACAACTTTACTTTTCCGTACGTTTTCCATCATTTTTCCATAAACCGAATTTATCATATTTTTATAAAAGCATATATCGAAACTGTTTTTTGACTGTTGTCTTAATTTCGTATTCAAATCAATGTATTCTTTTAACCAAGGGGCTTGTTTAAACCGAAAAACCTTATGCATCTTTTTCAGTTCTAAACCGTAGCTTAAATGCATTTTTAAATTCTTGTAGTGAATAATATAGTTGAGTTTCGAATATAAAGTTGTAAGTAATTTCTTTAAGTTTGATTTATTAGAAGGTACTGGTGGTATCATATGTTCAGGCGCCAAATGTAAGTCACAGTGAATTTCATGTAAAGATACTGGGTAGTATAAATCGCATTCAAAAATATATCCTACATCAGAATCATCGGGAATATTAAGTATGTCTAAACGTACTATATCTGGACTGGTATCATCTAAAAATTCAAATTCTCCATATGGAAGATATTCAGACATTGCAGACCCATATAAATTATTAACATCAAAATACATTAAATATTTAGAATCGAAATTCGGATCATAATCTGCATTCATATATTTGTTATTTGCTTTAGCATATCTATTCGAACATTGAGAAGCACCACCACGAATTCCCCGTTCTAAAAACATTATTTTTTCAATATCAGTAAGCAACTCGAGTTTAACGTTCGTCGTTTTTAACATTGCATCTAGAGCTAAACCAGGAGCCGTAAAGTAGTGAAGTGGATCTAACTTATACGTGAACATGCAAGTTTTTCTAAAGTTTTCAAATGTATCAGTCAAGAGCAGTACATCTGTTTTTAAATATAGGTCTGAATAGTCCCCTAGTGTTTTTATATAAAATGTTTGCCAAACGTGTTTAGCATGATTGTAGTCTTTATCTGAGACTTCTTCATTGCGCAAACGATTATAGAATGCTGTTTTACAAGGTAAATCGGTTTCATTGAGCCTATCCCAAGAGTTAATGTAATCATAGGGAAATATGCCTTTACGAGTAAGTAACTGAAACTCATTATCAGTGTTACAATTTTCCCTGGTGATGGATTTTTTTAATATCATCTAAGTAGGAAGCTAATTTTTCGATGCTAGATGCCATAAACCTGAACGAATCGATAAATCTAAAACTAATTTTCATACCTTTTACATATTTTGTAAAAGATATGTATTTTTCCTTATTTATTGGTAGAATGCTTAACGAACCTGAAAACTTTAACGAGATTTTTTTAATAATGAAATGCGAATCGTAGCCTGATAAGTTATGAAAAACTACTGGTATCATATAAGAATTATGATAATTGATGTTTCAATCTTGATGAGCTGCTCCTCGAAATTCACCTGTAAAGTGGCAGTGATCGCGAACTCTAATATCATCTATACTAAAAGGTTTATTGCAAATGTGACAGTGAAGGGCAAATTTAAATGCTGACTTTTGTTCTTCTGTTAAAGGATTCATAGGTTTTGGGTTACAGAAAATTTTATTAGTCGTTTATGAAATCAGTTTCAATTGAGCAACAAACCATTCTATACAATCCTTTCCGCGATACAATTGAAATTTGGAATATTTATTATCATACGAGCATTTCAAATAGTACGCTACACTACAGGGTATATGCCTTTGGTAACGGACTGTGTTTAGTATTACCTCCGACTCATTGCATGGTTCTAATACACATTCGAGATCTGCATAAACTACAAATGATACTTTTTCTTGATAGTGGAAATGTTTAAATGTTAGATACTTTTCGGATTCTTCGGGTAATCTTATTGAGCAAGTATTCTGTTTTTCGCAATAATTCGAATGACGCTTAAGTAATGCTGCTGTACTAAAATTATTTAAACATCTATAACAAAAAAATTTTCTATGGTGATGTGAAGACAACTGTTTTGCAAATAATTTTGACATATTCTTAATCCAAGTAAAATGAAAGTGATTCTCATTAGCATTTGTCGGACGAGAATATTGTAAGGAATCATTATTTAAAACTAACAGATTAATAGGTTCAATTTTTTTTAAATTTTCACTTAAACAAAATGGCAGTATTTTAGTATTTTCTATACAATATCGATTAATTGAGTAGGGGGGCTAAGCCGCTTTGGCAACAGAGATCCACAGCAAGATATGTATACGCCGATTCGAGAACAATATGAACAGCTAAGCCGCTTTGGGGAACAAAACGTGCAGCAAGATATGTATACGCCGCTTTGAGAACAAAATTGTCTTTGTATGTAAATTTGGTGCGTCGGGGGGTCGTTAGGTCTTTGGGGTGTGCGTTCGGCGGGGTCGTTAGATTTTTGTCGTGGGGTGGTGCGCGTGCGCTGGGGTGGAGATATTTTCTTAGGAAATTGTTTAGCAGCGTTCCCGACGTTAAATATTAAATATTAAATTTTAAAAAAATGTTGTATGTGTAGAAAATGGAGTTCACGTGTTGGTTCTTGGCCGCTTCGGAGATTTTTCTGGGTAGGTTGATAAAAATTAAAACGCCGCAGTGAAGAATTTTTTTAATATTAAGCAAACGAGTGCAAGTGGTAAAGAGTGTTTTAGCTCTCCTCATAAGCTGCGTTTTGTACGAAGTAGCAAATAAAATTGAGAAAATATACGAAATGTTATATGATGGAGGTCAAATTTTTAAACGTTTGCAGGTAAAATCTTGTAAAAAAAAATCGTTCACTTCTCGCAATTTCAATGTCACGATAAAATACTAAGAATTTGCATGCAGTCGAATATAACCTCGTGTTTTTTATCTGGTAATATATATGCAAATAATGCCGACATTCGACTTTTAATATAATGTATTTAATTAACATAAGGTGTGTTTGCAAAAACATGTTAAGACTATTTCCTTCTTGGTATGCAAATTATACCACCTTTCATCACGATTTATTTGACTCTCAAATAAAAAAATTAATTTGATGTTATATCAAGCATCTCTTGCTTACATTTTTGCAATTTGAATATATCTAAATATTTAAATGTAATTATACATTTAATTTATGAGGCAATAAAAATTCTTTTATTTTTAGCGGTTTGGTGATTGTATGTAGATGACGTATTAGACATTGTATATATATATAACTCGTTTAATTTCACAAACGTGATAAAAAATTTATAGGTTATGCAAAAACGTGCATGTACTGAAGAATTTAGCGGTGATCTTTAGAGCTTTGTCTTTGTTTTTATTCTCGTTGCTTTAGTTAATTAAAGAAAGATTTTTTGTTTAAGCAAAAATAGGAAATGTGGTGGATGACATAATCATTCTCAAAATGATGAATGGTGGGGGAAGGGAGCTTCTAAACGTGTCCTAAACGGGGCTGTGCCCCATTATTTTTGTATTAAATATCAAAAAGAATAGGAGAAATTATTCGACTCGTATTTTATAATGGTTTTAATTTAAAATATTGGTGTGTGTGTGTGTGTGCAAAAAAAACATGTTAAGACAGGTCACTCGTTATTTTGTTCATGATTGCATCACCCAAATAATTTATACAACTACACTGAACTCGTACCCGGATCTAAAACATAACCTTAAAAAGTATGCAAATCATGTCGTTATTTAAAACGTGGTGAAGAATTTGGATAGTGATGTAATCATTCTCAAATGCGGAATGGTACTCCATAAGGCGTTCTGAACGGAGGCTTTGCATGCATTAGGTGATTGAATACTTCGGAGATTTTTAGGTTAAGCAAAAACGTGCATGTGCTGAGGAATCCCCCGAGATTTTTAAAAAATTATTTTTGTATTCAATATATGATGTTAAAAAGAAACACACAAAATTTGAATGTTTTATTTATATTAGTTTTACTTACTGGCATATTTTAATTACATGCTAATGAGTTCATATATTTTCATGCAGTTTGATTGATTCACTGCCGAAACAAAACATTTTTTTACACAGCTGGCAATACTGGGTGTCGTTCTTTTCAATATAATATCAGTAACTATTTACAATACAGCTGAATACTGAAAGGTAAAGTAACTTTCACGCATTTACCTACGTGTACTTAAATTTAATTGAATTCTAAAAAATATATGCATATCTATGGCAGGTAACCCAGCATACACCAATTATATATTCTTAGTGTAAAATTTTATTGTTAGGTGAATAACCAGCCATTTATTATGTAATATTTATTGTCACAAGCATGGTAATAATA
This sequence comes from Platerodrilus igneus, assembly GCA_036346225.1. Lineage (NCBI taxonomy): Eukaryota > Metazoa > Arthropoda > Insecta > Coleoptera > Lycidae > Platerodrilus > Platerodrilus igneus. The sequence goes on along the minus strand of JARFIW010001129.1, from coordinate 1,752,546 downwards.
ATTTGCAATGTGCAAAATACCTCTTTTTGTTGTTAAAAGAGCGATTTAATTAAACACTATAAAAAGATTGTGAATTATTTATTCTAGTTAAATTTTACAGTGCTAGAGACGCTAATTATTATTAGTACTAGATATAGGTATAACAAAATCTGTATTCCAGATGATAGTATGTTCAAAGGATATTATTATTTAAAAAGACTCTGTAAACATGATTAGTGAAATTATTAAAATTAAGGAATGTAAAGCAAAAATTTGTCCATAAAAGCAAATATGTTTTCTAAAAGATGTGCATAACTTAGGGATCTAAACGTTTCAACATCTCGCAAACTGAGATAAAATTACTTATTTCTTTGCAAAAGACGTTCATATAACGCCCTTTGACAACCGCGTTTATTAAGTGCATGGTAGTTAATGACATCGCGAATGTGCTATTTATAGTATAATTATAACAACATATCGCTATATGTAAATTATATGGTTCTGGTTTATACCTAAAAACAACTATTTTGCATTATATTTTGTTGATCCTGGCAGAATAAATTTCAAGTATAGCTACATTGTCAATACATTTTTATTTTCAAACTCGTTTCAATTATTGTAGAATTTAGTGCTTATAAATAACCTACTTTAATTTAATAAGTTAGTCTTAAATTAATAATTATTGTCAAGCGAAATATATACACATATGGTAAATAATTGCAAGAATGTCTATAATATATCTGAGTTTTAATTCTGTTAAATGGAACATATGGCAACTGTGTAACTTCAAAACATTTTAGCATAATTGTCAATTACCAAAATTCACAATTTTCATCTTATATCAACAAATGTTATTAAATTGATGCTATACAATAAAAATAATACCGTTATATTTCAAATCATTTTAATAGAAATACGCAATGTTAAGTCGTTATTAAAAATTAATTTACACAGAGTCTTTATTGTTATCGCCGTCTGTTGAAGAATCGTAGCAGAATTTGAACTATATCGCTTTTACAAAGCATGTATTCAAGATCACATTTAGTTAGTTTCAAAAAACTTTTCATCATTGTATACGACTTGTTTTAACTTGCAGTAGGTATCAATGACCGAATCAACATTACCACCCGAACATGGTTGACAACTTTAAATTTTATTTTCCCTATTACTTTCAAGGTATTAAACATTGGTATATATATTGCTAAAAAATGGACAGTAGTGAATTTGTACAAACAACAAATTTTTTAAACTGCTAAATACTCCTTTCTACTTAAACAAGAAAATATATATATATATATATATATATATATATATATATATATATGTATATAATTAATTTTGGGTTTTAGGTCAGCAGAATTGAAGAGTTCTCTTTTTTATAAACTCAAGCTTTCGGAAATTTATTTTCCATTTTCAAGAGTACTAAAAGTAAATACAAATGAATTAGTTACGTGAACAAGATTGACTAATAGCTAAAAATTATAATTAACTGATACTTACTAAAGTGAGATAAGTTACAATTGGACGATCAATAATAATGTACAGTGTATAAGGGTATGGTATAATTAAATTTAAAAATAAAAATAATACTAATTATATCATCAAAAGGATAAAAAAATTTTGATTATGATGTATACTGTCTTTAAATTTAATTTTTGTAAATAGTTGTTTATATCAGAATTTTTTTGTTTGGGAAAGGTATCTTTATATGTATTAATTAAACGCATTAATTGTAATGACATTTTTTGTAAATATATTACATTTTAAAAATATTTTTATCAATTTATTTAGTTATCTTTATAATTTTTTGTGTGAGTATGGTTGTAAGCAAAATAATATTATAACTTAATTATTTATTTCTTAATTTTTTATTTTCAAATACATTTTTTTAAATTTAGAAGGTAGGTATATATAGAACTCAAGTCTCCAATGTCGGTTTTTTTATTAAGTGTATTAGAATGTTGATAGATGTAACACATTTCAAGAAATTCGCGTTTTAATTTATTATTTTCTATATGTAAAATTTTTGGACTGTTAATATCAATTTTGTGGTAGGTGGTATTTACGTGTGTTGATAGAGCAGTTGAATTTGGTTTAGTGCGTATATCACTTTGGTGCTGTGTTAACCGTTGTTTGAGGTTTTGTGAACTTTGCCCAATGTATATATTGGAGCAATTTGAACAATTTACTTGATATACGATGTTCCTTTGGTCTAAAGGAATGGTTTTATCTTTAATTTTAGAAAAAAGGTTATTTAGTGTAAGATCGGGTTTTTTTGCAAGTTTTATATTAAAATTTTTAAAAATATTATCTAGTTGGGAAGTTAACTTATCAAAATATGGAAATACCTTGTAACTAGGAATTGTACTGGTTTTGGTATCGGTAGAATTTTTGTAATTTATTTTATTAGTGTGGTTAAATATCAATCTTTTTATTAGAGGAGCAGGATAACTGTTATCTTTTAGGATATTACATAATTTGTTTAAATTTTTTTGATATAAAGAAGGATGGGTTATGTTTTTTATTCTGTTTTTTAATCCTAAAATAAAATTAATTTTCATACTCAGTGGGTGATATGAATGATAATTAAGGTATCTGTTTGAAGTGGTAGGTTTCTGATACCAGTCTAAAATAATTTTGTTAGTTTTATCTCTAATTAATAATGTATCTAAAAAGGAACCGAATAATGTTTTTTTCTATTGTAAATTGAATTTTATTGTTGTAATTATTAAATATTTCTAAAGTTGTATCAATTTTATCAAAAGGTACAGCTGTAATAATATCATCCATAAATTTTTTCAAAAACGGTAATCTGTATGGTAGTTTGGGAATTATTTCTTGTATTATGGATGATATTATTACAGCTGTACCTGATAAAATTGATACAACTTTAGAAATATTTAATAATTACAACAATAAAATTCAATTTACAATAGAAAAGAAAACATTATTCGGTTCCTTTAGATACATTATTAATTAGAGATAAAACTAACAAAATTATTTTAGACTGGTATCAGAAACCTACCACTTCAAACAGATACCTTAATTATCATTCATATCACCCACTGAGTATGAAAATTAATTTTATTTTAGGATTAAAAACAGAATAAAAACATAACCCATCCTTCTTTATATCAAAAATTTAAACAAATTATATAATATCCTAAAAGATAACAGTTATCCTGCCTCTAATAAAAGATTGATATTTAACCACACTAATAAAATAAATTACAAAATTCTACCGATACCAAAACCAGTACAATTCCTAGTTACAAGGTATTTCCATATTTTGATAAGTTAACTTCCCAACTAGATAATATTTTAAAATTTTAATATAAAACTTGCAAAACCCGATCTTACACTAAATAACCTTTTTTCTAAAATTAAAGATAAAACCATTCCTTTAGACCAAAGGAACATCGTATATCAAGTAATTGTTCAAATTGCCCCAATATATACATTGGGCAAAGTTCACAAAACCTCAAACAACGGTTAACACAGCACCAAAGTGATATACGCACTAAACCAAATTCAACTGCTCTATCAACACACGTAAATACCACCAACCACAAAATTGATTTTAACAGTCCAAAATTTTACATATAGAAAATAATAAATTAAAACGCGAATTTCTTGAAATGTGTTACATCTATCAACATTCTAATACACTTAATAAAAAACCGACATTGAGACTTGAGTTCTATATATACCTACCTTTAAATTTAAAAATGTATTTGAAAATAAAAATTAAGAAATAAATAATTGTTATAATATTATTTTGCTTACAACCATACTCACACAAAAATTATAAAGATAACTAAATAAATTGATAAAAATATTTTAAAATGTAATATATTTACAAAAATGTCATTACAATTAATGCGTTTAATTAATACATATAAAGATACCTTTCCCAAACAAAAAATTCTCATATAAACAACTATTTACAAAAATTAAATTTAAAGACAGTATACATCATAATCAAATTTTTTATCCTTTGATGATATAATTAGTATTATTTTATTTTTAAATTTAATTATACCATACCCTTATACACTGTACATTATTATTGATCGTCCAATTGTAACTTATCTCACTTTAGTAAGTATCAGTTAATTATAATTTTTAGCTATTAGTCAATCTTGTTCACGTAACTAATTCATTTGTATTTACTTTTAGTACTCTTGAAAATGGAAAAATAAATTTCCGAAAGCTTGAGTTTATAAAAAAGAGAACTCTTCAATTCTGCTGACCTAAAACCCAAAATTAATTATATACACTTAGATAGCAAGGTCGTTACCAAATTTAGTATATATATATATATATATATATATATATTGCTGTGAAATGTACAAAAAAGCGAGCCTCACGAATTGGGCGTCAAGAATGCTGTGATCCTCACCATTAATCTTAAACTAAGGTTTTTAAATCGAGCCCCACAGATTGGGCGTCAAGATATGCTGTGAAACCTCCCAAAATCCGGGAACTACGGTTTTCGAATCGAGCCCCACAGATTGGGCATCAAGAATGCTGTGATCCCATGTATTAGAATCGAGCCTCACGAATTGGTGCGTCAAGAATGCTGTGAAACCTATGCAAAGCTATTAACTTAACTGGTCCGTTGACTTTCTTCTGTTACTCGCCTCTTTACTCTTTTCCGCCTCGGCTGCTCACCTAGTTAAACCTTCATCCTCATTCATAAAAAAAAAACAAACACATTCCTACCACAAACATCAACGTTAACTCTATTTACATTAATATTCACAATACATTAAAATTTCAAAGTTAAAATTCAGCATAAATTTCAGTATCAGAAAACTTCAAGATTAAATTTATTATCATTTTAATGTGCATCCAGAATTAAAGTCCTTGTAGGATGCCTACTAATTAATATAACAATATATGCAGACCTGAGTCTGAGTACAAAGGGAGCATCTACTACCCCTTTACGTTAATTAACCAGGTTCGTCTAATTGAGCTCAAAGACATACCCAAATTTTCATCATAATCAAGAACATAAATACTAAATACCCCTTTCTACTTAAACAAGAAAATTTCACCTTAAAATTAAAAATTCTGTTGTTAGTACAATTTCACTACTGTCCATTTTAAGTAAAATAAATTATAAAGTTATTCAACACACACCAAAACATCAAAGTTCGAACAAAATAGTATAATTTACCTGAAGGTTACTGCACTCGTAGCTTCAATGTACATCGTCCTTTGTTAATCACACCATTCCAACTGGGTTATGTTTACGGCTTCTAATTCTCAACGCTTTTAAAATTTTCTACACCACCATTCATCGAAAATTGTTTCAGGGCTTTTCCGGAACTCATCTGTGTATATCTGAACCTTGTTTTGTGGATCCAGACACATTTACGAATCATTTAATTATTAACACCCCCGAAAATAGCAAAGAAATGCATACTTCTTTCACGCTATACGCCAAAACTGCCTACTTTTGTGTATTCATTTGTCGTTGCAAATTTGAATAATTGGTACAGTGATACTAGACTTTATTACCTTGCATCTTCTTTTCTAAGTGCACTAAATTACTTTCATTGTAGCACGTAAAGAACAAACTGTTTTAAATCGCCAAAATATACTAGCAAACTGTTTAAATTATTCAATCAAAATCGGAAAACTAAAAAGCACTGTTTACCGCATTGAATCAAATCGAACATCTAAGAGAGAGAAACTCATATTAACCCGGGTATATATAGTGGTTAGCCCGTCTGTCGGTTTTGTCCCCAAAACGGCCAGTTTCTAGAATTTTGTCATTCTATGTTCCCATTTCGACCGCCCGTGCGTCGGTTCTTATTAAATTTGCACTCGCACCAGTTAAATCTCAGAAATTTCGACACGGCTCGCAACGTCTGGCAATAACTAATTAATTTTTATACAGAAATGTTATTTTTACCTCTCAAGTTTGCCTCTTATTTTCAACCAATCGCAACCCAGTGACGTTGCTCAACTCACGCCTTTTACTATGTGTGTCTTTGTCTTGCGCATATTATCTGTCTCTATCTACCCTGTTCCGAGTGGTACTAATCGATATTCTTTAGTATCGGTTATTTTCAACCCACGTGGACTGTGAAATAACCCACCTTATTAGCATTTCCCGTAAATATTAAGCGACAGTTTCTCCAACATTCTCTGTAACCATTTGTTATCTGCCACATTTACGCAGAACATAAAACATTTAAAAATACGCAGGTGTTCAAACATAATACTTCTACAATTTGAATATTATTGGGTTTTTACAAGCTTTTATGCCTATTATCTGTTACTAATGGTTCAATTAACTCCAATTAAAATAATACCCTTTAATTTTTAGTGTATCCTAATCAAATATTCAATTATTATCTGTAGAATTTGTTTAATACTCGTTACCCAAACTTGAATCAATTAATATAAATTTTGCACGTAATTTCTTTTTGTTTCTTTAATCGGAATAATTAAATTACACGTTGAGCATTTCAATACTGCTTCTTTTTATAGCAAGCGTCTTGTAAATAATTTAACTCTCTTATTTTTAATGAAACGAATGAATTTTTATTCTCCACGGTTTTTTAATAAAGCGTATTATCTAATAAAATTCCTTATACACGGTGATTAAAATTATTTGATGAAATTAATTAATTTTCTACCCTGGTCTAAATATGAGTAATATATATATATATATATATATATATATATATATATATATATATATAGATTTAGTGACATCAGGCAACATTTTTCTTAATCTTCGTTGGGAATTAAACCACTCATAGTTTTTAAAATCATCTTTCTTTACGTTTCGATCCATGACCTAGGATCGTTGTCAAAATTGTCAAAATCACAACAAACATATAAGGAGTATTTATCATGCAACATATTTCTCGCATGGCTATGACAGTTTTTTGTGCTCTATGTAGAGTAATGATTAACGTTATGCTCTTTTGATTAATTTGCAATTTACCGGACATGCATCCTTCGTTAAAAGTGAAGGATATTCCCATAGATAATTTGAATAACAATCTATCACCGCCAACACACACCTCTAATTGGATTTTCCTTAAATATATTGGTCAAATTCAACAGAGTCGCCTTGCCAGAGATCATCTCGAGGTTGTTGATTTGTTGATGCTGTTACAAAAACTAGTGGGGGGTTTATCAGACAAATAACTAGGTGATGCTCAGTATCACAACACTTTAGCATTACCTATTTTGATGAATGTGCTATAAAAGCTAGGCACTTGGATAGTTCTAGCAGATAGTGGAACAACAACGATAGTGACGATAGTGGTGCGAAGTTTTCAATGTACTGTACGATTTGTTCGAGAGTGAACAACACATTTTACACCAACATCTGAAACATGCCATAGTATTGAATGATGTGGACAAAATCAAACATATACTGTTCAGAGTAGGCGTTCATGTTCCCTTTAAAGCCTTCAAATGGCTAACGCTGACGAATGATACATCCATTGATGTAATGGACATGCTGTTTAATCAACAGAGTAGGTGCGATCAATTTGTATCAAACTTCATGGATGCTTGCAACGGCAAAACAGAGTTAAAATGTCATCAGGTGCGCGGTGTACTAGACGCAATAGAGAGTAATTATAGTTTGAGCGATGTATATTTCCTTGAAGAATTACTAACCAACCGAGCTGTATTGAGTACGAAGGCATATCCTATCATGAATATAAATGCAACTATAAATCACTGGTCACAGCGATTGACGATATGATTGTAGATGTTGTATATTTTGCACAACCTATGGTATTAGAAAAAGTATTGAAGTTAATTTTAAAGTATAAGGTAAATTATAAGTACCAACCTAATGTAGTTGGCCCTCATAGAACAACATATAACTGGCTCCTCAAGAATTTGGCAATGGAGGGCTCAAAACAGCAACCAGGATGGACGTGTGGTCCGGATTCGGGAAAATGGCCATCAAATAGTATAGATGATTATAAAAAAGTGTATATGCTATTAAAGTTATTGTTTTAGTTTAATACTATTTTTTGTATGTAAATCATGTCATCTTGGTAATCCTACCTGATGCGCTATAAATAGCACTTATTAGATATAATGGAGGATGCTATTGTACGTGTCGCATACCTTTTACAATATATATATATATATATATATATATATATATATATATATATATATATACCTCGAGTGTTGGTCAGGTACGGGGAGAAATTGTTAGCTGAGAAGGTAATGTGTTTTTACCTGCTTGTTATTTACACATATTCACGGACATCGAAATACTCAAATTCAACCAAAACAGCGAAAATCAACCTACATCAACGTTTTGCGCTTCGGGCATGAGGAATTATAAACAACTTTCTTGACGTAGAACTAGTGTAGTAATTAGTAGTACATAGATGTAATTTGTGTGTGTGTGTGTGTGTGTGTGTGTGTGTTGTGTGTGTGTGTGTGTGTGTGTGTGTGTGTGTGTGTCTATAATAAAGCATATAACAGTAAAAGAATTTTTATTGATGAATGACATATGATGGTAAACAAACACGTAACAGAAAATCTACAAAATATGATTTTTGGATATCCAACTATTATGGCTAGAATCTAAATTTAACCATTTCACATATACTTGATTTTTAACTCTCTTCAATACTTTTTCCACTAAATATACATCCGGATAGTGTGTTCGTTGAAGTTCTTCTGCATAGAAGCCGCCTAATATTGGTTGTCCTCGACTATCGCGCAATAGGTACGTTAAAGGATTAGTCAAATGCACTTTGTACACCATAAAAATTTTGTTAGACAAATTTGGTGTGTATCCCTTGGTAAATTGACCTCTATGTTTACTAATGCGAACATGATCCCCAACAGAAAATTTTTTACTCTTTAAGTTAACTGTTTTGATCGTACTGTATACTGTATTGAAGAGTTTGCGTTCATTGCGTTTTGACACATCTACAGGTCGCATGCCGATTGTTCGATGTTTGGTGTTGTTATATGCAGTCACGAGTGAGAATAGTATATTCAGCCATTGATACGAACCATTCAAACTGAATTGTTTCCACATTTTTGACTTTAAGGTACGATTAACGCGTTCTACTACGCAAGCTTTTTTATTGCTGTACACACTATAATGTATAATCTCATATTTTTTCATTAAAGCCTTAAATGTTGAATTATAAAATTCTTTTCCCAAATCCGTTTGAATGTACCGTGGAATACGATGGTCTTTGTTGAAAATTGATTGAAAAGCGTTTGAAACAGCTTTACCCGTCTTGCGCTTAACCGGTACGGCCCATAAGTATTTAGAAAATACATCGATAACAACTAGAATGTATCTAAATCCTTTATTCATCTTTGCATATGGGATCATTTCCACCAAATCGGCTTGAAACAGCTCGTTTAATCCTTTTGTGATTACATGTCTTCTAGGAAAGTTAATGCGAGCAGGCTTATGTAACTCGTGGACGATTTGCTCCTTTACAGACATATTGCTAATATATGTGTGTGTGTATGGTTGACGGCTATATGCGTGCGTTTTTAAGTTTCTCTTGCAACTGTTGAATATCTGCTTGAATTCGTGCAATGTCTATTCTAAATTGTGCTTTCACTTGTTGAATAACAGCGTCTAATGTCTTATATATGCTATTCATAGAATCATCTATCCGTTTGGTTACGATTTGTGCAACATTAGCGTTCACAGTGACTGGAACAAGGTTACGCATCATCTCTTCAAAATGGTTAAAGTCTGATCTTGTAACATACTCGCGCGAGAATTGTGTTATCATACTGTTTGTTGTCTCCTTCACAAGCGTGTCTATATACTGCTGAATAGTAGAACCACTTTCAAGCGTTGGTTCGCCCTCTTGCTGGTGTAGCGTTGCTAACCGCGATTCTAAGTACGCTTTCGTGACTGCATCATCATCTTCTTGTGGTGTAGCGACGCGCGCTAATCTCATGTTGTCAAAATCGTAGTATTCATCATAAGAAATATATGAAGCACAGTCAGATGCATGTCCAAACTTGTCGATAACCATCGTGATAATGAATAACAAGTCGCACAATCTACGCTATTATACGCAATTCGCGTAATTCTTCCATAATCGATGTAATTTCGTTGGTGTGACCGGTGTTACCTGCATCTTGCGAGGCGACCAGAAGCTTGAGCCGTTCGCACAGTTCGTTGGGATCATCAAAGTATACATACTCTAGTGGCTTCACGTTATAATCCATGAGTAGACCACGACCACTCGGGTTTATAGTTTGCTGTCGTAAGCTATACCTTGCATTACTTCTTTTTTTAATGTCCGCATAATCGTTAATTTCTTTAAGTGAGAATTTACCCAAAGGATTGAGAAGGAACAGTTGCTCGTACAACCCTTTGCTACCGTTGTAGCAAAATCGTTCTACACACCTTTTCACCAATCCCGAAGATAATGTCCGAATCACCAATCATTAATTTTCCTGTCTCCGGATTAAAACGTACTTTATCCCTGCGCAAGTGCTCCGTGTCATTGTTATAATTACCAGTAAAGTTGGAAAACAGATTATCGACATAGTATCTTACCGATGGTAAGAATCGTTGTAAGTAGGCCTGATGTTCTTCGCTGTTTAGGTACAGTTCGTACTCTGTATGGGTCTCTGGAGTGTTGCCGCTACTCTCCGATTCTTCGAAGGTGGACTCCACAGACTAGACTGGGCTATGAGGATTGTGTTCCCATGCCTCCTCTATTGGTGGTGCGGCGATTGGTGTGGAACTGCGCACCTGATCGAGAAATTTAGGGCGTCTTTTAGGAGTAGATTGTACGTCATGTTGTTGTGGTAACCAGTGCTGGTTTTCGATCTTGGACTCCTGTTTAATATCTTTCAGCAGACCGGTCTGAAGTGTTTGTAAACGTTTTGTAATAGGTGCATAGGCTTTACTTAATGCAAGCTCCTTTTCAACCACACCTGCTTTTAGCGCTTGTAATTTCCTCTTGACTGCCTTTCGTACTTTTATTAGTTCTCGTTTGGTTTTCACGTCGTCTGCCATCGTCTAGAAACGGGTAGGAAGTGATATGCTATTTATGTGCTTTATAAGTATATATAGGTGTCAAAACCTTTTCGGTAGCGACCGTTCTGCAAATCGCCATCTTTATTGATTACCAGGAACCCAAACCGATCTCGCCAGCATACGCCGCACAATTCTTTAAACCGGTTAAACGACATATCCGTGTTTACATGGTCAGCGTATACGTGTTTTAAATTGAGTTCGTCTTGTTTGAATAGCACTAGGACATTAGCATTGTCTCTAATCAATTGTTTAGATATTTTGGAATAGGTCTGACATAGGTAAAAACAATCAATGGCCTTATTATGTCGACCCAAAGAAAAGTATTCTCGCATTACATTTTGTTTATCGCACGACACGTCATCGAAAATAAATATCGAATTAGGTTTTGCATCCGCTGGAGTAACAATTGCATCCCATTTGTTAAACGCAAAATATCCTATTCCTTTTATTGGTTGTAATAACCTCCCTAGGTACTGATACTTTGGTTGATACAAGGATTTTGAGTAGAGATAAACGTTTTCAAAGCGTACACCATTCGGATGTTTCAAGAGACCGATGACTACATTAGTTTTACCACAATTGGATGGACCTGTAATGATACACCGTATTGTTGATGGTAATAGTAGTCCATGCTTTTGCACGTTAGTGTTGTTGCTGCAGTTGTGGTCCGTAATTGGTAACGCCAATTGTTGCTTTACCAGACGCATTCTATCCATATACTAAAACGTAATTGCAGTATGGTAAGCAATTAAGCGAGTAATTCTACACGCATGACCAGTCTCCTTTAAACCATTCGACTGACAAGATTAATGAGATCTTATCGTGGCTACGGGTTACTCAATAGTGCTATCAATCGTTTACCGGTAGAATTACATTTACCAGGCTATCGCTTCTGTGGACCGGGTACTAAGCTTCAGAAACGCCTCGAGCGTGGTGATATAGGTCGTAATCCCTTAGATGTAGCCTGCAAACTACATGACACCGCCTACGATCTTTCTACAGACTTAACAACCCGACACCAAGCTGATCGACGTCTTGCCGAAACAGCACAAAAACGTCGTACTGCACCCGACGCTTCGTTAGGTGAAAAACTTGCTGCGTTTGCTGTTGGTTCTGCAATGAATGCCAAAGTTAAATTTGGTATGGGTTGTCGCAAGAAAACGATAAGGTGTAAAGGAAAACGACGTGGTCAGCGTCTACGTACAGGAAGTGGTATACCATTCAAGCGTTTAATTCGCACCATTTGGGAACGCATTAAAAACGTTCGTCCGACCGATCTTATTAAAACTGCTAAACTTGCAGTGGCACCGATTAAAGATATAACAGATGAAATTCGTGGCATCCCACGTGTAATCCCTGTACCCAAAACTGGTGGTTTCCTACCTTTGATACCTATTTTGCAGCCCTTTCCGCAATTGGAGCGTTGTCGGGTGGAGCAGCTGGGATTGCAAAAGCTGTCAACGATGCTAAACTTGGACAACAACAATTAGATGAAGCGAAACGACATAATATGGCACAAGAGGCAGTGACACTTGGAAAGGGTCTCTATTTAAAACCTTATCGCCGTGGACATGGACTGTACCTAAAGCCTTTTCTTACACATGGGCAAGGTTTGCGTAAACAAAGACAACGAAAAAAAAAACTCAACGCATTCGTTAAACCTACCTATGCGAGCGTTGACCAATGTTGACTTGAACAAATACATAAAACGTTTACCAATATCCCACTTTCGTGGAATATTCATGCGCAATTCACTTCCAAACACAATTCGTTGGCGAGAATGTGGTATTCTTAATCATGATACTACACGTGGTGTGGGAACTCATTGGACCGCGTACAAAAAAGATGGTTCAAGGGCAGTCTATTATGATAGCATTGGTAATCTACGACCTCCGAGGGAACTTGTCAAATACTTAACCTCATCAGGACCATGCACTCTCTATTATAATTATGAACAATTTCAACCGCTTAACACTGTTACCTGTGGACACTTCGTATTGAAATTTTTACTGCAAAATAGTCCTCCGTTAAGTTTCTAACAACGTTATATATTATTTGATTTTAGTGTATTTTAACTGTTTTGTATAAAAGTGTTTAATTAAAAACCATATATTGCAAGTGTTTCAGGAATTTGCTTTTTATTACCCCATCCCAACTACGAATACGACTAGTTGTTAGTTTATCGTCAACCACCGAACATGTACACATTTATTTTAACTGGAACTGAATCTACTCTCACCGCAATCATCAACCCACCAATTGTTCTCGATGATGACCATGAATACGTTATTGGTCTTACAAACTTTGATACATATTTTTCAATTCTTAATGTAACGGAAGCGAACAATAAATTTTACATTGATGACATCGTGCTTACTTTACCAGAAGGAACTTATGAAGTGGCAGATATTAATAAGTCCGTACGACGTAATCTGAACGATCCCCGTGAACGCACTTCATCCAAACGTTATCTTATTGATATTCGAGCCAATAATAACAGTTTACATACAGAAATCAAAGCATCAGGTATAGTGGATTTTACACAACCAAATTCACTTGCTTCGTTGCTGGGTTTTGAGAAACGTAAACTACCAGCTCTCACTACTGCTATTTCGGACCATCCGGCACAAGTCTTTCCAATCAATTCTATATGTATTGAATGTAATCTTGTGGTCGGATCGTATCGCAATAGCAAACCTTGTACATATTTTGCATCAATTCTTTCCTGTAGTTGCTGCAGGGTACAAGATTATTGAAAACCCCGTGAACGTCACCTATATGCCACTTAATACACGAATCATCGATCGCATCATTGTTAAAATAGTTGATCAAAACTGTAATCTCATCACTTTTCGTCGGGAAACCATCACGATTAGACTTTATCTAAAGCGTCTTTAAACAATGATTTTGCGCTATGAGCATAAACCACCAAAACCTATTAATAGACGCATTGTCAGCACCTTTACCAGTTACAAGACACCAGTGCACCGATTAACACCGGAAAACGTTAAATTTCTGCAAACATTAGGACTCAAAGTGCTACATAGCTAAAATGGATAGTAATATTTTAAATGTTACGCAACGTGCTATATTTGATACAACCATCGTCAATGCCGACAAACATATGCATACTCCGTACTCCAATACCACGTATGAGAAGAACGATGTTATACGGATTCCAATAGAAAACGAAGATGTCTATACACTACCATGGGACAGCGTAATTTATATTGAGGGTACAATGAATAAGTCAGATGGTGGCGTTTCGCCTACCGCCGATTTTGTCAACAACGGAGTTTTATTTTTATTTGATGAAATTCGTTATGAACTTGGTGGAAAGACTATTGACCGCGTTCGTAATCCAGGTATAACTACGACTATTAAAAATTTCCTATCCTACGATTATAGCGAAAGTCGTCGCTTTAGAAACGCCGGTTGGTCCCCCATCGATAAGCTTGATCTCGTTGATGCTAATGGTCATTTCAACGTATGCATTCCCTTGCGCATGGTTTTAGGATTTGCAAAGGACTACCGAAAAATTCTTTTGAATATCAAACAGGAGCTTATTCATTACAAGATCTTTTGAATTTACATAAGGTTTGCGATATGTGGTTTTATTAAGAGTATTAAAATCCATATTGCTTTTCTTCGACTAATTAAATTAATATTAGGAGCAATCTCCTTATATAGCAGATTACCACCATCTGCGTACTTTGCCAACCCACTTTTCAACCTATCACAAGAGTGAACACATTTTGAATTGAAACCGGTCCATGTGTATTTGCAGCCTCTAAACATAAATAAAAAACATAAATCAGAATCCACTTTAATTAAACACAATTGACTTGAATGCGATATTTTGCATCTGGCATACTTTATAACTTCTCGCTAGAAAACCAAATTCAAAACATCTACACACATTTTCTCTGCACTTACATTTTTCAACATACGTGTGTTTTGAAGTATGTATGTTCCATTGAAAGTAATATAAAACCGATCCTAGTTCAAAACGTGCCCACAAGTATTTTACATTTGAAAGTATATAATAATTCATGTTTACACATTTTACATTAAAAGTATATAAGGCCGATCCTAATTCAAAACGGTGCACGTGTAACTTCTCGCTAGAAAACCGAATTCAAAACAGCTACACACATTTTTCTCTGCACTTACATTTTTCAACATACGTGTGTTTTGAAGTATGTTTCATTGAAAGTAATATAAAGCCGATCCTAATTCAAAACGTGCCCACAAGTATTTTACATTTGAAAATATATAAGAATTCATGTTTTCACAACGTCTGAACACGTTTTGAATTAGAACCGGCCTTACCCCACTACTACGCACATTACACAATTTTTCCGAATTTATTGGCTGGTTTTACGCGGTTTTTAGCCCAATTTACATGAGTTTTTTTAATAAATTTATTAAAACGCCTTTTAATTTATTTTGAAATTATTTTGAGGTGTTAGTTTATAAATTTTTTAGTTTGTTACCCCTAAATTTAAGTTAGTTTATTTTTAAGCTCGGATTTGAGTTTAAAATTCAAAGAAAACGCAATTTCTTTATTGTTTATTGGATTTAAATTTATGTTGTCAGTTTTATTTACTGCCCTACATATTAAAATTAATGCCACACAATAACAAAATTAAATACTATAAATAATAAAGCTTCAAATAATAAAATATAATGAAAACCCCTATATAAAAACTTACTTGTTTGCTGCTGAATCGGGAGCTCCGTAAAACACGTCCGCTGACTTCAAGCGCTAACTAGAACGTACTACGTAACCACAGCATTTTCCGGCGGACTATTATCAAATTCAAACCTGAGAAAGCCCAGTGTGTTGACGATATCTTATAGTATGCTTTGAACTTAGACCGCAGTACGCCGATAACCAATCGTGTCAAATGGGGGAGTTGCTTTATATATCACTCAAATTTGATAAACAGACACTCTTCTATCAACCTGAGAACGCTTTACATCAATTTAAATTAAAAATTTACATAAAAGTGAACATAGAGAATTAAATAATTGTATTTCGTGGAAGTCGTGATAGAAAAATTTGAAATTAAAATAATAGTGAAAAATATTTGGGAAAAGTTTTGCCATTACCTGGAAAACGTAAGTAAAAGCTTATTAATTAAACATAATTTTAATATTTATAATTTAGGGTTCTAAGTAATAAAAACGCTAGGAAACTCTAAGTAATAACTAAAACTTTGGAAAAATCTGGGAAACCCTAAGTAATAAATCTAAGTAACTGGTAGAAATCTAACTGACAAGAATAAAGCTAAATTTGCAAATTAATCCGAATTTAAATCGATTTAAAATTGTATACAAAAATTGGTTTGCATCTACGCATTGGTGCACAAAACGGAGTATTGTTTCAAGCATTGAATAGGATTTGGCCAAGCGGTATCATAAAATCAACAAGTAAACTGAAAGTAATCCAGGGGTACTGGTCCACAACACGCAGTAGCAGAACAAAAAGACACGCAAGGAAAACTACAGGTCAGAATATTATCTAAACAGCCTAAGGCATTATTTTCTTTTTATTGAACATTTTCTATATTTTTTATTATACCAGAATATTTATGTAAAGGGTCATCAAAAATTTTTTTATACGCGAAAAATTACGTAAAAGTGAAAGGTCATTGAACGTTCAAGGGTGTTTCTAATAAAGTATAGTGTCATTTTTGCTGACTTTAAACTAACAAAGGGAGCTATAATTTTGGGGATAAACAAATTGATACTATTATTATTTAATTCAGGAATCTAATTTGTCAATATTGAATCGTATTAAGCTGTCAAGTGAATTTATTTTTTCTTTGTCATCATACAAATCTTGGTCAATTTCGTTTTTCTCATTCAAGTAGGAAAGTATTAGATGGGGGGGGGGTAAATCTTTGTTATCGTAACGTTGTGCACTCTGTGTGGATTAGACTGAGCTAGCCGAGGCGTATTTAAAATTTTAGGTTGTTAAGAGACACAGAGCGGTGGCTCGCAGCAGAAAACTGAACGTTAATTACATCGGCGTGCAGCGTTGTCATAGCAATATATATATATATATATATATATATATATATATATATACATTCAATATAATAAATATTTCTTAACAACAAAATAATTTAAGAAACGAAATACTTATTGTGGCCTATTTAAACAGTGAACATAGAGAGGTTTACCCATTTGAAGATACTCTCCTGGCCTCATAGGCTAAATTTAATCCTCCAACAGACAATTGTTTGAACAGTTGAGAATATTTTTCTTACAATGCAGGCTGGCGATCTGTTCAACACAAAAGTGATTTGTAACCTCTAATATTAAAGGGTTAATTGGATGACAAAATAGGCGATTTCCACAACTAATCAGAAGTGATAGAAAAAACCGAATGACAGAATCGGTAATACCCATGCCATACTAAATAATGACATATAAAATTAAGCACACAACAAAATATGCCTGCCACTCCACAAATTAGATGGAGAACGTTATTCACATTGATTCGTGACAGAACGTGCGATAAAAATAACTTCCATTGTCAAATATGTAAGTTACTCCATAGATAAAGCTTACTTGTCTTGCTGTGTTTAGTGCATAATGTTTTAATGTAAATATTTATAAAATCAAGTGAAAATTAGTCTTCGAGCAATTTATTACTATAAAATACTTTGTATAGAAGTTTTGGCAATTTTAAAAATGTGAATACAGACTCGGTCTCAAGACTGTTATGTTCAAAAATACTGTATCACAGTGTTAGGTTATTTGATGATTTCGGTAACAAATATTACATTATTTCGGCTTTGTGCATTCAGTCTTGCAACGCAACCATGAGTGTAACACTTATGCAATTTTTGTTGTATCTGGAGAAATTAGAGGAATTGTGGATATAATTTTATTTGGCCATTTGTACTACGTACTCTTTTATTGAATTACTAAATGCATTATGCAAAAATTCATTCAGAAGATAATGTTTGCAGTTAAGAATACCAAACTCATCTTGAAATACATCTTCCCTGTTATGCATTAGCATTATATGTAACATAATGTAATCTTTTGTTGTGTAAAATATTATGTTGTGAGGTTGATATTTAAGTTGCTATATTTCACTATTTGTTGTGGCATAAAGTTTGTTAACCGCATACTGTTCATGTTTGCCTCGATGACGTTGGGGAAGGTGATTGTTTCTTTATAAAAAATTATGTCTAGTATTAAAATCAACTTAATTTATATTATTTCTAAAATTATAATAGAGGCAACACTTTGCGTTATTATTGTCAGTTCAATAGAGACAGAAGACCAGATCTAGCCATGTGATTCTTATCAGTATTTAAGAAAGAATCTCCGTATTCAACTATATCAAATGATTCATAAACAAAGTAGGAATATGTTGTCATTACTTTTTACATTTTAACATTTTCCAATTATATCAAAAATATAATTTACGACTTGAGACTTTTCATATTTACCATATTTGAAATGAGCAGTGATTTCTATAAATCTAGTTGATATATTTTTCTTAATTTAACTGGATTGTCTTCATGA
Organism: Platerodrilus igneus; assembly: GCA_036346225.1. Taxonomy (NCBI): domain Eukaryota; kingdom Metazoa; phylum Arthropoda; class Insecta; order Coleoptera; family Lycidae; genus Platerodrilus; species Platerodrilus igneus. The sequence goes on along the minus strand of JARFIW010001129.1, from coordinate 1,733,981 downwards.
TTTTATTCATTTTTAACATTTTTGTGGATAAAAACAACTCCAGTTGATAGTAAAGTCATTTCGAAATTGGCACATTATACTTGCCAATTATCGTCATTCCGCCGAATCATCTCCTATAAGAAGAAAAGAAGAGATTTGGCATTTGTTATTTGGGGGATTTATATTTTGAATTTCAAGAAGACAACAAGTGGTAACTGGTCAGTATGGTTGATAATAGTGTGATTTTAAGGGCATAGTACCCGTTTAACCACCGTCAATTGAGTGTGCCGTGCCTACTAAGAAACTACTGGAAATATGTTCGTTTATTGTAGTAAATTAATTGGTATAGTAATTGCATTTTACCCTAAAATTCGTCAATAAAAATTTGTTCTCTATCACTGCCGGTAATCAGATGATTTACATATTTTGAATCACAATTAAAGTAAAAGGTCCTTTACATTTCGTATTTTTTGCATTATCACACTACACCAACCAGTATATCTTTGAAAAATGTATGTCTCAAACAGTTAATTTCATAAATTTCTGTCTGTTACAACTTGAACGCCTTGTGCTTTAAGTTACTTAGCAAATTTTTTACTTTCATTAGTCATGCTATAAGCAATTTTAACATTGATTTGCTTAAATATCTCATAAGACCTTTAGTAGTTTTGTAACATGTTAAAATCTTGGCGCAAATTTTGGTATATAACTGCGCTGTTGCTACATTAAATTATGCTAATTTGGTTTCACAGTTTGTCTTAGGTATTAAACAGTTAATATAAGTACTAATATTTTTGTAATACGCTTCGCTGTATATTTTGTAATTAATAATTCGTCTTTTGCTATCGGTTCTTATTTCTATTGCGTCCCAAGTCAGGTGAATTTGAAACAGAGAATGAAACATTGTTAGTTTTGAATTGTACGTCTTATACGGTGTTAGCACAAGCGTACCGAAGTGGGGTTTGGTAAATGCAACGTTGAACAACAGAGTGTGGCGGGGTTATTTTATTTTTGATATTTATACATACTGGCGTGGTGCAAAAATAAAGTATTAAAATTAAACTTTTTCTTTAAAAGGAAGGATTAGTTCCTAAATATGATTAATTTGCGTATCAACATCGGTAGTACAAACAGTGATAATTATACTGAAAGTGAGTGCAGAACTAATGTAATGGTTTCTAAATCGTAGAGCAATTCTATCTTTGTTACTGTGGTATGTTTTCAGTGGATCTACTTTACTCTTAAATAAATGTGCATTAATCTACTTAAATGGAAATCCAACCATATTAGCTGTATGCCATGTTAGCAATTGCAGTGTGTGCATTTATTCGAATGTATTGCCCTTGTGGTAGGTATACACCTTTTCAGAGATTCAGCAAACCACTTGGCGTATATAAGCGTATGGTTTTACTTAGATGTACAAGATTTTCTACTGTCGTTTTAGAATTAATGGCATTAAATTATGTTGATGTTAGTTTTACAAAGACTATCAAGGGTTCTGCACCTTTGTTTGCCACATTAATATCCAAATGTTTGTTGGCAGGACATAGGGGCCTATATGTAAGTTTAAGTTTATTATCTTTTATGAGTGGACTTGCTTTTGGTTCGGCCAAATGAAATAAGTTTTAAAATTAGGGGTTTTGCAGCTGCTTTAAGCAGAATTTTATTTTTACAAAATTAACTATGGTTTATTTTTCATAAAAGTTTTCAAGAAAATTTTTTTATTTGTTGCCTATATGCTAAATTGTATTACGTAATAAACAGCATGTGCTGTCCTTGCCTCTTTTATTTGTGATCCAAACAAGCCGGGTCTGTCGATTTGAAATAACATTTGTTGTAAATAATTTAATTGTTTTAGTATATTTCAAGAATAGAATGACTTTTGATTCTTAAACTTATTTTTGAAATTAAAATTGTTTATAAAATAAATATTTTAGTAAACATATTTTCCACTTCAAATATCTAATTTTTATTTCTGAGTGCGAATGATTTCTGAAAGAAAATATTTATTGTCAGAATGCAAGTAGTGTTCTTTCATTGATAATTTAATCGTTGTTTATTTTTCAGGTTTAAAATTAATGTTTTTAAATACACTCTAGCTGTGGGTCCTTTGATGAGGCGGGTTAGTAATAATTTTTTTTTTGGTCATACATAATGGTTTTTGCATTTTCCTTGTGGGTTCAACTTTGTTCGTGTTTTAATAAATGCTGTGGCAACTAAAAATTTTTTTTTGTCAACAAAATCGCCCATGACCCTAGCTCATGTCTTTCCGCATAAGGTAATTCTTAAGCTTAGCCCGCAAATAATGTGTTTCTATTTTTTTGTAGTCGCCCTTTAATTTTCTATACTTAGGCTCATCTCTGCTTATTAGGAATTTTAGCTATCCACAATATTAGCGTTTGACACTGAGAAGAGATTATATAACTTTCTTAAACTGAGACCCAACTACGGTAACAACAACTATAATTCATTACAGTTTATATAAGAGAAGTTTAATACATTTAATAGATGTTGTTTTTGCATATGGTAAATTGCTTTTTCATAGACTTACTAAAGGTTTTAATAAGATATTTAAACGAGTCGATTTCAGTAATGCAAATAAGTATAAAAATTTATTAGATAGTTTAAAGCACATAGTATGCAAGCTGCAAAAGTCAGTAATTTATGAGATTATCTATTAGAACGCAAGATGTTTTTAAAAACATGATGTTTAGGTCAAGAGAAATGTAACAACTAGATTTAAAGATCATATTACTCATTTGGAATATGCTAAATATAAAAGATTGTAAGTTGCCCATCTAGTTTGATCCTTTATTGATCTGACAATTAATCTATCGATATATCATATATATTTTTTATTCAAATTCAAATCCCATGTCTTAAAACGAGATCACTGGCTTTCCATCTAAACTTGAGAGATTGCAGGGAGTGGTAATCGGGATTTCACCCTAGGTGGTCGGTGTTGCGAGAATGGGAGGGGTAGGGTTGGGCGAGGAATTCAGAGTTACATCGCTTAGGCGGTTTTTCTGGCGCAAAAGTGGATAATTTGGGATAAAGAAGGGTTTTCCGGGAATTGTCAATTTTACGATAACACATTGACTTATGGGTGAAAAAAGTAAAAACGCTTAAATTTTTGGGAAACGAAGGAGCTGATCCCACTGTGCGAGAGAGCCGCCAACGTGTCGAGTCGCGGTGGTGTGAGAAAGTATAATCAAATTGGTTTCAAATATTCTACGCGGGTCACTAAAAATGCCTGATTCGTGTAGAAAGACCCTGTTGTAGGTGTAAAATCTGTCGTTTGCGCGCAGATACTATACTTTTGTATAAAGCTTGAATAAAGTTTATACAATTTATTCGAGAACTGTTAAAAGCCGGTTACGAGGACAATCAGAATCGCACGAGGACGAATCATCAAAATCTTTGGTGACACAATTATTTTCAAAATTTTTAAAATAGATCGTTATGGAATACTTAATATACATTTTAGTCTTTAAAATTAATTACAAATCTTAAAGGCATCGCTTTTTTATGTACACGGATTATCTTTAAAAGAAAAATTATAAAATTAATTTGACGGAAGCGAACGGATGCGACCGAACAATTAAAATCGAATGTGAATTTTTCACAAAATACAAAATTTTTAGTAGGTCATGTGCGATTCCAAAAATACAGCGAAAGACATTTACATAAACTTCAAACGTGGTAGCGCAACGCTAACGACTTAAATTGGCATGTGCGCCGTCCCGAGTTCGCTGCTCTAATCGTTTTTCTTTTTGTTTTAGCTATTTTAAACAACCAATAGCATCCTATATACGTTAGAGGAAGTAATCAAACTATCTGCATACCTTAATAAGTTCAACAAGATATTCATTATTCACTATTTCTACTGCAAAAAACCATTTGCAACGTTTTGGGCTTTCGCCGATGTTTCGATTTCATTTTTGTTTCACTTCGTTAGTCCTAACATGAAAGCTGAACGCGCAGTTGGTTTTCGAAGTTAGATGTAGGCTCTTATAAAATACCTAATGCGTACCAAAAAACCTAGTAGTAAGAGTATCGCCTAATTTTAGGTCCGATTACGCAGAATTTCTGAATTTTATTTAAGAACTGTCAAAAGTCGTTATTAAAGGTCAACGTAGGCGCACGAACCGATACCATCATAATCTAGGTGACAGAATTATTTTTAAATTTTTTAAAATAAAGCGCTATAAAATACTAATAAGTATAATTAGTCATCAATATTAATTTAACATCTAAAAAGTTATTGTTTTTAGGATTCCGTACCTTATAAGGTATAACGGAACCTTTGTAAGATCACTCTCGTGTCCGTTTGTCCGTCTGTCACAGAGGTTTTTCTCGAAAACTATATAACGTAGGAATTTGAAATTTGGCATAATGCTAGGTCTTTATGGCGCGCACATATATCGATAGTCAGAAAATAGAAAAATAATATTTTTAAATTAAAATGGCGGGGGTTAATTTGGTCAAACGAAAAAAAGTTTTAATAAATATATTGTGTGAAGTATCATTTGAAAGAAGATTCTAAAAGGCTTCTAAAAATATTTTTTTTATAATTTTCGGCCCAGTAGTCTTCATGATATAGCTCAAAATGTGCCAAAAATGACGGTCCCCTCCCTTGTTCTCCTACATTTCCAAAGCTAAAATTTTTATTTTAATAGGGATAGTAGCTATTGAGTCATAGATTATCGGAAAACTACAGGTTCTTTTGACAGTGTAATAGTTGCTGGGAAAAATTTTTTTAAACACAATAATAGACTACGTATTTACTAATGTACCAGTACAATGTGGGACAATAAATTCATTTTTCAGTTATCACAATCAAATTTGGATAAGATTTAAATATACATAAAACATAAAAACAGCTTAATTTGGTTTATTGATTGCTCACTGTAGTATTGATAAGGAACCCTAACAGTGCGAGCTCGACTCACTCTTGGCTAACTTTTTTAAAGTTAATGATCTATTTTAAAAAAGAAAATTTAATAATATATTCCTCGGTAGCGCTGCGCTAATGTATTCGACTACCATGCACGTGGTGCGATGTTCGGTGCTCTAATAGATCTATTTTTTTAATGTTTGAAAGCAACAGCCGAGGCATTCTATTTTGCGTAATACAACTTCCTGACACATTTTTTTATTATCCGCCATTATTATTAAAAGTGCATTTAGAAAGATTCCTATTTTTATACGTTTTTTATTTGATTTATATTTCAATCGAATCCATTTATATTTGCATTCACTTTATTAAAAGTCAGGCGTCACGAAAAGAAAAAATACCACAAACAAAAGATATGCGTTTTAATTTTCGACATTTCGCAATTACATGTAAAAATATGTTTTCATTTCGCCACCAACAAAACCTATGTGAACGGGCAAAGCTACATGTATTACTGGCCAATTGGGGTGGGAAACTCAGAAATCGTTAAACCAGTTTTGAAAATCAACATTACATACCAATAATGGTGTTATTTACATTTCAGTAGCTAATTTCTATTACAAGTATTTAAAGCAGTCATATATATTCTTTTCAATTTTTGTAACTACTGAAGAAATTATCATAAACAGGTACTTTGATATATTTTCAAGTACATTTGTTGCATATCAATTAAACAAAAGCGCTCGACCATTTGTTTAAATTTCAATAACTTTGTCAAACCAAGGTGCGTTCAGAAACATGACTGGAGTTGTTATACCCTCTTGGTCAAGCATTCTACAACCTTTGCATATAGTAGGTGGTTTTTAACCAATGATAATAATAACTTATACATATTCTTATTTACATTAGTTCTTGAACAATTAATGTGAATAGAGAATGTATCTAATATCGTTCCCATTTGTAGGGAAAAACACCCCTTTCAATAACCTGCTTGTAAAATATTTAGCAACTCAGTTTCCCATTAGTAAATTGCATACGAATTTAATGTAGCTATTGTTTTTATTAATAATAATGCATGCTACTGTTCAAAAACATGGCTTATTAGTATTTCTACAAAATTACTTTCATTTAATTGTTCAAGATTGCTCTCGGATTTTCACAATTGTTTTTGTTTTTTCGCAGTTCTCGAATTTTCACGGTTCCCTTGGGATTTTTCGGTTTCTCTTGGCTTTTCTCCGTTCTTTTCGGGTTTTCTCAGTTCCTCACGGGTTTTCTCCGTTCCTCTCGGGTTTTCTCAGTTCGTCACCGGCTTTTTCGGTTCTTCTCGGCTTTTCTCAATTTCCCTCGGGTTTTCTAGGTTCCTCACGAGTTTTATAGGGTTTTCTCGGTTACGTTCGTGTCTTCTCGGACTTTCTCGATTCCGAACGGTTTTTCCAGGCTTTCTCGAGTTTTCTCGGGTTGTTGTCGGATTGTTTTCGGATTGTTCTCAGATTGTTCTCGCATTGTTTTTGGACTGTTCTCGGATTGTTCGCGAATTATTCTCGGATTGTTTTGAGATTGTACTTGCATTGTTCTCGGATAATTCTCGAATTGCTCTCGGATGGTTTTTGGAATGTTCTCGGACTGTTCTCGGATGGTTTTTGGAATGTTCTCGAATTGTCGTGAAATTGTTCTAGGATTGTTCTCGGTTATTTGTAAAATTTTTAAAATAAAACGCTATAAAATATCTAATATATATCATTAGTCACAAACATTCATTAGAAATCTTGAAAAGTGCTGCTTTTTAGTGTAAACGGTTTTTTAAAGGAAGAATTATAAAATTAATTTAACAAAGCGACCGGGAGCAACCGAATAATTAGAATCGTTCCTGAAAGTATGGTATATACAAAAGTTTTAGCGCGTCGTGTGCAAATAACGACAACCAATGCCCTCTATTTTATGTAAATGGGTGCAATACACCTACGTTTCACATTTTCTTTTTATTACCCGCCATTATTATTAAACGTACTTTTAGGAAGTTCCTATTTTTATGTTTTTAATTTTATTCGACTCCGTTTATAATTATATTCACTTTATTAAACTTTACGCGTCACGAATATAACAAACAAACAAAAGATACGCGTTTTAATTTTCAGCATTTCACAATGACGAGTTTTCATTTTACCACTGACGAATTATTTATGAACGGACTCAAGAATCGTTAATCCAGTTATGAAAGTTAAGGTTACATACGAATAAGTGTGTTATTTACATTTCAACTGTACTTTTTCCAACATATATTTAAAGCACTTACATTCTTTTCAAGTTTAACAGCTATTGAAGGAATTATCATAAACTGGTATTTTAATATATTTCCAAGTACATTCCTTATATATGAATTAAACTAAAGCACTAAACTGTTTGTTTAGATTTCAATAACTTTGACAAACAAAGGAGCGTTCAGAAACATGGTTGGACTTGTTATAAGCTATTGGTCAAGCATTCTACAACAACTAGGTGATTTTTTAACCAATGGCAATAATATCTTTACATTTTCTTAATTACCTGAATTCTTAAACAACTAATGTAAAAAAGAAAAATGCAACTGACATTATTTCCATTGGTAAAAGAAAACCTTCTCAATAGTATAAATTTGTGAAATATTTAACAACTCAATCTCTATTACTTAAACTCGGATTGTTCTCAGATTATTCTCGGATTGTTTTAGGACAGTTCTCGAATTGTTCTCGGATTGTTTTTGGCGGATTGTTATAAGATTGTTCTCGGATTATTCTCGGAGTATTCTTGAATGATCTTGATGCGATCAACTTCCCGAAGTTGTTTCGACTAATTGTACTAGGGCGAAGTGGTCTTGATGCGATCAACTCCTCAAAGTAGTTTCTGCGAAATCTACTATGGCAAATTGATCTTGATGCGATCAACTCCACCGAAGTTGTTTCGACGAAGTCTAATAGGGCAAAGTGGTCTTGATGTGACCAATTTCTCAAGTTGTTTTTCATAAAGTCTACTAAAACAAATTGGTATTGGTGTGATTAATTCCTTGAAATTGTTTTGGTGAGGTTTACTTGGGCGACGTTCCTTAATGCGATAAACTCCCTGAAGTTGTTTCGACAGAGTCTACGAGGGCAAAGTGGTTTTGGTGAAATCTACTCTCCAAAGTTGTTTCGACAAAGTTTACTGGGGCGAAGTGGGCTTGATACGATCAACTCCCCGAAGTTGTTTCGACAAAGTCTACAAGTGAAAGTGGTCTTGGTGCGATCAACTCCTTGAAGTTGTTTCGACGAGGTCTACTAGGGCGTAGTGGTCTTAATGCGATCAATTCACCGAAGTTGTCTTGACGAAATCTACTAGGGCGAAGTGTTGTTTGCGCAATCTACTCGGCCAAATAATTTCGACGAAATAGCCAAACGGGTCTTCGGCGAGAGGTGCACCTGGCGCTCAACGTAGTCCGGAAAGAACTACAAGCGTGTTCTAGTCAAATAACTATAAATCTTGATAGCTTAGTATCGCTTCGACAGCGAGAGGTCGGAGGGAAGTCTAATCGCGTACCTTCTTTGAAAGATAAGGCGGCGGTAGCTACGGAGAATGAAGTTTTATATCTAGTAGGCTAGGCTTTGTGTTGAGAAACGGGATATTTTAGGAGAATATGCGTGTCGGAGCAGACTAGTAAGACGGAGAAGGAACATGGAGGTGGTTTTCAGAATTTGCCACGAGGCTTTATAAGATTACCTAGTATACAGGGGAGACTGGAGTATGACTTAGAGCCTGCATTTGGTGCCGTTTCCGCATAGGTAGTATAGGTTTTTGCAATTTGTGAATAAAGTTGCTGTAATTTTTTAAAGATCTGTTAAAGTTGGGTCGCAAACGCCCTCGGGCGCAACCAAAGGAGTATTATCAAACTCCGAGAAAACAGAATTAATTTCGAAATAGAAAAATAAAGTGCAAGAAAATTCCTAATATATAATTTTGGTTTTAAAAATCGATTAGGAATCTAAAATCGCGCCGCTTTTTAATATAAAGGATATATTTAAAGAAAAATTATTAAATTTCTTGGACGGAACAAATGGACGCGACCAAATAGTTACAATCGGTCGTGAATATTTCAAAAATTCCAAGCATTGTATGAAAATACATGAGTAGAACACACGACATTTCCATAATTGTCAAGTGACATAGCTCATCGCTAATGATTTGGATATCATGTACGGCGTTTTGGGTTTGACACCATTGTCGAATTTTTTGATCTTTCAAAAACAACATCTATTTTCTGAAAATTAAAGCTGTTTATTTATAACTACTAAGCGCAATAGCTCAGTGCTAACGATTTCGGATAGCATGCCCGGCGTCCCGAGTTTGAAGCCAGGCCGATCTTTTTTTTAACTCTGCAGAAAGCAACTGTAAGTTATTTTGTATTACATACATATTTTAAACGTCGGATATGTTATAAATGTAAAAAATAACGGTAGAAGTTTTATTTTGAACTATAATTCGTTTTGACTTACAGTGAGTATATTTGTGTAAGGTTACTGAGAGCTCTTTTTGTTCTAATTTTTGCATCTAAAAATCTTTTATGGCCAAGCGTGTGTGCCAATGTCTAAAGAAGTTTGCTTTAAGCAAAAAGCATGAGAAGGCGAAAGAACACTCTGGGCGATAGGGTTTCTCATGCAAAAGAACTCTCTGGGCAAATAAGTTTCCAGACGAAAGAGCTTTCTTGCTGAAAGAATTCTATGGGCGAATGGGCTCTTTGGGCGAAAGCAACTCAGCCCTGCAAGGACTGAAAGTCATTTCTAATATCTAATCTTTATAAGATGTACAGTGATATTATTATAGAAAGATGGTTGACCTTGAAAAAATGCACATGGAAGGGCTATATTAATAATCATCGACTGCTTGCACAACTAGTGTTGCCAGAGCAAAACATGCCGAACAATCAAGAGATATTTTTGGTAATAGTTTTTGCTTGTCCTTTTGCTCTGCTATAAATAAAAATGATGTAACCTCACTGTTAGATGTGATATTTTTAGAACAAACATATCTTAATATAAATACTGCTTATCTTTTTAAGAAAAGTTTTATTCAGCTTATCAGTAATGAATGATAATGTACAAAACGAAATGTAATAGTTACGGGTTTCTCTTTTTTTAAAAAGTCCCACTCTATATAACAAAATAATTAATGCATTTAATAGAACTATTTCCTACAAGTTCTAAGTAAAGACCATCATTCAACTATTTTACAGGAATGCAATACATAAATTAGTTTAAATGAATTCACATCTTAAACTTCATCAACATTGTCTAACTCATTCCCCGATGATAAGTAACCATCTCAGTCATCACTATTATCATCAACCCATAAAATTATATGTAGATGTTAATGTATCTAAAGTGCAGATGAATTTTTAAGCTAAAAATAGTCGTTTAGCGTATTCTAAATAATAAGAAACTGTATTTATCTCAAAAAAGTTGAAATGCAGATACACTCACTGTTACTTTGGTAGTATGATGGTGTATCGACCTGAATATAGAACATGCACTATTTTTGTATTGGACTTTACTAAAAAGTGTTATCTTAAATTTTAGGTTGATCGAAGAATTCCAAGCAATATATAAGAAGAAGGGCTCCAAATCGTTGTTTGATCCTGTGAAGATGAGATGTATGGATCAACCTAAATAAAGAACATGTGCTATTTTTGTACTGAACTTTATTAATAAGTGCTATCTTAAATTTTAAGGTCCTCGACCAAAAAGATTCAAGCAAGTTATGTTATTAACCTATTACTATTATTTTGTAGGAGAAAAAATTTAATATGTGGTAGAAAATCATACATTAGTTCTAATCTTTAAAGGTTGTAGTATTCACCTGATTTTTGTTGGTGAAGTTTTTTATCTTTATAATTTTTCTTAGAAAGTAAGATTTAAACTTTTATTCAATTGCACGTAATCTTGAATATGTAGTATTATCTCTGTTTAAGCTACTATTTTTGTGCTTTGCACATATATGAGCAAACTTGTAATTTTCAATTACAATACAACTTTTTTCTTATTTCGTAGCTTTTATTTTGATAAAAATAAGTAAGAAATATGCGATTTAGTGCAATAGTTGTCATTATTGATTAAAATAACACCTTTTCTTGTTGATTCGTAGTTCACAAAAAAGAATTTAGTGCTATACTTTTCTGGCAAGTCTAAACATCTTATTTTATGCCTGAACGTATAGATGCTTGGTTACGCAGTAGCGTTTCAATTCTAAAATTATAATAAATTATACTACTTGGTTGCATATTCTATCCAACAATCACCAAAATTATATTATAAAATGTACAAAGATTATTTAAGATTCAAAAACTGGCTATAGTTTGTTTATGCTAACACTAGCAATTGAGCTGGCGAAATTTTTCTCTGCACTTTGTACCTACTTATGAAAAGGATGGATGCTAAATATATAAATAAACTTGCCTTGTTCTTCATCAAGTGCTTACTTCATTAATCAATCAAGGTTACGTCCATAATGATTTCCTTTGTTATAAAATTTCAAGCAATGATCAGTTATAAAACTAAAAGTAACTATTATTTACATCAATCTTTTGTTTTGTTTTGGTAATTTAAAATTTTTTGTTCAAAATTACAAACTTTGGTGAGGGAGCTTCCTCACACATTTCACCTTTGGATTCACATACGATGATTTGTTGACTATTGCATAGCATAATTAAATTTTGTACCTACCTTGTTAAGTATGCTGTAGTCGTTATATTTTGCCTGAAATTTTTTACAAACTCCTAGCACCGGAATGAGTTCCTTAATATCCTCGTCCTTTAAACTATTGAATTGAACGCGTCCTCGTCTATTTCATTATCTGAAATATAAAAATTATGATTTTTGCATTTAAATCTAAGCAAAATGGGGCTAATTATATATGAGAATATAATTGATGTCCTAGTCTACTTCATATGATATTCACGCGTCACAAACAAAATTATTAAACAAATTATTTCAGCAGGGACAATGTATTAGGGTATTTTTAAAACATGAATTAATGCAACGTGACTATAGAATATTTAGAATTTACTGTGGCATTAGTAAACCCATCCACTACCCATAAGAAAAACTACATTTAATGAAAATATTTTAATTATGATTTTAAACAAATACCTAGCTGATCCATTCCTTAACAGAACCGTTACCAAAAAACACTTGCTCTAGCCGACCATCCCATCCTATTTCGTTATCCCCTATTCTAAAAATAGAAATATTTGCCCGTCAGGTACATCTAAAGATGAGATTGAGAAATATATTACTGCTTCATTTTCGCCTTAATTACACGATGAACGAAAGATCAGATTCGTTCACAGGGTTTATAAGAACAAGCGAATATAGACGTAATACATTACCGCCAAATAAATAAAATTAAAAATTAAAAATCATCCTAATACATGCGCCTATTAGTGATTTAGAAACTATTTGTAGCGTAATCAAAAATATTTGTACTTACCGTCAAATGCCTTTTCGATTTTAGGCAAAAGCCCCCAAGAACCTAAAATATTTTTATCAAATTCGTCCATTTCGTCTGTACCTTTAGAAACACGACACTGGAATGTTGGAAATCGTCTAGGTAGGTCAAGTTACTCACTTTCCTGCCTAAGAAGAGATGATATTATGAGCAAGAATAAAAAACTAATATCACGGCGACAAAGTTTAGGATCCCTTGGTGTCGGTGTAGTAAAACAAGCCTTGAACGTACTTTTCGTACAATAATCTAAATTTTTAGCACAATGTTGTAAAGAAAGTAACTACAATATCTTTCGGTTATTAACACAAAGATATATTAATAATTTATAATGTGTTTATAGTAGTTTTCAACAGGTGTTTGATACTCCCCGATAAATGTATAGTAATGCATAGTACAAAATGATTTTCAAATTTTGTTCAATAAATGTAGAAGTTTCCAATATAATTGTACTATTATTTTCTATAGAAATATTAGCACATTTGCCTTGTAATATTTAAAAAATTTGTATTTAATATTAACACATTTTTGGTATAATTTTAGACATTTTTTCACCGCACAATAAATTGTTAAAATTTCCAAAAACTTTTTTCTCCGGGTACATTGCCCATATTTTTATTTATTATGTTAAAGCAAACAGAGCAAATGATATTTAGGCGACGAGGACATCGCATTCTAATTTTATCGTAATGTTGCCTTGTTGATGAAGCTACCTATGCTGTTCTATATTCAGTACAAATATTAATTTAAAAACCTTAAAGTTTTGAAAATAAATTTCTTTTTTTTTGCTTATTGGAATTCTGCTATCCACTGGTGAATGGCACTGTTATATAATTCTTACGCATCATTTTAAGGTGGGTTAGTATAGTATATATAATGATATTCAGGGCCTGGCCGTAAGCGAAATAGATATTTTTTATAGGGATCTAAACAGATTAGTAGGATAACTATGGAAAAACTGCGACAGCCCTTTTTAAAAAGGTGTAAATATCTTGTAAAGGGCATGTGTATTATTGAAAAGAAAAGTATGTATGTGTTAAGGGTATGTATGTGCAGGTGTGTGTGTGTGTTTGGATTTGGTAGGTCTAAGGATAACTATGGAGAAATTGCGACAGCCCTTTTTAAAAAGGTGTAAATATCTAGTAAAGGGCATGTGTATTATTGAAAAGAAAAGTATGTGTGTTAAGGGTATGTATGTGCAGGTGTGTGTGTGTGTGTGTGTGTTTGGATTTGGTAGGTATTATACTAAGTGATTCGTGAAAGTATGTAGGACATGTTAATGGAGAAGTTGCGACGCCCCTATAATAAAAGTGTAAATATCGATCAGGTAGTTGCTTATTTTTGAAAATAAAGGTATGTGTTATTATGTACGTGTATGCATGTGGTTTGTGTGTTTGCATTGTTTTAGTCTAAGGTGTAATATTGTAACGGCTGCGGAAGTTGTGCGAATGAGTTTTTTTAAGAATGCGTTTTTTTGGTATTGTCATTGTCGTCGTCGTGTGTACGCGCGCGCGTGTAATTAGTTTAGGAATAAATATAAAGGTGTATGCGTTGTAAATTGAATTGTATTTTTGCTGAAAAATAAAAAAGTCTCCTCGTAAATTCGTATACATTGTATGAAGCAAAGCATATATACGACGACGAAAGTCTGTCTGCAGGATGTATTGATAATAGGAATCGTTTATTTTTAGAAGTTCAATATAAAGGTTAAGTATGTGTCGGTACTTATTTTAGTATTTGAAGTCGGGAATCGTTTTTGAGTTAACATTGTATGCACAAAGAAATAGCTTCTTTGAACGCGTTAAGATATTATAGAGGTCAAAGATGATCCGACGAATATAATTTAATAGCCTGATTAATTTGTGTATTTTATAGTAAAGAAATACTGTACTTGATGGTGACGGCATCGGAAATAAATTTTTAGTCTGCTTAAAAATATCTGTTAGGATATTATACAGATAAAAAAAGCCCCGATAAATAGAAATATCGTAATAAAGTATATGGAATATATATGGAATCCATTAATTTGTTTTAACTGAAAAAATTTACAACATTGTGTGTGGTATTTTTGGGTTAGATAGTTTTAATAGCCTTTAAATGTAAATGCGTATTAAAGATTTTAATTTCCGTCACGTCGTTCGAACCATTAATTATATAGGAATCTATTATTTTTAACGAATTTGGGTTTATAGACCCTCGAAATAATAGAGGATTGAAATTTTATGTTCCTTATCAATACCAAGTCGGGAAAATTGCTCAACGACATCTTTGAATAAAATATACATCATTAATTTTTATGTGATTTTAATAGCCGACTATTAAAAGAGATCGTTTAATTTAATGGGCTCTTTTGCCCAGACAGGGACAATGCTATTTAATTCTAATTAATTGCTATTTTTAATGTCATCCTCATGTATGCGTCTGGGACGCTAATCAGATGTGTAATAAATTTTATGGTTTTAGTTTGATATAAATACAGGATCGCTTGTAAGACTTCTTCATCTTGTGAAATAAGTTGTAGAAGCATCAACGTGTTTTTACTGTGCAACCAGCATTAAACAGGTAAGAATTTTTAAATATATTTTTTAAAATTTATTTATCTATATTTCTATATATATATATATATATATATATATATATATATATATTACTCATATTTAGACCAGGGTAAAAAATTAAATAATCACATCAAATAATTTTAATCACCGTGTAGAAGCTTTGGGAAAAGGTACGCGTTATTAAATAAAAGCGTGAAGCATAAAAATTCATTCGTTTCATTAAAAATAAGGGAGATAAATTATGTACAAGACGCTTGCTATAAAAAAAAAAGGAAGCAGTATTAAAAAGCTCTACGTAAGAAACAAATAGAAATTACGTGCAAAAATTTGTATTAATTAACTCAATTTTAAGTAACCGGTATTAAACAAAATGTACTGATAATAATTGAATATTTGATTAGGAGTCACTAAAAATTAAAGGGTATTATTTTAACTGGAGTTAATTGAACCGTTAGTAACAGATAATATCTATAAAAACTTGTAAAAACCCAATAAAATACCATGAAATAAAGCTCTGAGAATTAATAGTATGTTTGAACACCTGCGTATTTTTAAAAAAGCTTGTTTCGCGTAAAGTTTGCAGATAGCAAATGGGTTCAGAGAATGTTGGAGAAACCGTCGTTTATATTAACGGGAAGACTAGATACGGGGTTATTTAACCCAGATAACAGTCCATGTAGACTGAAAATAATCGATAATAAGAAATATCAATTTGCACCAATAAAGAACAGGTTAGATAGAGACAGATAATATGCGCAAGACCGAGACACATATAGTAAAAGGCGTGAGTGGAGCAACGTCACGGGTTTGCGATTGGTTGAAAATAAAAGGCAAAATTGAGAGGTAAAAATAACATTTCTGTATAAAATTCAATTAGTTATTTCCAGACGTTGCAAGCCGTGTCGAAATTTCTGAGATTTAACTGGGGCGAGTGCAAATTTCGTAAAAATCGCATGCTGGGCTGCGGAATGGGAACCTAGCATGCGAAATTCTTTAGAATTGTCCGTTTTGGGGACTAGACCGACAGACAGGCTAACCTCTATATATACCCAGGTGAATATGAACAAGCTCTCTTGGATCTGCGACTTGATTCAATGCGTTAAACAGTGCTTTTTAGTTTTCCGAGTTTGATAGAATAATTTAAAGTTTGCTCGTATATTTTGGTGATTTAAAACAGTTTGTTCTTTACGTGCTACAATGAATGTACTTTAGTGCACTTAGAAAAGAAGATACAAGGTAATAAAGTTTAGTATCACTGTACCTATTAGTAAAATTTACAACGACAAATGAATACACAAAAGTAGGCAGTTTTGGCGTATATTGGTGAAAGAAGTATGAATTTCTTTGTTATTTTTCGGGGGTATTAAAAATTAAATGATTCGTAAACGTGTCTGGATCCACAAAACAAGCTTCAGATATACACAAATGAGTTCCGGAAAAGCACTGAAACTACTTTAGATGGATGGTGATGTAGAAAATTTTAAAAGCGTTGAGAATCAGAAGCCGTAAATATAACCCAGTTGGATTGGTGTGATTAACAAAAGGGACGGTGTACATTGAAGCTACGAGTGCAGTAACCTTCAGGTAAATTATACTATTTTGTTTGAACTTTGATGTTTTCGTGTGTGTTGAATAACTTTATAATTGATTTACTTAAAATGGACAGTAGTGAAATTGTACAAACAATAAAATTTTAATTTTAAGGTGAAATTTGCTTGTTTAAGTAGAAAGGGGTATTTAGTATTGATGTTCTGGATTATGATGAAAATTTGGGTATGTCTTTGAGCTCAATTAGACGAACCTGGTTAATTAACGTAAAGGGGTGGTAGATGCTCCCTTTGTACTCAGACTCAGGTCTGCTTATATTGTTATAGTAATTAGTAGGCATCCTACAAGGACTTTAATTCTGGATGCACTTTAAAATAATAACAAATTTAATCTTGAAATTTTCTGATACTGAAATTTATGCTGAATTTTAATTTTGAAATTTTAATGTATTGTGAATATTGATGTAAATAGAGTTAACGTTGATGTTTGTGGTAGGAATGTGTTTGTTTGTTTTTATGAAAGAGGATGAAGGTTTAACTAGGTGAGCAGCCGAGGCGGAAAAGAGTAAAGAGGCGAGTAACAGAAGAAAATCAACAGACCAGGTAATTCAAGAGGTTTCACAGCAGACATGGCGACCCAAAAGTGAGGCTCGAGTCCCAAATAAAATTTTTGTGATTTTATTCCAGGAAACTGGCGATCTGAGAGAGAGAGTTTCTGTGTGTGTATAAATTTAGGAGTATTTTAGAGTGTGTGTGAGTGATTAGAACGTATGCAGAGAAAGGAGTGGTTAAGGAGTCAAGGAGTGGAAATTGGAAGTGACGATAGTGCATTGTGTGGGAAAAATTCGAAAATGGAAGAAGCTGGAGGCAGTAGAGATCAGTCGAGGACGGAATCAGGGGATCAAGGAAATGAGTTAATGATGAGAATGTTTGAGGAAATGCGATTAGCTAGGGAAGAATCTAATAGAGCGAGGAAGGAGAACAACCAAAAATTAGAGCAGATAAGCGGGAAAATTGAACAAAATACTAAAGAATTTACAGAATTTAAAGATAGTCTTACCGTGAAACTGGGTGAAGTAGAAAATAGGGTTGAAAAAAATGAGCGTGATATTACAGGTCTTCGACAGGAAATGGGACATTTAAGGTCCGAAGTACGCAATTTTTGTGAAGAAGAGATTAATATAAAATGACTGAAGTGACAGACTCATGTAGGGATCAGTTAGGCAGGGTAGAACGCGAAGTTAGTAGTATCAAATACAACATGTCAAATTTAACGGGGGATGGTCCCAGATTTTCTACAGGTGGAGTATCATTGGACCAACACATGAAGTTTTATGGCGATAACAGGGTAAATCCACAAATTTTTATTAATAGTGTAAGAAATCTAGTGGGAAATTTATTTGACGAACAGACTAAACTGAATACGATAAAGGCTTTATTGAAAGACAACGCGGAAGCATGGTACAATTTAGTAGGACAGGACATAGACACCTACACGGACTTTGAAGACAGATTTTTAAAGCACTACTGGAGTGACCACAGACAAGACCAGGTACGAGACGATTTAATCACAGGGAAATTTAAAGGAGAATTTTCAGGAAGTAGGGAGCAATATGCTATACGCAAGTATAGCATAGCAAAGCAACTGAACCCACCACTGACGGACCGACAAATTATCAAGTATTTATCACGACACTTCGAGGTAGAAGTAAGACAACAAGTAGCACTACAGAACATAGTGGACAGAGAAATGTTTTTAGAATACCTACAGAGGTACGACGACGTAAGTAGTGGACGACCTCGGGATAATAGGGAAAGACAGATCAACACAGTTAGGTTTGACAATAGACGGGACAACTATGCTAGAAGGGGGAATAGTTACGGATACCAGCGACAGAATTGGGAACAGAGACGACCATACGTTAGAAGTAATAGTTTAGGAAGGGGACCTGCACCGAGACCGGGACCTACCAGAAGGAATAGTTCACCGGACATGAGGGGGACTGCTAATACAGACACGGAACGAGTGGAAACGCCTAGGACATACGCTGAGGTGACGGCTAGACCAGGACCGAGTAGGGAAAACAGACCTGGACAGGATTTTTAGAACGCGACAGACCACTAGATTTCAGTGTAAATGTATATGAACATCCACGTGAATTTTTCAAAATTGAGGAGGAAGTAGAGCCAGAAACTGAGGAAAAATTATGTTTGCCAATTGTTAATATAGGAATTTTTGAGAATAATGTAGAAGTATTACTTGATACAGGGGCAGAGGCGAGTTTAATATCGGAGGAATTCGTCAGCAAAATTAGGGATAAGGTTTGTGATAGAATTATGCCTATAAAGCGTAGCCATTTAGTAGCTCAAATAAAAGAAGTTTGCTGTAGTAAATAGTGTTGTGGTGCTTAGGATAGATATAGGAGGTTTAAGCTGTGAACAGGAGTTTGTAATTGTACCTGGACTGAAGTTTCAGAGCATTTTAGGTGTTGACTGTATGATGCAGTTAGGGGTTTTGATAGATATGGAACGGAAGGTAATAAGGATTAAGGATAGGGTAGTGCCATGGAAGGGCAGTTATGAAGTCACGGAGGATGACACGGGGTTTAGTATTAATGTAGTAGAGGTAGAAGATGATGAAGGTAAACAGATCAACACAATAAGATGTCCAGAGGATAGGATAGTAGAGGTTCAAGTTTTAGTACAAAAACATGCAGAATTAGTGGGGGTAGAAGCAACAGCAGCATATCGGGAGCAGGTGAAGGCAGAATTAATTAAAGATGCACGAAAAATTAATCAACGGACCAACCGCAATTCCATTGTCCACCATCCATGGACACACTTTTGACGAGGCTAAGTGGCAAATTTGTTTTTAATAAAGTAGATTTAAGGAATTCATTCTGGCGGATTCCATTACACAAGAATTCTAGAAGGTACATAGGATTTTCCGCAGAGGGAAAAATCGATAATTGTAAGGTAGTATCGTTTGGTTTGACGGCAGAAAAGAAAATAATGAATAAGAAACAGACAAGTGTAGGGACTGAAGAAGAAGTAATATTTAAGAGTCAGGATAATAGGGATGATAAGTTTATTGTATGTGAGATAATAGGGATGATTAGTATAGATATAGAAGGGGGAGAAATAGGGATGAAGAGTATTAGGATGGTGAGAAGAAAGACTTGGAGGATCAAGAAGAGAGTTAGATTTAAATAACTTAATGAACAAAGGATAGAGATAGGTGAATTTTAGTATAGATATAGAATAGAGAGTAGATATAGGTGTATAGAGAAGAGTATAAGTAAGTGTTTAGGGAAAATAAAGCTAGGTATAGGATAAATATGGGAGATAAGTAGAAATAGGTTTAGGATGAGAATATAGAGTAAATGTAGGAAGAAAATAAGATAGGTTAAGTATAGATATTTCATATAAGATTAGTGAAGAGTTAGGAATAGAATAAGAATAGGATAGGTATATAGGATTAGGTAGGGGGAAGTGAAGTATAGGGAAGATTAGTTAAAAGTTAGGAATAGGATAGGTATATAGGATGTATATAGGATTAGATGGATAAGTAGGATGAAGTTAGGGATAATTTCAGTTTATAAAATTAGGTGAGAGTTAGGAATAAGATAGGGATATAGGACAGGTGTAAATAATTTTTTTGATTGGATAAGGTAGGTAAGTTAGATAGATAAGGGTAGAGAGAGATAGGCAATTTTTTTTAAATTTTTTTTTGTCTAAATGCTTTATATTTGCATTCAAATAAGTGGGATTATTTGTATTCAAATAGGGGGAAAATACTCATATTTAGACCAGGGTAGAAAATTAAATAATCACATCAAATAATTTTAATCACCGTGTAGAAGCTTTGGGAAAAGGTACGCGTTATTAAATAAAAGCGTGAAGCATAAAAATTCATTCGTTTCATTAAAAATAAGGAGATAAATTATGTACAAGACGCTTGCTATAAAAAAGGAAGCAGTATTAAAAGCTCTACGTAAGAAACAAATAGAAATTACGTGCAAAAATTTGTATTAATTAACTCAATTTTAAGTAACCGGTATTAAACAAAATGTACTGATAATAATTGAATATTTGATTAGGAGTCACTAAAATTAAAGGGTATTATTTTAATTGGAGTTAATTGAACCGTTAGTAACAGATAATATCTATAAAAACTTGTAAAAACCTAATAAAATACCATGAAATAAAGCTCTGAGAATTAATAGTATGTTTGAACACCTGCGTATTTTTAAAAAAGCTTGTTCCGCGTAAAGTTTGCAGATAACAAATGGGTTCAGAGAATGTTGGAGAAACCGTCGTTTATATTAACGGGAAGACTAGATACGGGGTTATTTAACCCAGATAACAGTCCATGTGGACTGAAAATAATCGATAATAAGGAATATCAATTTGCACCAATAAAGAACAGGTTAGATAGAGACAGATAATATGCGCAAAACCGAGACACATATAGTAAAAGGCGTGAGTGGAGCAACGTCACGGGTTTGCGATTGGTTGAAAATAAAAGGCAAAATTGAGAGGTAAAAATAACATTTCTGTATAAAATTCAATTAGTTATTTCCAGACGTTGCAAGCCGTGTCGAAATTTCTGAGATTTAACTGGGGCGAGTGCAAATTTTGTAAAAATCGCATGCTGGGCTGCGGAATGGGAACCTAGCATGCGAAATTCTTTAGAATTGTCCGTTTTGGGGACTAGACCGACAGACAGGCTAACCTCTATATATACCCAGGTGAATATGAACAAGCTCTCTTGGATCTGCGACTTAATTCAATGCGTTAAACAGTGCTTTTTAGTTTTCCGAGTTTGATAGAATAATTTAAAGTTTGCTCGTATATTTTGGTGATTTAAAACAGTTTGTTCTTTACGTGCTACAATGAATGTACTTTAGTGCACTTAGAAAAGAAGATACAAGGTAATAAAGTTTAGCATCACTGTACCTATTAGTAAAATTTACAACGACAAATAAATACACAAAAGTAGGCAGTTTTGGCGTATATTGGTGAAAGAAGTATGAATTTCTTTGTTATTTTTCGGGGGTATTAAGAATTAAATGATTCGTAAACGTGTCTGGATCCACAAAACAAGCTTCAGATATACACAAATGAGTTCCGGAAAAGCACTGAAACTACTTTAGATGGATGGTGATGTAGAAAATTTTAAAAGCGTTGAGAATCAGAAGCCGTAAATATAACCCAGTTGGATTGGTGTGATTAACAAAAGGGACGATGTACATTGAAGCTACGAGTGCAGTAACCTTCTGGTAAATTATACTATTTTGTTTGAACTTTGATGTTTTCGTGTGTGTTGAATAACTTTATAATTGATTTACTTAAAATGGACAGTAGTGAAATTGTACTAACAATAAAATTTTAATTTTAAGGTGAAATTTGCTTGTTTAAGTAGAAAGGGGTATTTAGTATTGATGTTCTGGATTATGATGAAAATTTGGGTATGTCTTTGAGCTCAATTAGACGAACCTGGTTAATTAACGTAAAGGGGTGGTAGATGCTCCCTTTGTACTCAGACTCAGGTCTGCTTATATTGTTATAGTAATTAGTAGGCATCCTACAAGGACTTTAATTCTGGATGCACTTTAAAATAATAACAAATTTAATCTTGAAATTTTCTGATACTGAAATTTATGCTGAATTTTAATTTTGAAATTTTAATGTATTGTGAATATTGATGTAAATAGAGTTAACGTTGATGTTTGTGGTAGGAATGTGTTTGTTTGTTTTTATGAAAGAGGATGAAGGTTTAACTAGGTGAGCAGCCGAGGCGGAAAAGAGTAAAGAGGCGAGTAACAGAAGAAAATCAACAGACCAGGTAATTCAAGAGGTTTCACAGCAATATATATATATATATATATATATATATATATATATTCGTAATTAGAAATAACATGGACTTAATTAAAAGGATAAATTCAGTAAGCCAAATCGATAAGAAAAAAACTGTAAGAGTGAAAGATCTCGAATTACAGCGCCCTTATAAGGTGATGAACATTACATCTCTACATTCGAAAAAAAATTCTCGACTCATTCTCGTCAAATTAGAAGAATGCGTTGTGTTCCTTCCGCAGAGAATCGTGGACGCAATTAGCGACAAGGATATCGAGGATCTGAACAAACAGGAGTGCCTTTGCTTGCACTACCTAGGTGCATTCGAAGTTAGTTATTATTTAATTTTTTTAATTTTTATTTAAAAACTAATATGAAATTCGTTTATTTTAGATGTAAACCGAATCCTGCGGCAAGTATTGCCTTCTGCTGTATGGGCGAAAAAACGGATTCATCAGCCCTCACGGATCCTTCCAAGGAACATCAAGAACAAGACCAAAAGCCATCCACATCGTCATCACACTAGAATCTTACAGTAGAGTACATGGTAATTAATTTTTATAATTTTAGTATTTCTCCATCTTGATTTTTTAAAGTTATGAGTATTAAATATAAATGTAATATAATATATAAAATTAGATCGGCAACTTTCTACAATCGTGATATGCTAATTGCGGATTATCCGCCTAATTTTTATAGGATCGCATGCAAGAAATTGTCTGCGGATTTAAAAGAATTTAAATATCGGGACGGTTTTTTGATTGGGAATCGAGCCCTTTTTCTATTTTGCACGCAGTTTAATTTGAACGACTATTTAACGTTTTTAAAATATTCGGATTCTAACATAATAGCGTTTTGCTTCACCGATGTGGAGCGTATGAAAGAAAAGCTCTTTGAGTTATGTAATTACGACCGAAAAGTATTCTATAAAATTAGCGAAAGCATCTCAGTCGGTATTAGGTCATTTAGATTTACAGATCAATCTGCCGTATCACCATTAAGAACAGCATTTAGTTTTCAGTATAAATGTGAAAGTGACATTTTCTTTTATGCAGGTCTAAGAACCGATTGCCTATACGTGGATTTAAAGAATAGAGAATTCGTGTTTTCAACTCAATTTATTAATTCTTTGCTGATTTGTAAAAACCAAAGCATGCGCTTGCATGAGTGGAGCAATTTATTTGTCTATAATAAATGAATTAGAAGGACAGATATCTTTTCTATAAAATCATCTAAAAATTACAGATTCAGAAAAATATGCTATAGACTTGTTATTTTGTATAAACTTTTTAAACGCATCCAAGTTGTTAGAACAAAACGGTAACTGCATGCTGAATTAGAAGCCATTTTATGGTCGTGTGTTTTATCTCCCAAAAACGATACACCAAACGTATTAATAAAATTGTACGGATCGAAATACAGAAAGTTGGCATTGAAATACGAAAATGTTAACTAACAGAAAAATCGAAGCGGGCGTGGGCGTTTCAATGTGTAGTAATCAAATGCTACAGCTGTATCGAAAAGTGCACGCAAATTTAATGAAATGTCGTAAAACTAAAGTATTTCGTAATTGGGTGCGAATATTAAAAGCACACATTCGCGACATTAAATCGATTTTAAGAACGGGGAAACAAACTTCTTCGCTCTCGGTTAGTTATCTGAACCTATTCAAAAATCTTCTATGCCATATGAAAAGATATAAAATGCTATTTAAAAATTTATTGAAAAACTACTGCAGCAGAATGTTCCTAAACAATGGATGTGTTCTCAGGGCGCGCCGCAACATCCTGAATTGGTTTGAAAGCCAATCATGTCTGCGTTTAAATCGAGAATTCAAACAGCTCAAATTATTAATGTTGCACATAAAGATCTTAATTTATTTATCGAAGATTGTGAAAACTAATTTTATCCAAATTGTATACGATTTTTAAAAATCACTCGGTAAACCTTAAAATTAATGTCGTGTTAGCGTGCGTTTTTTTCAAATTTTCTGTCGCGCGTAACGAAAATGAGTTTCAAACCAGGCATTTTTCAACGCCCAACTCTTTAATTTGTTTCGGCAATTTACAGAAGTTCAACGAGTGGTTTGCACGCAATGTTGCAACACGCTTATTGGATAAAATAGAGAACGACGCAACACACGGTTCAGGATTCACGCTATCCGAAATATTATTTCTAAACGTTAATATTAATAAATGCTATGATATGTTTTACGCGAGCTGCTTCATGCCGCTTCCTATCGCAATTCAAAACAAAAAGGCCTGTTTAAATATTAGAAACAATGACTTTTCCTGCTTTTATTGGAGCGTTTTAGCTGGAATAATTAAGCCTGCAGCAGGTAAACATGCTAGTCGCACAACTTCGTAACGCACTTTGCAGAAATTTTTAATATGAAAAATTTGGTCAGCCCCATGCCTATATCAGATATATCAAAATTCGAAAAACAGAATAATATTTCTGTAAATGTTTTTGCTCTTATTATAAAACGCGCTCGATACATCGTAACGCCGGTACAATTAACTAGCCAAAAACGAGATAAACACGTTAATCTGTTAATGGTTGAAGATGTGTATGTCGATGAGGCATCACAATTTAATTCTGACGACAGCGAAGACGTCAACGACGACGACGACGACGACGAGACCGATAAAGTTGGAAAAAGTTTGGAAGAATTGAAAAAGAATATTAAAGATTATAAACGGGCCGTTAGATATCATTATTGTCTTATAAAAAATTTAGCCTCACTTGTGAGAGGCCAATTAACTAAACATACCGGCCACTTTTACGTATGCGATAGATGTCTCTCCTATTTCTATGATCGCAAACGTCTCGATGCCCACGAGCAAGTATGCGAAAAACTTAACAAGTGTCGTGTTATTTTACCCGCCGAAAAAAACAAATATTTACAATTTAAAGATTTTAGGTATAAAATACCTGTGCCGATGGTGGTTTATTCCGACATAGAATGCCTTATTAAAAAAACCGATCGAGCTTCCGAATCAAAACGCACTTTCAAATACCAGGAACATATTCCGTTTTCAATAGGATATTATTTTTATTGTGGATATGACGAATCTCTTTCATATTACAATTCATACACAGATACAGATTGCATTTCTTCGTTTGTGCAGCAATTAAAACATATTGCCATATGTTATAGTATCGCATTTTTTACAAATGAGCCTGCTACGTCCTCTATAGATGTCTCGACGGCAAAAACGTGCTTTATTTGCGAAGTCGATTTCTTGCCGGACGACGAAAAGGTTATCGATCATGATCACATGAATGGTTCTGTAAGAGGTGTTGCACATAGCAGTTGTAATTTAAATTTTAGGTTATTGCCAATTATTACCGTAGTCTATCATAATTTGAGCAATTATGATGCTCATTTTATTATTAAAGAGCTTGCTAACGCTTTCGACGGCCCCATGAATATAATACTCTTGAATAATGAAAAATACATAACATTTTCTAAAAAACACAACGACGCAAATGTGACGTTCAGATTCATAGATTCCTTTCGCTTTATGGCAATGTCATTGGAAAAATTAGCATGCGAGTTGTCTTTCGATGACTTTAAAGTTCTAAAAAAGGAATTTAGTTCACTAAAATCGGATCACATTAAATTGCTAATGCGCAAGGGATTTTTGCCTATGAGTATTTGGATGACATTTTGAAATTAAGGGAAGAAAATCTTCCTCCTATAGAATGTTTTTATAGCAATCTTAATGAATCACATATTAAAAAATCGGAATATATTCATGCGCAAACCGTATGGAGCACTTTTAAATGCAAAAATTTAGGCGACTACGCGGACCTATATTTAAAATGCGACATTCTTTTACTTTGCGATATATTCCAAGACTTTAGAAAAATTGTCTTGAAACATACAAATTGGATTCTTTAAATTTTGTGACTTTGGCGAGCTACTCGTGGTCTAGCATGTTATTATATGCTAAAATCAGGCTAGAACTAATTTGCGACGTCGATATGTTTTTAATGATCGAAAGAGGAATTCGGGGGGCCTTACTCAAGTTGTAAAACCATATGCAGAATGCAATAATAAATATTATCCCAAAACATACGATCTATCCAAGCCGAATACATTTTTATTTTACGGAGATATTAATAATTTCTATGGTCATGCCGAATCTTGCTATTTGCCTTACGGGGATTTCAAATGGCTAACGCCTGAAGAAATATTAAAATTTAATGTTACAACGGTGAGCATTACGAGCGATAAAGGTTATATTATTGAATGCAACTTGGAATTTCCTACGGATATTCGCGACGCTTAGAAAGAGTTGTCGATATATTCAGAGCAGGGCACGCCTCCGGGAGCGAAATTTTCAAAATTAATGTGCACTCTCACAAAAAAGTGCAACTACGTTGTGCATTACAGAAATCTCTAGGTTTATTTATCTGCGGGCGTAGTTATGACGCGCGTTCATAAGGTTTTAGAATTCGGTCAGTCTCCTTGGTTGAGACCATTTGTCGAAATAAATACAAGAATGCGCACGTAGGCTAAAACGGAATTTGCACAAAATCTGTATAAATTTGCAAACAATTCCATTTTAGGTAAAACAATGGAGAATGTTAGGAAAAGATGTGTCATAAAATTAGTAACTCATTGGAGCGATCGGTATAGTGCTCTATCTTTAATTTCCAAACCAAATTTCCATTCGGCAACGATTTTTGATAAAAATCTGGTCGCAATTGAATTGAGCAAAACAGAGATAGAGTTCAACAAACCTATCTACATGGGTATGGCCATCTTAGAATTATCAGAAATTGAATTATATAATTTTCACTACAATTTCATGAAGGCAAAATTTGCAAATAATTGCGAATTATGCTACATGGACACCGACAGCCTTTTGTATAGTGTGACGTGCAATGATTTCTATGAAGATTGTATAAAGACAGTAGATGGTTTTTACAGTTTCTACCGCCTTATTTCCTCCAGAATTCCTCATTTCCTCACTCATCTGGACCAAATTTACATGTAAATTCCCACTATATAGTTTTATTTTTAGGAATCTCATCCTTGCTCTCTCCTTGTGGATTTTCCTGTGGGATTTTTACCTCAACCATCCCTACCCTAAAAAATCGATAACCTACCCCCCTAAAATTTTTGAGATGCTTCTCGGTGTCTATTGGCACCGCACCCACGAGATAAATGTATCTTGTTTGGTATCAATTAATATTAGAATTTTCTCAGCTACCCAAATGTCTAGGAATTTTTTAGATTGCATCATCCCTCAGGGAGCTACCCTCATTTTAATATTTTTTACCGGTAGAGATTTTTGCCCCGTTCTTATAAATTTTCTTAACCATGCAACACATGAAATTAGTCTAGAATTTTATGCAGAATCCGAATCTGCAAACAGGTTTAAAATAGGACCACCCCTTACCGTTTTACACATATGCCCTCTGCGAGATAAATCTTTTTCCACATTTCCACACACGAGATAAATGTATTTTGTTTGATATCAATTTATATTAAAATTTTTTCAACTACCCGAATCTCTAGGAATTTTTTAGATTGCACCATCCCGCGGGGAGCTACCCTCATTTTAAAATTTTTTGCTGGCAGTGATTTTCTGACCATCCTTATAAATTTTTTAGTCATGCGGTACATCAAATTAGTCTAGAATTTTATGCAGAATTCGAATCTCTAAATAGATTTAAAATCGGACCACACCTTACCGTTTTACACACACCTTCTAAATTATAACTTCCCTGCAGCTCATACCTAAAAGAAAATCTAAAAACCATTCTTAAAACTTTTTATTACAGACAATTTTTACTAATACAGTTTAAATTTTGTAAACCACATTTCTAAATACATATTGACAATTTTTATTCTTAACCTAGAACTTCTCATATCGGCTTATACTTATTAATATTTATTTCTAAATAGAGCACCTTTTCCAAAGACCAACCGGACCCACATGTTTCAAATTCCTTTGATTTTGTTCTCATGGTTTCGTTTAAGACCTCGTACATATTTTTCAGATTACTAGAAGACGTTATAACCATATTTTTTGTGTTAAAGGATTTCACATCGGTAGTCTCTTCTCCCATTTTGGTGTAAACGCCGTAGAGTTTGCAATAGACTTTTATTGCTGTATGTTGTATTTTTTTTCATTAATTAATCGAATAAACTGCTCTTTCTGCTTCCAAAGAAACTCGGACACTCCATCGTCGACACTGGCGTTCTTTATGCGATAGCTAGCCATACGGTTGTGAAACGCTGTGCTAACCATTTCTACGCCATCTTCGCCAGTAGCGGTAACTGATGCATTTTTATGTCTGGTGCTTCTCAAGTGTGCGGCATAGGTAGTCTTTCCCATTTCGAAATCGCATACTTTACACATAATTCGTGGTTGTTTCGTACAAGACCCTTTAACAGCTGGCGGAGCTGAACGTTTACGGCTTAATGACATACCATGCTGTTTTTCCTTGTGTCGCTGTAAGTTGTCCATTTTCGTAAAAGCAATACCGCAAGACCCACAGTTAAAGTACTTTTCTGCTGACGGATGTTTAAGCTTGACCGTGGACGATGTTACACCACGACATTTGTTCTGGTGCCGTTTGAAAGCATCCCTCCTGGTAAAGTAGACGTGACAGGGCTCGCATTTAAAAACGTTTGCAGGTACCATTTTAGTACAAAACAAAATCCGCACTATAGGACTTTGGTTAAACTTGTAAGCAAACTAACTTATAACTAAAAGGTATACTCTTGCGTACCTGCTTTATGTACCCTATAGAATGCAAACCGAAGGTTTTCGAAGACAGCCGAACGATATTAAAGATTCAGCGGGGAACTAAATGACATTATCTTTTACCAATCCTTGCTACTCGTGCAGTACATTTAGCACCAATGCATGCACCCGGTTCGCATCGTCGATACTGCGAATGCAGTTAGTAGAAACACCGGAAAACGTCTTCCAAGTTATACGGATCAACAATTGCATCGCGTGCATATTAAAAATCCAAAAGGGTGGTAGCACACGCACACAAATTGGGTGCAAGTCGTGCTGTAGAAGATGCAGTGCTACTATAAACAAAAACTTAATAAAACACTTAAAACCTTTACTAAGGGAATACCAAACTTGTTGTCTACAGAATACTTACTAATAAAGCAATTTAATTTTAAATAACTTCTACGTCGTATTTTCGGAAATGGTAGGCTTGAATATTTTCTAAATGAATTACCAAGCGAAAGTATATGCTTAGCGGCATTAAAATTAACCATTATTTTCCAATTTTTATGACCGCGGTTAATTATAGAATAAAATTTAATTTGTTCACGTTCGAGCTACCCGTAAACTAACATATTTTATAGTAACAGTGCGCTGTATAATACATGCATACTCCCTTCTCCGCGCTACTGCTATTCTTGTAGTTGCTAGAAAAAGTCAGTCGTTTTTTTTACTGCTAGGACGGATGCAAAGCACCATGTTATACTTTCTTTATAAGTATAGCACATCGCGCACCTCTTTGTCTGATAATTAAATTTTGCTTATGTAGGCTTTTACTCTTTCGCATAGCGGTCGATAGCACGTAATGATTTCTAGAACCGGCGAGTACTCGATATCGCCCAAATGGAGAATTAGATGCTCGATGTCTGTCAACTTTCGATTCTCTCGCATAAGGTAAAAAACTCGGTCAATCATCCATCTAACTTAAACTTCGACCCGCTCCCGTTCTGATAATTTCGAAACATTTTTCAAACGACAATGGGCTCAGAATTTTTAAACCTTCGAGATATCTATAAGTCGTAATCAACTATACGTTCGAGCTACCCGTAAACTAACAATGCGCTGTATAATACATGCATACCCATTCTCTGCGCTACTGCTATTCTTGTAGTTGCCTGAAAAAGTCAGTCGACTTTTTTTACTGTTAGGACCGCTGCAAATCATCATTCTATACTTTCTTTAAAGGTATGGCACATCGCGCACTTTTTTTGTCTGATAATTAAATTTTGCTTATGTAGGCTTTTACACTTTCGCATATTTAAACATCTAATACGATCGATTAACCACTTTCGATTATTCTAACAAGGATCACCATACATTCCGCCACACCGTTATTTTTGAATACAACGATCCGATGAGCTTCCACGCACTAACACCTAACGCATCTTTCCTACTATTTGTTAAACAAAAACTACCGGCATCGCCATGTCCGTATACGGACGTAAGCAGATGCTTGTGGATGTGTACGAGAATATGTAACCATATACATTAATCAGTCTAAGCTATTTTATTTAGTCCACGAAAACTACTATTTTTCTAAACCACAATTAATAACCGCCTTTATAGGTTTAACATTTCTACCATTACCCAATGACTGGTGCTACGTACATGGAAACTTTAATTTCTTATTGGAGAGAATCTTTATTCTCCCACGCACTGCTGCGTAGTTGCATGCTCAACCCTTTTGGGGATATATGCTCGTTATAGGTTGTAGGACCCTCGGTTTTACTTAACTACACTTTGTGAGAGCCCTTTAATCTTTTAATCGTGTCTTTCTCGCTTACATTACGGTAGGACTTAGCCCTACTACCAACAAATTATAAAACTAGATTCCCATTAAATTTGTCTTTAATTTTCCTTACAACTTTTTTTTGTTGACATGCGGTATATTGTGTTTATTATCCGCGGGGTAGTCACTCTTATAAGATAAATATATCTTCTTTTTGGCGTCAACTAATATTAGATTTTTCTAGGGAGCTCAAATCTGCAAATAGATTTTAAATAGAACCACCCTTTACAAAGTCACGCCTTTTAAAGACCCAAACCTCTAATTTTTACCCATCCTTATTTAACTCCATCTTTAAAACCCTTTTTTTTTCGCTACCCAAGACATATGCTTTGACCAACCGTTTCCCTAGAAATCCAAAACCGCTGTGTCACGCGAACACCACGTGGAAGTAACACGTATAGTCTGTCAAGCAGGATAGAAGCAGGATGGATTTGGAAGGTGGGAGAAAAACTTAAAAAATATGGAATTTAAAAACTAACATATACAATAGATTTACAAAATCAAACAACTATCTTATATCTTTACGCCCCCATGCATGGGTTGATATGCTTCCAGGGATGACGTTACGCTTGTCATCTTCGCTCGATAAACTAATTTTACTAATAATCTGCGTGTACAAATCGTGTTTTTTACTCCGGATACATACACCGGCAAGTACTCGATACCATCCAAATAAAGAATGAGATGCTTGGTGACTATTAACTTCCGCATCCCTCGTGTACGCCCCAGACACATTCCTGGTGGTGATGTCATAGCTTTTTATAAATAAAGAGCAATGTAATACTATTCTAAAATTTTTATTCTGACATTATACATAACAAAATTTAAAGAAATTTAATGCCAAGCATGGAGCCATTTGAACTTAATTTTAATACAAAGTTATACACAGAAGACAGTCCTTTCTTTATGTTTGTTTGGAGCGGTTTTAATTTTATCTAATTTTATTCGCAGCTTAAAATTTAAATCGACACCCAAGTCCTCTATCTCCTTTTCTAGCCAATAGTTTGATACATAGAGACCGTATAGGTATTCGAATTGTAAAATGTGCCAAAGTTTGCCTCTATATATAAAGTCTTTGATTCCACCGACAACCAAATCCATTCCTTCGTGTAATTCTTGCAGCTTGTGACAATCTTTTAATCGCGGCTCTCCCACTATATCTTGCATACGTATCTTGTTAGCTTGATCGAATTCTTCTTGTCGGTATTGGAGGAAATCCTTATTCTCCCA
Source organism: Platerodrilus igneus (assembly GCA_036346225.1). Lineage (NCBI taxonomy): Eukaryota > Metazoa > Arthropoda > Insecta > Coleoptera > Lycidae > Platerodrilus > Platerodrilus igneus. The sequence goes on along the minus strand of JARFIW010001129.1, from coordinate 1,701,846 downwards.
CTCACTGTTGCATAGTTGCATGTCCACCACTTTTGGAAATATATGGTTGTTATAGGTTGTAAGACCCTCGGTTTTAAATGATCCGAAAGGTTCTTTACTAGGCAAATATACAATGTTTAACGGACCCCCTTTGCGTGTGGTGTACGCAAAGGTTACGAAACCCGCATTCCTTAGGTCGTGTATGTTATCTGCCATTTTGATCAATACGTTTTTAGAACAACCTTTTAAAAAAATACGGATTTAGAACCATCCTTTTCCGCAAGGACGCCTACATAACTAAAAGAGTCTTTTTTACTAACCACAAATGCATACAACTTGTAGAAACCAGATGTATCTAAGTCAGTCCATCGGCATATAAAATAATCTTTTAATTCTTCCTCATTTTCTCTAATAAGATGTTCTTTGTCTAACACATCTTTGTATTGTTCGCGTATTATCGCAGTGTTTTATATGTAGTCCAACTTTCGCTTTTTTGCATCCATTTCCTCTAATTCCAGTTGTCTTTTTTTTCCACTTACAGCGTATGGCGTGCATAATGGGGCAATTTTCTTTAGCGTAAACGGATAGAGTTTACTGCCAATATTTACGCGTTGTCGTACAACCTGTGGACGAATGTTGGGCGTATCTATCAACCCCAATTTCGAAATGACTATTTCTTTTGGAATTGTAGAATATGGTGTTGCACATTGTGTAAAATATGTACTACCTGCTTTAATGTAGCACTTGTGTAAGATTTTTATTTTATCTTGGCTATCTTCCTCCTCTACTATCTCCAAATAATTTACAGGTAAATAGTTAAAACTAAAAGCCGAAAGCACATACTTTATCAATTTTTCCCTTTCCTCTGGTTTTTCGGACAACTTAATTTGCAAGCCCGTCAATTTCTTTGTATTGCCATTACCCCAATACACGTACTGTAGCAGGTTATTATACACTAAATAGCAGCTATTTTGTAGCTTGGCCGATAGCTTGCTCCACATTTTCGCAAGTGGTACCGAGTACATTGGCGCATTTAGGAAGTATAACTTACTATCTTCCAATAAGGTTAAACAGTCTTTTAAGGGTTTATACACTCGTTCCGCACTGACGTAGCTTCCAATTGCACAGTTGTATATTGTCGCTTCCAATCGCGTAATACTATGTTCTTTGGCCAAAGTAGACGCAAAAGTTTCCCTTAAACGTACATCTGGGCAACGTAAAAAATCTACTATATGATTGTCAAGTTGTTTATTATCACCAGGACTCGTTATCTGACACACAAATTTGTTGTATAACTTAATTCTTGCATTGGTTGTTAGCCATGTTAAACAATCAATTCCCCCAGTTTTATCGTTGTCAACTATAATATTACACTTTTCTTCGTATTCTCCCTTATAGCAAAAGTTATGCTTTGTAGTTAAATAATTACACATCTCCATCTTGCTAAATATGCCAGCAAAATCTCGGGTTACATCCATGTCAAAAAGATAGAAATAATCTTTTTCGAGTTCGTCTAATATATCTGGTAGTTCTTCCAATAAAGTTTCCAACTTAACATCTGCTAGTTCCACTTTGTATGGAACACATATAGGATTTTGGAATTTTTTTATTAATGCATTCGAGGTCTTCTTTTCCGATAATTTCTTTTACTCTCTGGCCCATCTTGTTAGTGCTTTCCAGAGAAAACGGAAGCTTAGCTTTAACACCATGCCTAGCGGAAACAAATCGGTCTAACTTTCTTCGTAGATAGCTGTTAAATGCACCACAAATTTCTTTTTTTAGGATAAACATCCTTTTGTTTGCAGATGTTTGTTCGGCGTCAGAAAGATCGCAAACTTTAACCAACATTATATTGTCGCAAAATGGTTTTGTAATTGGTGTGTGTAGTCCACCAGTCAGCATCTGTTCGCCTTCGACATAACAAATATTACAAATATCTGTCACCAGATTATTGTTGCACATATTTTCAGCCAACAGCCATAATCCAAATCGCTCATTTGTCGGTTTCTCTTTATTCCCAAGAAGTTGGAAAACGTTCATCACCTTGGAGACGCTCATGTATACCGTTCTAGCTACTGTCGAATACTAAATTGAATACGAAAAAAATGTTCTCTTATGTATCCTACAGAATGGGGGCGTATATTGCCGAAGATAGTCGAATATGTCGGACACCACCATATCGCTTACATTCTCTGGTTTAGGAACTGTTTTGTTATGCGACCTAGGCCGGCAGGGATGCGCATCCACATATGTCCTGATATATGTAGGATGTTAGGTTAGAGTGAAATTACCCCATAGGGTGAAAATGCCTCATAGGGTGAAATTGCCCCATAGGGTGAAATTGCTCCATAGGGTGAAATTGCCCTATAGGGTATATTTGCCTAGTAAAGAACCTTTCGGATCATTTAAAACCGAGGGTCTTACAACCTATAACAACTATACATTTCCAAAAGTGGTGGACATGCAACTATGCAACAGTGAGTGGGAGAATAAGGATTTCCTCCAATACCGACAAGAAGAAGTCGATCAAGCTAACAAGATACGTATGCAAGATATAGTGGAGAGCCGCGATTAAAAGATTGTCACAAGCTGCAAGAATTACACGAAGGAATGGATCTGGTTGTCGGTGGAATCAAAGACTTTATATATAGAGGCAAACTTCGGCACATTTTACAATTCGAATACCTAGACGGTCTCTATGTATCAAACTATTGGTTAGAAAAGGAGATAGAAGACTTGGGTATCGATTTAAATTTTAAGCTGCGAATAAAATTAGATAAAATTAAAACCGCACCAAACAAACATAAAGAAAGGACTGTAATCTGTGTATAACTTTGTACTAAAATTAAGTTTAAATGGCTCCATGCTTGGCAATAAATTTCTTTAAAATTTGTTATGTATAATGTCAGAATAAAAATTTTAGAATAGTATTACATTGCTCTTTATTTATAAAAGGCTATGACATCACCACCAGGGATGTGTCTGGGGCGTACACGAGGGAAGCGGAAGTTAATGGTCACCAAGCATCTAATCCTTTATTTGGATGGTATCGAGTACTTGCCGGTGTATGTATCCGGAGTAAAAAACACGATTTGTACACGCAGATTATTAGTAAAATTAGTTTATCGAGCGAAGATGACAAGCGTAACGTCATCCCTGGAAACATATCAACCCATGCATGGGGGCGTAAAGATATAAGATAGTTGTTTGATTTTGTAAATCTATTGTATATATTAGTTTTTAAATTCCATAATTTTTAAGTTCTTCTCCCATCTTCCAAATCCTTTCTGCTTCTATCCTGGTTGACAGAGTATACGTGTTACCTCCACGTGGTGTTCGCGTGACACAGCGGTTTTGGATTTCTAGGGAAACGGTTGGTCAAAGCATATGTCTTGGGTAGCGAAAAAAAAAGGGTTTTAAAGATGGAGTTAAATAAGGATGGGTAAAAATTAGAGGTTTGGGTCTTTAAAAGGCGTGACTTTGTAAAGGGTGGTTCTATTTAAAATCTATTTGCAGATTTGAGCTCCCTAGAAAAATCGAATATTAGTTGACGCCAAAAAGAAGATATATTTATCTTATAAGAGTGACTACCCCGCGGATAATAAACACAATATACCGCATGTCAACAAAAAAAAGTTGTAAGGAAAATTAAAGACAAATTTAATGGGAATCTAGTTTTATAATTTGTTGGTAGTAGGGCTAAGTCCTACCGTAATGTAAGCGAGAAAGACACGATTAAAAGATTAAAGGGGTCTCACAAAGTGTAGTTAAGTAAAACCGAGGGTCCTACAACCTATAACGAGCATATATCCCCAAAAGGGTTGGGCATGCAACTACGCAGCAGTGCGTGGGAGAATAAAGATTCTCTCCAATAAGAAATTAAAGTTTCCATGTACGTAGCACCAGTCATTGGGTAATGGTAGAAATGTTAAACCTATAAAGGCGATTATTAATTGTGGTTTAGAAAAATAGTAGTTTTCGTGGACTAAATAAAATAGCTTAGACTGATTAATGTATATGGTTACATATTCTCGTACACATCCACAAGCATCTGCTTACGTCCGTATACGGACATGGCGATGCCGGTAGTTTTTGTTTAACAAATAGTAGGAAAGATGCGTTAGGTGTTAGTGCGTGGAAGCTCATCGGATCGTTGTATTCAAAAATAACGGTGTGGCGGAATGTATGGTGATACTTGTTAGAATAATCGAAAGTGGTTAATCGATCGTATTAGATGTTTAAATATGCGAAAGTGTAAAAGCCTACATAAGCAAAATTTAATTATCAGACAAAAAAAGTGCGCGATGTGCCATACCTTTAAAGAAAGTATAAAATAGTGATCTGCAGCGGTCCTAACAGTAAAAAAAGTCGACTGGCTTTTTCAGGCAACTACAAGAATAGCAGTAGCGCAGAGAAGGGGTATGCATGTATTATACAGCGCATTGTTAGTTTACGGGTAGCTCGAACGTATAGTTGATTACGACTTATAGATATCTCGAAGGTTTAAAAACTCTGAGCCCATTGTCGTTTGAAAAATGTTTGAAAATTATCAGAACGGGAGCGGGTCGAAGTTTAAGTTAGATGGATGATTGACGGAGTTTTTTCTACCTTATACGAGGGAATCGAAAGTTGACAGACATCGAGCATCTAATTCTCTATTTGGGCGATATCGGGTACTCGCCGGTTCTAGAAATCATTACGTGCTACCGACCGCTATGCGAAAAGGTAAAAGCCTACATAGGCAAAATTTATTTATCATACAAAAAAGTGCGCGTTGTGCTATACTTATAAAGAAAGTATAACATGGTGCTTTGCATCCGTCCTAGCAGTAAAAAAGACGACTGACTTTTTCTAGCAACTACAAAAATAGCAGTAGCGCGGAGAAGGGGGTATGCATGTATTATACAGCGCACTGTTACTATAAAATATGTTAGTTTACGGGTAGCTCGAACGTGAACAAATTAAATTTTATTCTAATATAACCGCAGTCATAAAAATTGGAAAATAATGGTTAATTTTAATGCCGCTAAGCATATACTTTCGCTTGGTAATTCATTTAGAAAATATTCAAGCCTACCATTTCCGAAAATACGACGTAGAAGTTATTTAAAATTAAATTGCTTTATTAGTAAGTATTCTGTAGACAACAAGTTTGGTATTCCCTTAGTAAAGGTTTAAAGTGTTTTATTAAGTTTTTGTTTATAGTAGCACTGCATCTTCTACAGCACGACTTGCACCCAATTTGTGTGAGTGTGCTACCACTCTTTTGGATTTTTAATATGCACGCGATGCAATTGTTGATCCGTATAACATGGAAGACTTTTCCGGTGTTTCTACTAACTGCATTCGCAGTATCGACGATGCGAACCGGGTGCATGCATTCGTGCTAAATGTACTGTACGAGTAGCAAGGATTGGTAAAAGATAACGTCATTTAGTTCCCCGCTGAATCTTTAATATCGTTCGGCTGTCTTCGAAAACCTTCGGTTTGCATTCTATAGGGTACATAAAGCAGGTACGCAAGAGTATACCTTTTAGTTATAAGTTAGTTCGCTTACAAGTTTAACCAAAGTCTTATAGTGCGGATTTTGTTTTGTACTAAAATGGTACCTGCAAACGTTTTTAAATGCAAGCCCTGTCACGTCTACTTTACCAGGATGGATGCTTTCAAACGGCGCCAGAACAAATGTCGTGGTTTAACATCGTCCACGGTTAAGCTTATACATCCGTCAGCAGCAAAGTACTTTAACTGTGGGTCTTGCGGTATCGCTTTTACGAGAATGGACAACTTACAGCGACACAAGGAAAAACAGCATGGTATGTCATTAAGCCGTAAACGTTCAGCTCCGCCAGCTGTTAAAGGGTCTTGTACGAAACAATCACGAATTATGTGTAAAGTATGCGATTTCGAAATTGGAAAGACTACCTATGCCGCACACTTGAGAAGCAACAGACATAAAAATGCATCAGTTACCGCTACTGGCAAAGATGGCGTAAAAATGGTTAGCACAGCGTTTTACAACCGTATGGCTAGCTATCGCATAAAGAACGCCAGTGTCGACGATGGAGTGCCCGAGTCTCTTTTGAAGCAGAAAGAGCAGTTTATTCGATTAATTAATGAAAAAAGAATACAACATACAGCAATAAAAGTTTATTGCAAACTCTACGGCGTTTACACCAAAATGGGAGAAGAGACTACCGATGTGAAATCCTTTAACACAAGAAATATGATTATAACGTCTTCTAGTAATCTGGAAAATATGTATGAGGTCTTAAGCGAAACCATGATAACAAAATCAGAGGAATTTGAAACATGTGGGTCCGTTTGGTCTTTGGAAAAGGTGCTCTATTTAGAAATAAATATTAATAAATATAAGCCGATATGAGAAGTTTTAGGTTAAGAATAAAAATTGTCAATATGTATTTAGAAATGTGGTTTACAAAATTTAAACTGTATTAGTAAAAATTGTCTGTAATAAAAAGTTTTAAGAATGGTTTTTAGATTTTTTTTTTAGGTATGAGCTGCAGGGAAGTTATAATTTAGAAGGTGTGTGTAAAACGGTAAGGAGTGGTCCGATTTTAAATCTATTTAGAGATTCGAATTCTGCATAAAATTCTAGACTAATTTGATGTACCGCATGGCTAAAAAATTTATAAGGATGATCAGAAAATCACTGCCAGCAAAAAATTTTAAAATGAGGGTAGCTCCCTGGGGGATGGTGCAATCTAAAAAATTCCTAGAGATTTGGGTAGCTGAGAAAATTCTAATATTAATTAATACCAAACAAGATACATTTATCTCGTGTGTGCGGTGCCAATAGACACCGAGAAGTATCTCAAAAATTTTAGGGGGTAGGTTATCGATTTTTTAGGGTAGGAATGGTTGGGGTAAAAATTCCACAAGGAGATCCACAAGGATAGAGCAAGGAGGAGATTTCTAAAAATAAGACTTTATAGTGGGAATTTACATGTAAATTTGGTCCAGATGAGTGAGGAAATGAGGGATTCTGGAGGAAATGAGGCGGTAGAAATTGTAAAAACCTTCTACTAAAGACAAATCTAGAAATATTTGATACGAGCGCTTATGATCCCGACAACATCTATAAAATTCCTTTAATTAATAAAAAAGTCAATGGTCTTACGAAAGACGAAACTAGAGGTCGTGTTTTAACGCACTTTGTGGGCCTTCGATCGAAAATGTACTCTTTAAAAGTAGAAGGCTGTGAGATAATAAAGAAAGCTAAGGGTATTAAAAAGTACATTATCGATCAGCAAATCTGTTTCGATCACTACCTCGATACATTACGAAATAAAGCAGTTATAGAGCGAGGCCAAAATAGCATACGATCATATTTGCATACCTTATATTCCATACGTCAGACGAAAATTGCTTTAAGTTATTAAGATGATAAAAGATACATTTTATCTAACGGAATAGATACTTTGCCTCATGGGCATTATCTAATAAAGGACTTTTGAATAAAACCATATTTTATTTTGCGAATTGCATGTTTATTATAAAAATTAATTAAAATCTTGTAACGAGAAAGAAACTGCATTGTATTTTTGTATTTTTATATTATGTATAAAATTGTATTGCTGTTATAGTATCTCTTTTATTATATTGCAATCAAGGAATTTTAATCAAGAAAACTCCATTGTATTTTTTAATTTTTTATATTATGTATAAAATTAATTTAAAAATACATTTTAAGTGCTGCATACCTACGTATTACTGTTGTAGTGTCTCTCTTTCTTATATTGTAATCAAAAAAAAAGTGCATTGTATTTTGTTATTTTTTATATTTATTATAAAAATTAATTAAAATATTGTAATAATTTGTAATAATTCTTGGATTTAAGCGGTCTCGTCCATAAATATTTCGAATAGCAATCGATCACGAGTAGAATATACTTATGCCCTTTATTATATTTCGAATATGGAATAAATTCAGCATTATCGGCTTGGAATAAGTCGTGATAAGGTTTGATGATCGTTCTTCGACGTGAAAAATTTATTCTAACTCCTCTGTGCAGTTCATCCACTAGTATTTCCTTATCGTTATATTTCTTAGACATTTTTAAGGTTTGACATGAGGGTGAGAGTTAGACGGCGAAGCTTTATCTTGCTCCAATAACACGTGCAGATGTCTTATAACGTCGGTATTAATTTTGTGAAATTGTAAATCGTCTCCAGCAGACGTCTTGACCCCGCCTAATTTCAAGTGGTTGAAAATCAGGAAATTCGTGTTTAAAATAACTTCGTTCAACACTCGAACGACCGATTGCAATTCATCTCGAATGATCACGTTATCACGGTGAATGGCGGCACCTTCGAAAAGATTTTGTATTTTCGCATCCACATAGAACTTAGAAACGGCATCGTGCTTATCTTCGGCCTCGCCTATGTTGAGAATTCTCAAGCCCCGAGAGTCGAAGTTCTTGGCCTTACCGTCGTCGATCGTGGATAGTTTCATAAAATTTTGCGATTTTTCTAATGTTTTTTCTAATGTCGAGTCCGCGTATCTCTTGTTAACGGCATCTCCGAGCTCTGCGGGGTTGTGTAAATTTACAATGGATCGCGACTTGGCGTCAAATTTAAGTTTTTTATTAGCATGTGTTTTTCCCGAAGATGAAGCGGTCAAACATATTTCCAAAGCTTTGCCTATACGCAAATTGAGTTCTTCGCTGCAAAATTTTAAGTTTACGCCGTCGTTTGATTTTTTAAGATCGGCCAAATTCACTAATCTAAAATCCTTCAAGTTAACTATTTACTCGGCCTCATCTAATACCAAGGCGCTTCGTTTATTTACCGCATCCGTTCCGGTCACGGGATTGCCTACGTTGCAAAGTTTTCTATTTTCTATGTTGAAATCGCCTTCCGGAGTTAGTTTAAAGCCTACACCAGGAGGACCACGCGCAGTGGTATTACCAAACCCTCCGCCTCCAGAGTCTCTGGCAACACGCTCTTCCAAATTTATCGACGACTATTTTATTTCTGAGACTATTCTTTAGGACGTGTATATTTTATTAGGCGATTAATTTCGCCTCCTTTAATTCGGATATAATAGAAAGAAATTCGTTTTGATTCTGAGAGCTATTGTTGCCCGCCGAACGTTCCGCCATCAACAAACGAAGCCGGCTCACCAGCTCGGCCGGCGAGTCCCAATGAACGTATTCTATCTTACGATTAGAATTATCGAATTTCTTGTATCGCCAAATTCTGCTTATATTACTCGATGGTTGTCTTTTTTTCGATAAATTATCCATACCGAGACCTTTCTTTTTCTTTGTTATTTTGGATCGTAATTGCATGGGAATCGTAGGAGTCGCCGATGCTGTATTCACCTCTCTTGACGACGATGAAGCATGCTGCGGCGAGGGAGGAGGCGTAGATATTGTAGTCGCCACGGGCGACGGTGTTAAATTTGGAACGATATAATTTTTATATTTGGGTGTTTTAGGCAGATCCTTGCGAAACAGTTTATTATATGCATTAGTTTTCTTCAAAATATCGATGTAATTTTTTACATCTAGCTCGGAAGGATTGTCAGCAGGCGTTTTCTTATTCGAAGGGATTTTCTTATAAGTTAACAATCGAAGTAAGCCTTCCGTAATAGGATATTTTTTATTTCTAATATTAATCGTAGATCCGTCGTTTGCAATTGCCCATAGACCATTTATTCGAAAGGTCGTCGTATTGAATGCCGATTCCGGTATCGTCTATATTGGGATCCTCGCTTTTGGACAGGATGTCGGCATACTTTTTAAGTAAGACATCTGAACCCTCGTCGACATTTTCAGATCCGTGATCCGCATATTGACGTCGAATATAATTAGGATTTTTTTTGCAGAGAATTTTGATAGCGATTTTAACGGTTCTAGTAATTGCGTATGCTTCATTCCGTATTTTATTTGAGCTCGATTTTGATCTCGTTTAAAATCTAAAAACTTTTTCTTATTGTTTTAGTGGTCTGCACTACCACTAAGAATCCGTATCCGGCTTTATCGCCTTCGCCGTCTTTTTTCCCCACGCTAGACGGCACATCTTTTTGAAATCTTTGAAGCTCATGTCGGTATTAATGTGCTCCGAATAGATATGTCTTAGGTTCACTTCGTCTTGCGAAAAAACTATAATTAAGTTTGTATTGTCGCGAATAAGATGCTTGTATTCTCGCATACGATTGACTGAGGTAGAACGCGTCTATATTCTTATGACGGCTCATTGAAAAATATTGACGAATCGCGTTTTGCTCGTGATATTAAATGTCGTTGAAAATAAAAATAGAATTACTCTTAGCATCTTGCGGTGAAATTATTTCGGAATTTTCGCTAAATTCGTAATAGCCTAGTCCCTTGATCGGTTTCAAAACTCGACTAAAAAAATCGTATTTGGGCGGAAATAGCGACTTGGAGTAAATGTATACGTTTTCAAATTCCAATCCGTTGGGTGCCAGTAACAAGCTCAAAATCAGGTTTGTTTTACCGCACGCTGAAGATCCGCATACGATGCATCTTATGCTAGCCGGTAAGAGTTCTCCATGCTTTTTGCGCGTTCCAAAATAGGAATAATGATCATCTTGTTCGACCGTTAGATTCATATTTGCAACCGGTAGAGATTGTTTCTGTTTAATAACCTTCATGTCTATTATTCGCTAATATGACGCGAGTTAAGGTTCGTGGCTTCGAGCGGTCCTTTTTTAAAAAGACTTCTTTGAACTTTAACAAATTTATTTTTGATTATACAGAAATTAATTGGAATTTTGACAAACTTGAATAATTAGTCTAATTCGAAATACATTAATTAATAATTGTACAATATGAGTTATCTACGAACTGCAATGCAAAAGCTGAACGTTTGATGAACTGACTGCGAGTGGAGCTCCTGGGCCTTATATAATCTCCCTACCCCCTCACAGTTCTGTGGGAACTTGCAGACCTAATGTCTGCTTACACTTGACTCTATTCATGATACATAGTTGCTATCTTAAAAGCTATTCATAATTACAATGTTGCAGGCTTACTTCTGCGTAATCTCGGTACGTGACTTCCTACGACCGTCTGTGACCTGACATCTGCAGTGTCACTTATCCTTGTGCTACTTTGTAGCGCTTCCGTTCCCATGAACGTTTATAAACTGAATAAATTGTAACAAATTGTCTTTTATGACATTGTTGCACATTTCCTAATATTTCCTAATAACTTTCTTAAGTATTAGTTTTATATTGATATAACAAACGGATTGTATTCGAATGTAGAGTCGAAAATTAAGCAGTATGCTTTAGTGGTTTGATCGAAAATGTTGCTGGATTCAATTTCGAGACGTATATCAACGGCCAAATTTTTAATAGATTCTTCTTGACGACTGCAATCGATCACGAACACGGGACAATTGCCAAACTGCTGATAGTCGTTCAAACAACGCAGAGCGTAGCTCAAATTGCTTGCGCCTGCATAATAGTTTTCAGCAAATTTTGAATAATGCATGAACGGGGCCGAATAATCGTTATTGGCAAAGTCCGAATTTATATCTTGAAGTGGAAATTCTTGAGAATTAAGGTATAGTTTTAAATTTGTCAGATTGCAGTGATCGAACTGGGCTGCCGATTGCTTCGCATTATCATACTTGCCATGCTGAAGAGTAAATAGAATCCATCGAGATTAATCTAATTCGTTCGAATTCTTAATACGCCAAACGTGAATTTTCGAAGACGAAAAGGACGGCAACTCGTGAAGCTCTCAGCGACGAAAGTAAGCCACAATTCTGGGATTTTTATGCAAATGATGGAATAAATTTAATTTTGATTCATCGCTAAGCTTTAAATGCGGAACCTGCCACGATATTTTAGTAATTTTAAATGTTAGCTTGTTTTCGTCACTCTTGTAACAATTGACGTCGCTCTTGGATCTAATTAAAACAAGCTCTTAAAACATATTTACGACAGCTCGCTTATAATCTTTGCAAAATCCAAAAATATGCTTTAGAGGCACATTGCACGAGAAGCGTCCGTTCTTAAAAATGTCGGCGTTTGTATCTCCTCGAGGGTCCCAGGTGCTATTGCTCAAACCGTTGAATTTTTTGTGATACGAAGCGAGACCTTTCATCGTGCACGTTATACCAGCTTGCTTACAAACGTCCACCACATGCGTGCTCCCCATTTTGTACTGTAATTCATCGAACAAGAATAATATTGCGTTGTTCGTTATCGTATACGGTTTACCTTCGGTTTCACCGAAAACTTTCCCTTAAAATTAATGTAACTGTCGTAGGTTGCGGTTATAGCATCGGAATTTTGGATTTCTATAATCACTCTATCGCTGTGGTTTGTGTTTCGCGTGAGGGGTAAATACGAATAATAATCTTCCTTCGAAATTGTCTCTCGTAGCGAGGCCTTTTAAATATGTCTAATTTGGTGACCTCGTCGAAACGTAATTTCTTCAAAGGAGAACTAATCACCGACGAGATGTGATCTGCGACCATTTTCGTGCTACCAAAATCTCCACGTATTTTACCGCCACGTTTAGCCATTTCGTATTTGTTGTGACAACTCAGACTTTGACAATGCCAAAACGTCTTTATTTTCAACAACCTCGAAACATACGAATGCGTTCGGAGGATCTACGGGAACCGGATTTCTTTGCCAGGAGGGCACGCTCGGTTTAAATATGTATAGGTAATTATTACATATTAAAGAGTAGGCGAGATATGCAGCGACGGCTGCGGGCGGTCCTTTAGGAGTCATTTCGAACAATGAGCATTTTTAATTGCATTTATAGGTTTTATACAGGGCTGCGCTGTGTAGGTATGTGTGTGTGTGTGTGCGTATATATGGGGTAGAACATGCGCATTCAGGACACGATTTTATTTGCACAGGAGGTCCATCTATCTGATCTGCATGCGACGACGATTGTAAGCCATGCGCTAAACAATAGCGATGCATCCATAATTGTTTTTGCAAATACTCCGGTAATTTATCGAAATTTCTGGCGACGTCTTTACTTGCATGCCTCTCGATATACTCGAGCGGTAATTTCGTAAGATCCTCGACTGTCAACATTCTTCTATATTACAAACGTATATGATCAAAATTAACATATCATCTCTCGTAGACAATTTTCTTCCCCCCTTCCTTAAGAAGTCCTACTATATGTTCCTGCATGATTTATATTGACGCCTAAATTTAATATTCTCGAAAGCGCTAACCCGCTTTGCTTTTCGGTATATTCGCCCAGTTTATTGTTCAATTCCTGAATGGCTTCGGGTTTAACTTAAGTTTGAAAGTCTTCAATTTTTAAAATTTTATAATTTTTTAGTAGTAAAATGTCTGAGCGATGACGATGATGACGATAATGATGTCTCCACGGCTTTTAAAGATGATGATGATGATGTTGATTCGTTGGGCTTTACGTATTCACAGTTAAACACGAAATTAATTTTAAGAGAGCCGAATTTTCTCAAACATTTTCTCAAACGTCGCTCTATTAGGGCGAATGCATCTTCTAAAAATTGCATGGGATCTATGTGATATAAATTGACCACAGCACTCGAACGTATCCTGCGGGCGAAAGCCGATTTGAAAACGACCAACACGATATTGTTCGACGTTCTACGTCTTTTGACATTCTTTTTTGATGTTAATCTATCGAAATTTTCAGTAAGATCGTCGACTTCGACGTCGTTCGCATAACCCTCGTCCTTCGCACTAGTATTATCGCCGGATCCATTCTTTTTACTAATACCTGTCCCTCTGATCACTTTATCACGCTTACTCTTTGCATTAGAAGCAATCTGATTACATTTCAGATTTAGCAGCATCGATTCATAGTGACGTTTTCAACCTACGTTGCAAGCACTTTTCAATTGTTTTAAAATTGCACTCGTTGAGGTAGGCGCGTCTGGAATTTTTAATTCGTCCGAAGCTTGAGACATTTTTTACACTTCCGACAACGATGTTTACCGTTCGAATAATTACACAATAATAAATAGAAAAATATTTTGGATATTCTTTTTACCAAGACGACAAAATTATTATTCGTAGTAGGGAGAAATTTTTTTTTTTAGATACAAACGCAGCACGCTATTTTTATTGGCACTTTATTAATCACACACACACACACACACACACACCTGTAATAAAAAAAACCTTGCGGTTATTTCCTGCCTTCTTCATAATTGTCTACGACATATCGAGCTCTACATTTTCAATTATTAAAAGATTGCTTGAACGTCGTGCACGTGTCTGACCTTTTAAGATAATCATGACCCGGTATTTGCCGACAATCTGGAATCTCTGCTTTATTTAAATTATTACAAACTCACATACAAAGAAGTCGCCTCAAAACGACGCCGCCTATCAAATACTACAATAATCGCCGACACATACTTAACCTTTATATTGAACTCTTATAGATAAACGATTCCTATTACCAATACGTCCGGCAGACAGACTTTCGTCGTCGTCTATGCATTGCTTCATACAATGTATACGAATTAACAAGGAGACTTTTTATTTTCAGCAAAAATACACACGTCCTAAACCATCTATACTGAACAATTAAATTACTGAACAATTCAATTACAACGCATAAAACTTTATATTTTTTCATAAACTAATTACACGCGCGCGCGTACACGACGACGACGATGAGAATACAAAAAAACGCATTCTTAAAAAAAACACATTCGCACAACTTCCGCAGCCGTTACAATATTTCACCTTAGACTAAAACAATGCAAACACACAAACCACATGCATACACGTACATAATAACACATACCTTTATTTTCAAAAATAAACAACTACCTGATCGATATTTACACTTTTATTATAAGGGCGTCGCAACATCTCCATTAACATGCCCTACATGCTTCCACGAATCACTTAGTATCATACCTACCAAATCCAAACACACACACACACACTGTCGCAATTTCTCCATAGTTATCTTCAGACCTACCAAATCCAAACACACACACACACACACACACACCTGCACATACATACCCTTAACACATACATACTTTTCTTTTCAATAATACACATGCCCTTTACAAGATATTTACACCTTTTTAAAAAGGGCTGTCGCAGTTTCTCCATAGTTATCCTACTTAGATTATTAAATATTTCTATGAATATTGTATATTTTTTACCAAAAAAAATGAACAAAATTATAGTTTGAAAAATATGTTCATAAGAACATAAGAAAGAAATAGTTTAGAAAAACTTGATGTTCAGACGATTTCGTCTTCAGGTGAGTGGCTTTTACAAACATTAAACACAACTACAGTTTCTCAGAGCACTTGGGACAAAATATATTTTTTTATATTTTTATTGGCTTCATGTTTGTCTAATTGAGTTCATTTTTGTTGAAAACAACTGTGATATCCTCGTCTAATTACATTGCCATTGGAGTATATTCTTTGCTTTAAGTATAGATATGTTTTCATAATTTTACAAAAGCATTCTATGTATGTAATGTTTAGCATGTAGGTACGCCATTATTTCTGCTTTTAATTTTGTTATATGTAGTTTTTTTTTGTTAGTAGCAGCAGCATAAACTATGCTTGTATTTACCATTGTTATGATCAATAAAAGCTGTGATGCCAGTTTGTTGTACCTACCATTTGACCCCTTTCTACAAAGTTGTGGTATTATTCATTTTAGCTACCATTTAATTTCTTTTCAACTTTTTATTCATAACTTTTATAGTAAATTTTTTGACCTAACCATACTAACTACATAAGCTTGCAACCAAGCTTCCTGCTAGCTCCAAAAAGTATAAAAGTTATTTACATGTATTTTATACCCATGGTATAAATACATTTCCAACGGTTGCACTAAACAATTTTGCGAATCCTATTTTTTAGGATTCTTTGAAATTATTATGGCTTCAAAAGTTCAATTAGAAACTAGATTAGGGAGCATTTTTAGTCGGATGACGAAATGGTAGACTATGCCAAAACTTCTACTTTGTCCTAGTTGCATACATTGCAAGCTAAGGTACAACACCTAGATAAATTAGAAATTAGCTGTGATGCATTGCATAGCAAAACAATAAATTACAATCTAACGGTTGAAGCTAAGCTTCAGGTAAAGGCAAATAGATATATACTCCTGTATGTTTGTTGTGATTTGTCTAGCATTCTTCTTAATCTTCTTTGGGAATTAAACCACTCATAGTTTTAAAATCTACTTTATTTACGTTTCGATCCATGACCTAGGCTCGTTATCAAAATAATAAAAACTTTTTTTAGGTAGCCAATACGCTTAACGTGAAATCAGCTGATTAATTTTTATTGGTGAATTTTATATAAATTCAATAATGATTTTTCCACCTCAAAATAAATATAAAAAAACGACTGCTTAAGTCTTATGGTAACGCAATCGCACACTTCTTTAATAACCATCCTCTCAATTGTATAAATAGAAACATATAAAATTTTTTTTCTAAATTATTGAATTTATATAAAATTCACCAATAAAAATTAATCAGCTGATTTTACGTTAAGCGTATTGGCTACCTAAAAAAGTCGGTCCCAGGCCGTAACACAAATTGAAGGCAATCATTCTTTTAAACTTTAAAAATTTTTGCTTAGTGTACTCAAACCAATTATTTCGAACATCAATAAATCAAAGTCACCTTCAATTTATGTCATAAATGTTAAACTTGAAGTTTTTATTATTTTGACAACGATCCTAGGTCATGGATCGAAACGTAAATAAAGTAGATTTTAAAAACTATGAATGGTTTAATTCCCAAAGAAGATTAAGAAGAATGCAAATAGGTATGTTTCAGATGATCTGTCAAACGTCATTGAAGCGAGATATTTGAATCTCAAAGAGCAGTCTATCGCTGGCTCTGAGCCAACGCAATTAGGTACTGTTTATAATACTTCGATTATCCATTTGAAACCCCGTGAGATACCAGTTTTTTCCAGTCAATTGGTACAATGGTCCACATTAAAAACTCTTTTTGTTAATCTTGTGGATTTCAATTCGATCTCGCTTAAGGCAACTAATTTTATCTATCTTCGCTCCTTGCGCAAGGGTGAAGCTTTGGCTAGTATTTTTAATCTTGAATTATTTCCGCAGTTATACAATAAGGCTTTGAAAACATTGGCAGATAGCTACAACAATTCACGTCTGATAATTGATTTCTTTTTAAATAAAATTTTGCAATACAAATACATTGGTTCTCTTTCTGATTTATTAACGTTCATTTCAACGCGGTAAGTACTATAAAGGCAGCCCCAAATATGGAAGACCTTGCTGAGTGTCTTTTGATGTCTTTATGCTATGGAAAGCTGGACTTCAAAACTCAAAAGGCATTCGAATGAAGGTAGGTTCAGTTCTTCCTACTTCAGAACAGATTTCTGAATTTTTGAATATACAAAGCAAAACTTCTGAGCTGCAGGAAGAGAGGAAGACAGAAAATGGTTTCAAATCTAATACAATAGTTCCATCTAAATTTAGTCCAAACAATTCTTTATTTGTTAAAAATGCTTCGATTGCCACTAGGGCAAATTCAAACGATCTTTTCTTGTCTTTATTGTGTAATCTAATCATGGGTTAGCAGAATAACGGACATATTTCTTAAATATATTTTATTTAACATGAATTTCTTATTTTCACAAACATAATGGTCAGGTTCACTTTCTTAAAACGGAAACCATATTGCGAATTTCTCAACCTATCACATCATTGCTCTCTATAACCAATAGCAATGCAAATAGGTAATGCTCAGGTGGCGGGAAATACAAATATTACATTTGGCGGTAAATTTAAAATATACATATATCAAACATAACCTAAAGGTACAATTTTAAACCTACAGTTCGGCTTAACCTCACAAATTGATCGACCCTGATCAAACCTTCTGTTTAACCAACTCAAAATACAATTTCAAAAAACGTCAACACAAATGCAAAGTCATAAGCATAACTTCATAAACCATTACATAATCGTAATCGCCATAATCATAATCGTTACATAATCATAAACATCATCATAATCGTTCCATAATCATAATCGTTACATAATCATAATTGTTACATAATCGTAATTGTTACATAATCATAAATATCATCATAAGCACATAAGTCATAAACACAATTATCACAAGCATTGCTTAAGCAAAAATCATAAACACTTTCATACACATACGATAAAAACAATTCACGTAATGTTGAGTTTTTGAAAATTTAAGATCGAACAAACTTAGAATCAGACCGAACATGAATTTAACTTAATTTTAAGTAGTATAAGCTTTAAGCCTTGAAGCATCTAGGACTCCATCATAAGGTAAGTTAGTATTTTGAAATCCAATAATATCTGTCACTGCATAACGATCATTATCTAAAACTTTTTGATAACATAAGGTCCTCGAT
The DNA here is from genome assembly GCA_036346225.1 of Platerodrilus igneus. Taxonomy (NCBI): domain Eukaryota; kingdom Metazoa; phylum Arthropoda; class Insecta; order Coleoptera; family Lycidae; genus Platerodrilus; species Platerodrilus igneus. The sequence goes on along the minus strand of JARFIW010001129.1, from coordinate 1,683,480 downwards.
ACTTAGGTATCAGCTTTTTATTCACACCTACTGTAACATCAACATTTTCGACCATTACATAATCACCCACATTATAAGAATGTGCTGGCTTATGCCTCTTATCATACTGTATTTTGTTTTTGTCCTGTGCTTTTACTATATTAGCTGACGCTCTGTCTCTTATTATTTCAATATCTTCCTCAACCTTATTTACTACATTTTCTACAATTAATTTCAAATTATCGTTAATTTTTCCCATCTGGTCTCGATCAAATAAAAGTTTAGCAGGAGTAAAACCTGTTGATCTATTAACACTATTGTTAAGGTAAAATTCAACATCGGGTATAATTTTATCTCAAGTTTCCTGTCTTTCACTCACTAGTTTTGCTAACATTGGGGTTAACATCCTATTTATTATTTCAATTTGCCTATTAGCACAGGGTGCTCCGGTAGCAACTGCAATATGTTGCACCTCTAAACTTTTCAAGTATTCCTCAAATTTGCTTGAAGTAAAACAAGACCCACGGTCCGTAACAATTTGTTTAGGACAACTATACGATTCAAAGAAAGATTTTAGGTGCTAAATAGCTTTATCAGCTGAAGTAGTCTTGCACGGATAAAACCTACCAAATTTAGTAAATGCATCAACAACTTCAAAAATATATTTATTTCTACATTGACTGACAACTTCTAATGGACCATAAAAATCCAAGCGTAAACCTTCAAAAGGAGAATCGCCTTTGGAATGTTGTGTAATAAACACTCCTTCTTTCTAAATTTCGGATTAAATTCTATGCATTTCAAACAATTCTTTATATGATTTTTAATTTTACTTTTTAGATTTGGGAACCAATAAGTTCGAGTAATTAATTCGTAAATTTTATCTACACCAACATGACCAGCTTCATTATGATAAGTATGCAATACATTATAAACCATATTATAAGGGATGTAGAATAACACTTGACTCTTAGTCTTACGATAAACAAGACCATTTCTAAGTTTAAAAAACGGGTGCTCAGAATTCTCTACCTGGGTTTTTAGACGCTGAATATCCGGATCGGTTGTTTGTTTTAAAGCCAAAGTTTGCTCAAAAGTATTGCCCTCTAAAGCTAATATAATGTGGATGCGACTCAAGCAGTCTACGTGCCTCATTCTTGGGTTAGATCGATGCTCAATCTCATAATAATAATTTTGCAAAAGTAGATACCATCTCATAATACGCGGCACAACTTCTTTTTTGGACAAGGTTAGACGAAAACTATCACAATCAGTTTTGATTTTAAAATGAATACCCTGAAGGTAAGGATGAAAACGTTTAATGACATTTACAACAGCTAATGATTCCAACTCATAACTATGGTATTTTGATTCTTGTTCTGTGGTCCTCTTACTGAAATAAAAAACGGATGCAACTTTCCATCTTGCTGCTTTTGTAAAAGAATTGCTCTAAAACCTAATGCACTCGCATCACAATGCAATTCAGTTTCACTTAAAGGGGAATATATTGCTAGAAGAAGTTGAGAAACCAATTTTGATTTTAACGTTTCAAAAACATTAAGTTCTTCAGCACTAAACTTGAATTTAGAATTTTTTTCACCAGGTCATAAAATGGCTTGGCGATTATAGAGAAATTTTCAATAAAACGTCGAAAATAACTGGCTAAGCCTAAAAATGATTGTATTTGCTTAATTGATGTGCACAAAGGGAAATTCTGTATGTTCTGAATATTATCCCCATTGGGCCTAATACCCTGCTTATCGATGCGATAGTCTAAATAATCAATTTCCTCAAATAAAAAGTAATATTTTTCAAAACACAATTCAAGCAAGTTATCGACCAAAAGAATTAGAACTTCCACTAATATTTCAAGATTTTCTTTCACCGTTTCTGTGGCGATAAGAATGTCGTCGAAAAAGATACGAAGCTTTTTTTGTTGTACTAAATTTTAAAAAATTTTATTAATAAATTGACAAAAACTATTAGGACTTGTACTTAACCCAAAAGGTGCTCAAATTGTCCAATTATGTCACTGAATCATTATCAATTGAAACGTGATAAAAAACATTCTTCAAATCAAGTTTTGTAAAATATCTTTTGTATTTGAGCTGATTCAAATGATCGTCAATAAACGGAATTGAATATTGATCACGAATTACCTGCTTATTTAATGTGCGATAATCTATATACAATCTAAATTTGTTGTTTTTCTTTGGTACCATAGCTACGGGTAAACAGTACAGGGAGTCACTTTCACGAATAATACCTTCCGCTAAAAGATCTTGCACAATACCTTCTAAAGCATTTTTTTCAACAAAAGACATTCGTCTTGGTTTACAAAAAAATGGTTCACTTTTACTTAAATTCACCTGCATGCTAAACTCAGTTTTTGGTACTACAGGCCTGCTAGCTAACAAATAAGTTCTTAAAATGTCATTAACATTTGCAATCAGATAAGGATCCAAACTTTTATTTATGTAAACAATAGGTTTATTGGACGATAAATCATTAATTAAGAGAACGTCATTAGTTAAAAATTCAGGATGTGTCGCTTTAGAAATAATCTTAACACCATCATTTGAAAAAACAATTTGTTCAATTTTCGAATTGAAAAAAAAAGTCTCGTCCTAACAAGCTATCACTAAACATGGTGTTATCATCTACCACATAAAAATATTGGTCATAACTCTCATTATTGACAATAACTTTATCTAAAAAGAGCCATTTAACATTTACAATAGAATTATTAATTCCTGCAAAACAATTTGTTTGTTTACCTGCTTGAATAAAACAATCTGGAACAAATTTTTCTTTTATCATTGAAACAGGACTACCTGAATCCAACATTGCTTCCAAAGTTTTATCTATACTAACCAATTTTACATCGAATCTATAAGCTGGCTTCAATGAAGGTTGAACTTCTATTAACATCGGTTGTGGATGACGTTTCCTTGATGGACAGTCTTGAATGTAATGTTCTCGTGACCCACATTCATAAAAACTACCTGGTTCTCGTTTCGGCTTTGGACAATCCTTGGAAAAGTGCCCAAATAAGCTACAATTAAAACATTTACTTGACTTAGTAAAACTTCGAAAATTTCCTGAAACTTTTTTAATTGCAGGATTACTAACACGCGGCTCAACTGTAACAAAATACGATGATTGGCTTTTTTCTAAATCAGTTAATGAATTCATAACTCTTAACAAGTCTTCTAATGAACGGAATTCTTTCATTTTCGCCTGGACTTGCAAGGTAGCATTATTAAAGCCTTTAATCATATATGTTATTAAATTTGCTTCGGAAAGATTCAATTTATTTCCCAACGTAATTTTGTCGGTGAAATAGTCAATAAGTTTTTCATATCTTCCCAATTTTCTAGATTCAAATTTCCTTAACAACGTAACAGCGACATCTGGACAACTGAACATCGATTTAATTTTAGCTTTAAAAAGTGGAAAACTCATCGAAACATTTTCAGGACTAGAATGAAACCATCGTAGAGCTTTTCCCTCTAATTTTTTCACCATCGCTAACATTAACACATTTTCCGGTACTGAATATGTTTCCTTAATTTGATCAATCATTTTAATCCACACATTTACATCTTCGCCCTGAGGTGCCGTGAATGTTGGTATCAAAATAGAAATATTTTGTAACGATAACTGGACAGAATGCGTGTTTGCTCTAGCGTTAACAACAGCAGTTATTACCTCTTAAATATTTTCTGGCGTAACATTACTCCTTGAAGTTACTAACGGTGATGAGTGAGCTCCAGCAGTCAGTTCCCTTTCCAAAAGTGGCATTTTCGGCAACGTGCTCATTGTTACATAACCTCACACAAACTTTTCCATATACATCGAGTCCAATATTCCATTTCTGCTTGAACCCCACACCTGAAGCTGTAATCTAATCATGGGTTAGCAGAATAACGGACATATTTCTTAAATATATTTTATTTAACATGAATTTCTTATTTTCACAAACATAATGGTCAGGTTCACTTTCTTAAAACGGAAACCATATTGCGAATTTCTCGACCAATCACATCATTGCTCTCTATAACCAATACCAATGCAAATAGGTACAATTTTAAACTTACAATTGCGAAGGTAGAATTTAAGAATTTTAAAGCATTCAGTATAACGGATCGTTACAATGCGGCCAAGAAACACTTTCTTTGTTTCAAGTGCCTAGGTAACCATAAAGATTCTTGCAGTTCTAACAGAAGTCGTACTAATTGTTCATCGCGTGAACATCATACTTTATTACATTCTAATTCGGAGCAATATCCCGCTGCTCCTTCAAATACTTTATAAACTGTAGAGGATACTTTGACTAGCCTCTTCCCCCACAGATACCTTTACTTGTTTCTAATACCTCGCAAAATTGTACAGTGCTATTGGGTACTATGCAAGTGAGAAATATGAATCTTAATGGTAACCTACAGCCAGTGTGTTGTGTTTTAGATACTGGGTCACAAATAAACGCAATTTCTGAAGCATGTGCACAGCGTCTGCACTTTAAGCGTTCATACGATTATAGACAAATCACGGGAATTTCTAATAGTTCAGTGCGATTTAAGGGCGTAGTAAATTGTCTATTAGTTTCCAATTGTTTCTCACAGGAATTGAATTTTACAGCATCTATTTTTCCTTAAATTACGAGAAACGTTTCTGGGTGTTCAGTGCCTTTAAAGCTTTTAAAGGAATTTCAAAATATAAAACTAGCCGACCCTAGTTTTTATAAATTTGCTCCAGTGGACTAGCTCTTAGGAGCCGATATATCTGTTCAAATATTATTTAAGTTGGGGATTCAGCATGTGAAAGTGCAACCAATAAATTTGAAACGTTTTTAAAGTCAATAATTTTAGAATTTAATAATTGTAAAGAAAATTTCAGGAAGCTAAATTTAATTTTCATAATCCTTTAGATATAAATACTAATAAAGTATAGCGTATAACATATTAGAAACATCCTGTACATAAAATGGCATTTAAATTTCATATTTAAACAAAAATTCGAACCATCTTACTTAATAAGAGTAGTTGGCAGGAATGTTTTATGGCTTTTGTTATTATGTACAAGGTAAGAGGGTTTTTTTGATTATTGGTGTGCAAAAGTAGCACGAAAAATTAGGTTTTACTATGAGCTCGTAATGAAACAAGGTTAGAGTAAAAAATGTGTTAAAAGCCCTATTACTTTTTTTTGTTGTATTGAAATTAATTGGATATTTTTTATTAAGATCGTGAAATATACTGTTTATAAAGTATTTTAAAAAGGGGGTGTATATATATATTGTATGAAAGAAGAGTCCAATTTTTGATTTTGGCATGTATATTCATTTTGCAGTGTTAATAAATGTAAGCTATTTACCGTAGCAGAATTTTTTGGGAAGTTGATAATTATTTTCAGAAAGGAGCAGAGCAGCCGTGGCAAATGTTATAAGCGGTGGTAATACTGAAAATATAGGTACATCACACCAACAGAAGGGGTTTTTTAAGCAGTCGTAGAAGATAACCAGAGTTTGTAGCAATTAATGGCGTCCAAGTCGTGGGACTCTAGTAGTAGCAAAGAGATCGCAGAATTAATGACGCCTAGTCTTGGGGCTTTTTAATAGGGGCATATCGTAGCAATTATTGTCCAGAACGAGGGGCTCTAGAAGAATACAAGTGAGGTGGTAGCAATTAATGGCGCCCAAGTAGCGGGGCTCGATCATAGCTTGCCCAGAACGTGGAGCCGTAGAATATATATTGCTGTGTTATTTCTCAGCCCCTACGATTGGGTGCAATAAAAATGCTGTGATATTTGCCCCACGGCTTGGGCATGTTATAAAATGCAGTGTTATTACCCTTATACCACTCAAGCACTTGTGAAAATGTTAATTTATAATTTTCTTTTGCCTCGACTAGCTGATTCAATTAAATAAAGCACTTCTACAATACACAGTATAATGATTGAATATTTACAACTCTTTTAAATAACTTCTCCCTTTTTAAATCTTATACATCTGTCAAATTTTTAGAAAATCAAGCCAGCAAAACGAGATTTTTATTACCTTTAAAGACTTATTGAAACGTTTCAAGATTTCTATGCTTTTCATAAATTTACAAAAGAAACCCCAAATTGTCGGCTCTTACACTTTAAATTATTATTGAGATAAAACAGTTTAACAGTTTTAAAAAAAAGTCATATCAAAATCTCTAACCTGAAGTGGTTTCGTAGGTGCTCCTAAGAATTGAAGTCGATATCCAAATCGTTATTGGTGCGTTTATTCCAATAAAAGGTTTTTTATTTCCGCAATAGAATATTTACCATACATTTGCTTGTACAGGCAGCATTCTCCAAAATTGTACTTCTGATCGTAGTGGCTCGTTATTTAAAGTTTTAACAGGAATCTTAACATTATTTTGATTGTAATTTAAGATTGTAATGGTAGTTTTCGGATGTTATTCAGATGGTAATTGGGATTGTAGTTCAGATTGTAATTTAGATGTAATTGAGATGGTAATTGAGATTGTAGTTTAGATTGTAATTTAGATGGTAATTAAGATGGTAATTGAGATGGTAATTAAGATGGTGATTGAGATGGTAATTGAGAGCCCTGTTTTATTTATTAGAAATGGTATAATTTTCTCAATCTTATCTATTTACGTCTCTGAAGTACGGCACTTTTTGCACAATTATACACTCTAGAATTTCACTGTTAATTTAATTTATTATTCACGTAAATATTTAGCACTTTCAAATATAGTAACTGCCCAGTTTCAAAGTATACTAACTCGATATTCAATTTTCAAGATATTTATAGGATCGGCCCCTTTTTGTTTGTGATTCGTTGGCTTCACGTGCTAGGCGAGGCCAAGCGTATTATCACTTGTTATTTTGGAAAGTTTACCAGTTGTATGTATTTTAATTGCATGACGCGGTGCTCTAAGTCACGTAATTTAAATGTTATACCTCACATCAACTTCAGAAATCCCAGGAATTTTTGTTCATATCGATCACGTAGTATTGTTTGTTGGCCTTATTCTAATCTAAATCGAATAAATTCGGTGTTTGTTTATTCCCTAATAAATTGGATTTTCGAACAACTGTGATTCTTTTAGATCACGTACGCTTTTAAATAATGCATAATTCCTATGTGCGTTTACAATGACATCTTAACACACTTTTTGAATGTTTATCTAGCCAATTCATGCAGGTTTTCACTGATTTAATTTCAATGAGTTTCGTTACATTTCTAAATTCTAATCTTTGCTAGTAGCTACTCTTGGATATGTGTTTTAATCGTTTGTACTGCTATATACAGTGTGCTCGCAACTAATAATATTTATAATAATCCATTTACTCTTCTAATATCTATAATTATATGTTTCTGTTACTTGGGAGTTTCCCTTGTTTATTCTACGACTCTAATGACTTAACCTACCTCTAAGTTAACCCTATAATTACAGCATTAATCCCCCAAATTAAAATAAAAGTTTTTTGGAAAATGTTGGTTTTGGCGCCCAACGTGACACAAAATTTACATGGTTCAAAAATATTTTATTTTTATTTTGTTTCACTATGTACACAAATCCTGCATTATTTTATATTCCTATTCCTATTTTGATTATATTATACCTATACACCTATTCTAAATTTTATTATTAACCTATCTTATGCTCTATTGTTTTCTAATATTGCAATATGTACAATACCTATCCACATATCCATTCTAATTTATGATGATATCCTAATTTAATTCTGCTATCCTAATTTATGATTGTCCTATCCTGTTTTTTCTATTCTAATTTATTGTTAAACTATCCTATTTTATAATTATATCCCTATTTCCACTAGTTTATCTTACAGTATGTACACTTTTCTCCATTTTCAAAAGTTTTTCCTATTCCTTGTAATTCTTTTCTTTATCTTTTCATTCATTTTGTCCATGAATATGCCCGCGTTACTAATTTGATATCCCAAAAATTTTATCTTTTCCTGGAAAAATTCACAATTTTTCATATTTAATTTTAGTCCCGCTAAGTTTAGTTCTAACAGGATCCGTTCAAGATGTACAAAATGTTGTTCTATGTCATCACTAAAAATTAAAACATTTTCCACATAATGTATGCAGAATTTTTCATATGGTCCCAATATACCCTGCATAGCTTTTACTAATGCAGCCGTACTTGAAGACAAACCAAAAGGAACCACTTTAAATTGATAAATTTGCCCTTCTATCGAAAAACCCGTATATTTTCTGGATTTACGTTCCAGTGGAATAAGCCAAAATGAATTCTTTAAGTCTATTTTTGAAAATATTTTCTTATTACCTATTGTTGCTAAAATTGTATCCATAGTTGGTGGACTGCTATATTGAGGTTTGGTTCTTTTATTTATTTTCCTAGCATCTAAACATAATCTGATGCTGTCATCATTCTTTTTGACAACAACCAAAGGATTGACAAAATGCGTGTTCGCCTTCTCAATGATACCCTCACTTAGCATCTGATCTATCTCTACCTTCACTCTATCACTATACGCTGCTGAAATAGGATATAGCTTCGTGTTAAACGGCTCCATATTAACGACTTCTAATTTATGCACATAACCCGTTGCCATTCTGGATTCTGATCCTATTAGTTCAGAATTCTTTATTAACAGTGCCTTGACTCTTTCTTTTACTTCCTCTGGACATTTTATATTATCATCAATATCCCCCTTTATATCAACTTCACCCTCAAATTTATTAATATTTATAGTCTTCTTCGACTTCAATGCTCTCCTCATCATCCCATTTTATATATTCCCCCTTTATATCTATTGCCTTATCTTCGGCATTTATTTTTAAACCCAACTTATCTATTATGTCCATACCAAATATTGCATCTACTCTTAACCCCGGCACTATTATAAATTCATTCTCAAACTTTATGTTGCCCATTTCGCATTCCAGAACTATTATTTTGCTCACACTTGCAAATCTCTTGCTGTTTGGTGCTATTAAATTAAATTTCCTCATGGGCATCATGCTTCCTATTAATTTTTCCCGTTTAACAAAGTCCTCAGACACTAACGACGCTTCAGCTCCCGTATCAATAAGTGTTCCACCTCGACTATTTCCAATTCTCAATTTAATTATCGGTAATAAGCTTTTATTCGTTTCCTTTTTCATTTCACATTTTATATATTCACGCTGGTGTTCGTATCCATTTATTTTTAAGGGCTTACTTGGTTTGTCCTCTTTCAAAAATCCTGATTCGACGTAGATGGTCTTGCCTGACTCGTAACTTCTGCATAGGTACGGTTCATTCTTATAGGTTGTGCTGATTGTTCCCGATGTTGTGTTTGTAGCGTACACTGATTTATATTTCTGTCGTGATTCGTCCGCTCTGCTTCTCTTCTTGGAGTATCTCTCGTGTTCCAGTTCCTTCTAAAATTATTATTATAGTAGTTATTGTGGTTGTTTCTATAAAATTGTCCCCCATAATTTCCCCTATGGTTTGATCTATTGTTTTCTGTATTTCTTTGAAATCTGCCTAAACTCTCTCGCTGTTTTGGTGCCATCCTACCTTCCAATACATGACTTTGTCCTAACTCATCACAACGTTGTAAATATTCCAAGAAAATCTCCCTATTTACTATATTTTGAATCATTACATAATGTCTGATTTCTTCGCCAAAATGTCCTGCTAAGTATTTTATGATTTGTGTTTCTTCCATCGGCGGATCTAATTGCTTCCCTAAACTGAATTTTTGTATAGCGTATATTTCCCTGGTCATTCCTAAATTTTGATTGTAATTCCCTGTAATTAGATTATCTCGCGCCTTGTATTGTTGATTCTTCCCCAAAATTTTCTCAAAAACCTACTTTCAAACTCTTGAAATGTCCCGATTTCATTTTCTATTTAATTAAACCAAATCTCCGCGCTTCCTTTCAACATTGATCTGACGAAGTTTAAATTATACCTTTCATCCGTTGATCCCTAATTTTCTTATATTATTTAAAAATACTTTTGGATTTATTTTGTTGTCTCCATAAAATTTGGAATATTGTTCTACTGAAATTTCCGGTCTATTTATCCTAGTATGTTGCAATCCTTGATTTCTACTCACATTTTCAAATTTTGATTTTAAATTGCCTAACTATATATTTACATCTGTAAGTCCTAATTCACAGTTTCCCTGAATTTCCCACATCTTTTTACCTAAGTCTGTAATACGGTCATTTGTCTCTTTCTCAGATGTTTCTTGATCTAGTTTTACTTTACAAACCTCGTCTCTGACTTTATCTACATCATCCATTATTCTAGCGAATTTATTTTCAAAGTGTAGTTGCATTTCCGCGATTGTTTGGTTACTTTCCTTTAATCCGTCGCTTACAATTTTTATTTCTGCACCGAGTTTTTCTCCATTCTCCTTAATCTGCATCTTAATATTCTCCATATTCTCTTCGTTTTTGTCCATTTTCTTGTTTAAGGCTAAAAGAATTGACATGATTTCCGATTGTTGCGACGTCTGTGGTTCCTCGCGTTGACTCCTCGTTAATTGTGGTCTTTGTATTTCTATTGATGTATTTTGTAGAATTACACTTTCTTGTGACCCTATTTCAACCCCTTGGTTCCTCAATGCCTCCCTGGTCTCCTTAATTCGTTTATCCATTTTTAAAATTTTTAAATTATTATTAATATTTCAAATTCTTTCCGAATTTAAATTCTTAACCCTTTTAGATTAAATTTTTACTCGTATTTTTACAAAATTAAATTTTAAATTTTCGTTTCTACAAATTTTTAAATTATTAATTTTCCTTTTCAATTTTTAATTTAGTTTTAGTGGTGTTCTCGCCCCTAACTTTGGGTAACCATAAAATGCTGTATTATTTCTCAGCCCCTTCAATTGGGTGCAATAAAAATGCTGTGATATTCGCCCCACGGCTTGGGCATGTCATAAAATTCTGTGTTATTACCCTTATACCACTCAAGCACTTGTGAAAATGTTAATTTATAATTTTCTTTTGTCTCGACTAGCTGATTCAATTAAATAAAGCACTTCTACAATACACAGTATAATGATTGAATATTTACAACCCTTTTAAATATCTTCTCCCTTTTTAAATCATATACATCTGTCAAATTTCTAGAAATTCAAGCTAGCAAAACGAGTTTTTTATTATCTTTAAAGACCTATTGAAACGTTTTAACATGTCTATGCTTTTCATAAATTTACACAAGAAACCCCAATTTGTCAGCTCTTACACTTTAAATTATTATTGAGATAAAACAGTTTAAAAATAAATCATATCCAAAATATTTGAGATAAAACAGTTTTAAAAAATAAGTCATATCAAAATCTCTAACTTGAAGTGGTTTCGTAGGTGCTTCTAAGAATTGAAGTCGATATCCAAATCGTTATTGGTGCGTTTATTCCAATGAAAGGTTTTTCATTTCTGCAATAGAATATTTACCATCCATTTGCTTGTACAGGCAGCATTCTCCAAAATTGTATTTCTGATCGTAGTGGCTCGTTATTTAAAGTTCTAACAGGAATTGTAACATTATTTTGATTGTAATTTAAGATTGTAGTGGTAGTTTTCGAATGCTATTCAGATGGTAATTGAGATTGTAGTTCAGATTGTAATTTAGATGGTAATTGAGATGGTAATTGAGATGGTAATTGAGATGGTAATTGAGATGGTAATTAAGATGGTAATTGAGATGGTAATTGAGATGGTAATTGAGATGGTAATTGAGATGGTAATTGAGATGGTAATTGAGATGGTAATTAAGATGGTAATTGAGATGGTAATTGAGATGGTAATTGAGATGGTAATTGAGATGGTAATTGAGATGGTAATTGAGATGGTAATTAAGATGGTAATTGAGAGCCCTGTTGTATTTATTATTAGAAATGGTATAATTTCCTAAATCTTATCTACTTACGTCTCAGAAGTACGGCACTTTTTGCACAATTATACACCCTAGAATTTCACTGTTAATTTAATTTATTATTCACGTAAATATTAAGCACTTTCAAGTATAGTAACTGCCCAGTTTCAAAGTATACTAACTCGATATTCAATTTTCAAGATATTTATAGGAACGGCCCCTTTTTGTTTGTGATTCGTTGGCTTCACGTGTTAGGCGAGGCCAAGCGTATTATCACTTGTTATTTTGGAAAGTTTACCAGTTGTATGTATTTTAATTGCATGACGCGGTGCTCTAGGTCATGTAATTTAAATGTTATACCTCACATCTACTTCAGAAATCCCAGGAATTTTCGTTCATATCGATCACGTAGTATTGTTTGTTGACTTTATTTTAATCTATATCGAATAAATTTGGTGTTTGTTTATTTCCTAATAAATTGAATTTTCGAACAACTGTGATTCCTTTAGATCACGTACGCTTTTAAATAATGCATAATTTCTGCGTGCGTTTACGATGATATCTTAACACACTCTTTGAATGTTTATCTAGCCAATTCATGTAGGTTTTCACTGATTTAATTTCAATGCGTTTTGTTACATTTTTAAATTCTAATCTTTGCTAGTAGCTACTCTTGGATATGTGTTTTAATTGTTTGTACTGCTATATACAGTGTGCTCGCAACTAATAATATTTATAATAACCCATTTACTCTTCTAATATCTATAATTATGTTTCTGTTGCTTGGAGTTTCCTTTGTTTATTCTACGACCCCAATGACTGAACCTACCCTAAATTAAAGCTATAATTACAGCAATATATATGTATATATATAATTATATATATATATATATATATATATATATATATATATATATATATATATATATTTATATATTATATATACAGTGTGTACAGTATAAAATGCAGTGCATGGGGATCTTGGAAACTGTAAGAGATACGATCTTGGTTAAATGGGACAAAAGTTGCATAATCATGAAGGTATCTCAGATCGGCTTTCAAATTTCAAAAAATTTTTATAGGTTACTAGATAGAGGCAAAAACACAAAATTGACGATTTTTTTATTTGCTTGTAGTTAGTTTACTAATTGAAATAGAATGTTCAAATTTGGTACATCATAGTAATTCCCCATTGCGCTTCACAATTTCAACTTAGATTTTGTCTAAGGCATCTAGATTTTGCGTGACGATGTTCAACTTTTTATTTTTAAATAGCCGCCATATTGAATTTTTACATTTTTGAAATGCTGACAAAAAAACCCTTTCCAGAGAGGTATAACATGGTTATGTTTGATTGAATCAAAACACTAAAAATTGCATAATTATGTTTTGGTCGTAGTAAACTTTAATTTCCATTATGACAAAGAAACAATTGTTCAGCATCTGAGAAACGTCAAAGTTTGTCCTTTATTTTATGTTTCAAGTAGTGCAGTTTAAAAAAACAGTTAATTAATTTACATAGAACTTTAAGCAAAGCATTTGCGCTTGAAATGGATCACTTTACTAACCGTGATAAATATCAAATGTTAGAATGTTTTATTTTTTCTGGACGGAATGATGTTAAAGCCGCTGAATTGTATTTAAATAAATACCCAGAAAAACATCAACCAAACAGATGTATGTTTCGTAGCCTCGAATAAATTTTTTGTTTACTTAACTTTAACTCGTTTTTGTTTCTTTAATTTTAACTCGATTTTTAAATCCTTTTCGGTCAACAGGTTTTGTAAATCAATTTAGACCTTTTCAAGGAAAATTTAATAAAACACTTAAAACTTTTACTAAAGTATGTCATGCTATTGTCTACAAGATAGTTATTAATAAAGCAATTTAGTTTTAAATAACTTCTGTCATATTTTTGGAAATGGTAGATTTGTATATTTTCTAAATGAATCACCGAGTGAAAGTACATGCTTAGTGTTATTAAATTTAATCATTTGGTTCTCATTTTACGAGCGCGGTTATTTATTATTTAAAATTTGATTTGTTTTAAATAAAGAAATCGAATACTTGACTAGATTCAATGATTCACTCATTGCCGACTCATTGGTTTGAACCATTTGTATATTTTTTATTAAACGCAAAACACTTATAAGCCTATTAACGTTGTTCACTAACCTAGCAATAATTATTCATACAAAGTCAGTCGATTTCTTTGAAAGTGAAATTTTCGTTTTTCCTAATATAAGTAATGTTTAATTGTATTTACTGAAATTAAAAATTGCCGACTGTTCATTCTGAAAAAATTCCCGTACAACATTCCATAGATACTAACAACCGCGTAATCGCTCCAGGCAGCAATTATCGGCTATTCAGTATATAGTCAAAGAAGAACACGTGTTGTACCTATAATTTCTGCTCATCTATATTTAACTCCATCTTTAAAACCTACTTCGGACATTTACTTTAATCTAGACAATAAAAAACTTAGGAGTGCTACCACTTTGAAAACCGATCAGAGATACCCTCATGATTATGCAACTTTTCTCCCATTTAACCAAGATCGTATCTCCTACAGTTACCAAGATCCCCATGTACTGCATTTTATAAGAGTAGACGCGAAAGCAGCATTAGATTTCACACAAGAGTTAAAAGTTTGCATAAGTGAGTTAAGGGGCAAAGATAATTTTGGTAATTTGAATTTAGGAGATTTTTATGGGGTGAATATTGTACATGAAGGGTCTAGAAGAGATGAAGAGTTTTCTTTAGAGGGAAAAGATGAAGATGTTGAGGTAATATCGTTTGATTTGTCCGCAGAAAGGGGAATTATAGTAAATGAGAAACAGACATGTATAGGAACAGAAGTAGAAATATTTAAGAGTCAGGATAATAGGGATGATTTTATTTTATGTGAAGTAACAGGAATGATAAGTATAGAAATAGAAGAAGGAAAAATAGGGATGCAGTGTATTAGGATTGTGAGAAGAAAGACTTGGAGGATCAAGAAAAGAGTCAGATTTAAATAAGAGAAATGAAACTTAATCGACAAAAAAATAGAGATAGGCGAATGGTAGTGTAGAATTTGAATAGATAAGGATAGAAATAGGTGTATATAGGAAAGTAGAAGTAGAAATAAGATAAATAAGGATAAGTGTTTATAGAAAAATAAAATTAGGTGTAGGATAAATATGGATGGAATTAACTAACTTCATTTTATAATTCAAAATAAAAGCTAGTCGAGGCCGAATAATAAAATTTGTGGGAGTGAAATTTGATAATTTAAATAGAGAGGTAAAGTTATAAGTTGAATACGTCATTGACACCGAGTACGGTGTTATCACATCAAGTATTTATTGGACAGCCCAAAGTCGGCGATAGAGAGTTCCAGTTAATACATGGCATATTTATTATGCGGCCTAACGTCGGCGCAGGATAGTTACAGGAGTGCATAGCAATAAATATATATATATATATATATATATATATATTTAAATATATATATATATATATATATATATATATATATTTAATATATATATATATATATATATATATATATATTTAAAAAATATATATATTTAAAAATATATATATATTTAAAACATATATATATATATATATATATATATATATATGAAAAATTATTGCTTATAGCAATTTTAATAAATAAAACAAGTATATACGATGTATTAATAATCACAAACTTTACGGAAAATCGAAAGAAAGTTATTAATTATACAAGCAAGCTAGTAATTTGCATAGCCATAAATGAAAGAATTTGTTTGTTTCTCACTGGATCTCATCAGGATGAAGTGGTTTATAACTCTTATGAGGGTTATAAACCACTTCATTCTGATGAGATCCAGTGAGATCGAAACTAGTAGATGAATGTTTATTCCTTTATGAAACAAACAAATTCTTTCATTTATGGCTATGCAAATTACTAGCTTTCTTTGTATAATTAATAACTTTCTTTCGATTTTTCGTAAAGTTTGTGATTATTTATACATCGTATATACTTTATATATATATATATATATATATATATATATATATATATATATATATATATATATATATATATTGGGCGTCATAAGATTGCCGTGTTTTAACGTTAGAAAAATTCTTTTGGACGAAGCTGGGACAAAGCTTTAACATCAGTCCTTTACCTAACTCATTCGAGCCTTACGAATTGGGCGCCATAAGATTGCTGTGATAGGGGATTTTAACTTTTTAACATCGAACCAGTGTCATCAAATAATTTTCAAAAATGCACAACTTTTAAAAAAAAATTTCTTACCCTTATTTTTTCTGCTTCAACAATCTTCCGCAGCTTCTGTGGCTAGCTCAGCTGTGCCTCTTCTCAGATATCTAAATATACAACCATTTTTCCTTCACACTCACACGCTATTCAATAAAATTACCAAATAATACAACAATCATACAATCTTTTATTTACCGCTATTTACAGACAAATTAATCACAAGTATAAAAACAGTTTGGTACACTAATTACAAGCTTAAAATGTGATATGTTTTTAAAGTTCTTGATTTTTTACTTATTTGCAAACAAATTTAATGAGATATGAGTAGATGAGCCCCACATATTACCCTATATTGACTGTACACTGGAGTATGGTAAGCTCATAATAACGCAGTTTATTTTGTATATGCCTTTTACCTTGCATAAATTAATACAAAAGTTATAGACCCGTTTACCCTTTTACAATTCAATTTATATTCAGAATAAAATTTAGTAAGCTTTAAATACACCCCTTTTCAATATTTAATCCCCAATAAACTGTCCAGTATATGTATCTTTTCCAATAAGTTTTGTATAACCATAAATAAACCCCAAAATTTCCTCACACAGCACCAAATTTTACACAAGTTTATTAGACAACAAAATTTGAAATAAATTACCTGGAGAATGCTTCAGGTCTCCATTCCTTCGAAGACGATCACCAGAACACCTTGGTTTCGTGACCATGCGCTGTGATAATCAGCGGATTCATGGACGATAACTCCAATTTGCGAGCCAAGCGCCTCGTTTCAAAGTACCATTCTATATCAGTCTACACTCCTGGTTGTTTGTGATGCTTACACCACATATATTGTACTTTCATTTATTGATTTTGTAGCTTAGTATAGTAGTAGCCAGACCTCTATTAATTTAATATACACTACACGTATTTTGCGTAAATAAATAGAAGGCCACTACTAATAATTTACACGTGCTAGCACTATATTTACTGTATTATGAACATATCTAATACTCACATAACCAAAACTCTACTATAATGTTGGTCTATCCTAGTAAAGTAGTATAAAAACGACGAGAAGACAAAGAGAATTTCAGTGACTCAGCTCGAGTATTTATATTGTTCAAAATGCTACCCTCGGACACACTTCAGGTGAAAAGCTTATTTTCAAATTTAGGTTCTACAAATTTTGATATAACCGTGTTGAAAATTCTTGAAATTTACTCCGTCTACGTGCCGTACGTATCCGAAATCGCTCTCACTCGTCGCGTTTGTCTACGTTTGTAAAGCTGTCTGTTCTTAACCAATGATAATATTCTCTGTCGTCATAAAACTTCGCCTAAACTATCTTTATCTCTGCGTGATGCATGTCTGCTGTCGCGTTCAAAACCGCACTTGAGTTATAGAAAATCGATATTGCTGACAGCCTATTTTCACTCCACGTGGATATAGTACGTGCGTTTTAAATATCAACGCTTTTGTTTCTGTCTCCATCGGTAGTATATTACCAATCGTGCATCTCCCTTGCTCTTTTAGAACTTTGTTAGCTTGTTATTCAAACCAAACTGACGGTTGAAAATATTTTCTATAAAGTCCTGTCTTAATATGCTCATAATTTCGACGAATGAAACCTTTTTTAAAAACGCAGGTGTTTGTTAATTATTGACCGTTTACCACAACAATTCTTTTATTTTATATTTTGTCGTATTTGTATAAAACTGACTTTTGCTTGTTACAACGAACTTTTGCCTTGGAATTATTGATTTTCTTTCCCTAGTGGGATTTCTTATGCTTTTACGTGTTGAAAAAATAAATTATAATTAATTATGCGTATTCTATTTGTTTCAAAACTGTTTTTCTTTATGTACCTTTTAATCTTTCAATTATTAATTATAAAAATACATCAATACTTGTGCGTTCTCCCTAAATGAATTAAATAAATTTTGTGCGTAAATAATTTGTCCTTTTCTCTATACAGGGCGGTTGAAATTTTATTTATCCACAACATAATCCCCTTATTTCAATTCTAAGAAAACTCTTCAATGTTTTCTTGAATTTAAATATATTCATTCTTACCACCTAGTCTTACATGCCATTCCTATACACCTATCTACTCACCTAACACTACCTATACCTATTTATCCAACCTATCACTACTTATCTACCTATTTCTGCCTATCTCTATCTATCTCTATTTATTTCTATCTATCTACACCTATCTTTATTTATGACTAACTATTCACGCCTATCACTATCTTTTACCTAACTATTTCTATCTATTACTAACTCTTCACTCTCTCATTTCTATCTATTTTCTCTTTTTATTTTACCTTTTCGTCATTTATTGACTCTTTACGTACCTCACTTTTATACTTTTCTACCTATCTTCACTTTTATACTTTTCTAGCTACCTTCTACATATGTACCTCTGTTATTTTTAACTTTGCCTACTATCACTATCTATTTCTTATCTTATCTATACACACTTAACTCTATATCTACATCTAACTATCTTCCCATATTCATCCTATACATAATTTTATTTTTCTATATACACCTATCTCTATATTTTTATCTATTTCAATTCTACACTACCATTCACCTATCTCTACATTTATATCGATTAACATGTCTCTTTATTTAAATCTGACTCTTTTCCTGATCGTCCAAGTCTTTCTTCTAACAATCCTCACACATTTCATCCCTATTTTTCTCCTTCTATCCCTATACTTATCATCCCTGTTACTTCACATAAAATAAAATCATCCCTATTATCCTGACTCTTCAATATTTCTTCTTCAGTCCATACACTTGTCTGTTTCTCATTTACTATAATTTTCTTTTCTGCGGACAAACCAAACGATACTACCTCAACATCTTCATCTTTCCCCTCTAAAGAAAACTTTTCATCTCTTCTAGACCCTTCATGTACAATATTCACCCCGTAAAAATCTTCTAAACCAAAATCCAAATTACCAAAATTATCTTTGCCACTTAACTCACTTATGCCTACTTTTACCTTCTGTGTGTCACATAATGCTGTTTTCGCCTCTATTTTTATTAATTCTGATTCGTTATTCTCTAACAATGTTGCACTCGACTTTACCTCTATTTGTTCAGGCTTTTCGTCGACTACCAATTGTACCTCTTCTAACTTTTCCTCATTACATTCCCCTGAGTCGATCTCTTTCACCTCTTCCTCATCTACCTTTTACTATTTTTACATAACCTCACGTCATCCTCTGTGACATCATAATTTGCCTTCCAGGGCAATATCCTATCCCGAATCCTAACTATTTTCATCTCCATATCTATTATAACTCCTAACTTCATCATACAATCGACCCCTAATATCCCTTTAAACTTTAACCCAGGTACAATTACAAATTCCTGTTGACAGCTAACTGAACCCAACTCTACTTTTAAGATAACTACGCTATTCACAACAGCAAATCGCTTTTTATTCGGCGCAACCAGGTGACTTCTTTTTATTGGCATTATCCTGTCGCACACTTTATCCTTAATTTCATTGACGAATTCCTCCGGTACTAAACTCGCCTTAGCTCTTGAATCTAATAATGCTCCTAAATTTTTTTCAAAAATTTTAATATCAATTAAAGGCAAACAAAATTTTTCTATTATTTCCGGCTCAACTTCTTCCTCTATTTTTAAAA
Organism: Platerodrilus igneus; assembly: GCA_036346225.1. Classification (NCBI taxonomy): domain Eukaryota; kingdom Metazoa; phylum Arthropoda; class Insecta; order Coleoptera; family Lycidae; genus Platerodrilus; species Platerodrilus igneus. The sequence continues at coordinate 1,663,699 of JARFIW010001129.1, read as the reverse complement.
ATTTCTTTGGATGTTCATACTTGTGCACAGTGATGTCTAGTGGTTTGCGCTGGTCTAAAAATCCTGTCTAGGTCTGGTCTCCCTACTCGGTCCCGGTCTCGCTACTACCTCCGCATATGTCCGTGGTGTGTCTACTCGGTTCGTGCTATCATTTTCCCTATTGTTCGACGTTGTCCTCCTCATGTCTGGTGAACTGTTTTGTCTAGTCACCCCCTGTCTAGGTACAGGTCCCCTACCTACACTGTTGCTCCTGAAGGTCCGTCTAGGTTCCCAATTTTGTCTACTATATGCAAAATTCGTCCCCCGTCTTGCGTAGTTGTCCCGTCTGTTCTCAAATTGTACAGCGTTTACCTGCCGTTCCCTGTGTTCTCGAAGTCCTCCACTGCTCACATCATCATACCTTTGCAGGTACTCCGAAATCGCTCTCACCCGTCGCGTTTGTCTACGTTTATAAATCTGTCTGTTCTTAACCAATGATAATATTCTCTGTCGTCATAAAACTCCGCCTAAACTATCTTTATCTCTGTATGATGCATGTCTGCTGTCGCGTTCAAAACTCTTGAGTTATAGAAAATCGATATTGCTGACAGCCCATCTTCACTCCACGTGGATATAGTACGGGCGTTTTAAATATCAACGCTTTTATATTTGTCTCTATCGGTAGTATATTACCAATCGTGCATCACCCTTGCTCTTTTAGTACTTTGTTAGCTTGTTATTGAAACCAAACTGACGGTTGAAAATATTTTCTATAAGTCCTATAAGACCTGTCTTAATATGCTTATAATTTCGACAAATGTAACTTTTTTTAAAAACGCAGGTGTTTGTTAATAATTGACCGTTTACCACAACAATTCATTGATTTTATATTTCGTCGTATTTGTATAAAACTGACTTTTGCTTGTTACAACAAACTTTTGCCTTGGAATTATTGATTTTCTTCCCCTAGTGGGTTTTGTTATGCTTTTACGTGTTGGAAAAATAAATTATAATTAATTATGCGTATTCTATTTGTTTTAAAACTGTTTTTCTTTATGTACCTTTTAATCTTTTAATTATTAATTATAAAAACATCAATACTTGTCCGTTCTCCCTAAATGAATTAAATAAATTTTGCGCGTAAATAATTTGTGCTTTTCTCTATAAAGGGTGGTTGAAATTTTATTGTTTACCACAAATTTAACCTTTTGAATCCACAACAATATATATATATATATATATATATATATATATATATATATATATTTAAAAATATATATATTTAAAAATATATAAATATAAAAAATATATATATTTAAATATATATATATATATATAAATTAATATACTTAAAATATATATAAATATATATATATATATATATATATATATAATATATATAATTATATATATATATATATATTTAAAAAATATATATATTTAATATATAAATATATATATATATATATATATATATATATATAATATATATAATTATATATATATTTAAAAATATATATATTTAATATATATATATATATATATATATATATATATATATTACTCATATTTAGACCAGGGTAGAAAATTAAGTAATCACATCAAATAATTTTAATCACCGTGTAGAAGCTTTGGGAAAAGGTACGCGTTATTAAAAACCGTGAAGCATAAAAATTCATTCGTTTCATTAAACATAAGAGATTTAAATCATCTACAAGACGCTTGCTATAAAAAGGAAGCAGTATTAAAAGCTCTACGTGTAATTTAATTAATCCTAGTAAAGAAACAAAGAGAAATTACGTGCAAAATTTATATTAATTAACTCTATTTTAAGTAACCGGTATTAAACAAAATGTACTGATAATAATTGAATATTTAATTAGGATTCACTAAAAATTAAAGGGTATTATTTTAATTGGAGTTAATTGAACCGTTAGTAACATATAATATCTATAAAAACTTGTAAAAACCCAATAAAATGCAAATCGTAGAAGTGTTATTTAGAAATATTATGTTTAAACACCTGCGTATTTTTAAAAAGCTCATTCTGCGTAAATTTTGCAGATAATTAATGGTTACAGAGAATGTTGGAGAAACCGTCGCATAATAGTTACGGGAAATGCTAAAGGTGGGTTATTTCACAGTCCACATGGACTGAGATAATCGATAATAAAGAATATCAATTTGCACCAATAAGAACAGGGTAGATAGAGACAGATAGTATGCGCAAGACCGAGACACATATAGTAAAAGGCGTGAGTGGAGCAACGTCACTGGGTTGCGATTGGGTGAAAATAAAAGGCAAAATTGAGAGGTAAAAATAACATTTCTGTATAAAATTCAATTAGTTATTTCCAGACGTTGCGAGCCGTGTCGAAATTTCTGAGATTTAACTGGTGCGAGTGCAAATTTCGTAAAAATCGCATGCCGGGCTGCGGAATGGAAACCTAGCATGCGAAATTCTTTAAAATTGTCCGTTTTGGGGACTAGACCGACAGACAGGCTAACCTCTATATATACCCAGGTTAATATGAACAAGCTCTCTTACATCTGCGACTTGATTCAATGCGTTAAACAGTGCTTTTTAGTTTTCCGAGTTTGATAGAATAATTTAAAGTTTGCTCGTATATTTTGGTGATTTAAAACAGTTTGTTCTTTACGTGCTACAATGAATGTACTTTAGTGCACTTAGAAAAGAAGATACAAGGTAATAAAGTTTAGTATCACTGTACCAATTAGTAAAATTTACAACGACAAATGAATACACAAAAGTAGGCAGTTTTGGCGTATATTGGTGAAAGAAGTATGAATTTCTTTGTTATTTTCGGGGTATTAAGAATTAAATGATTCGTAAACGTGTCTGGATCCACAAAACAAGCTTCAGATATACACAAATGAGTTCCGGAAAAGCACTGAAACTACTTTAGATGGATGGTGATGTAGAAAATTTTAAAAGCGTTGAGAATCAGAAGCCGTAAATATAACCCAGTTGGATTGGTGTGATTAACAAAAGGGACGATGTACATTGAAGCTACGAGTGCAGTAACCTTCAGGTAAATTATTCTATTTTGTTTGAACTTTGATGTTTTCGTGTGTGTTGAATAACTTTATAATTGATTTACTTAAAATGGACAGTAGTGAAATTGTACTAACAATAAAATTTTAATTTTAAGGGGGAAATTTGCTTGTTTAAGTAGAAAGGGGTATTTAGTATTGATGTTCTGGATTATGATGAAAATTTGGGTATGTCTTTGAGCTCAATTAGACGAACCTGGTTAATTAACGTAAAGGGGTGGTAGATGCTCCCTTTGTACTCAGACTCAGGTCTGCATATATTGTTATATTAATTAGTAGGCATCCTACAAGGACTTTAATTTTGGATGCACATTAAAATGATAACAAATTTAAATCTTGAAATTTTCTGATACTGAAATTTATGCTGAATTTTAATTTTGAAATTTTAATGTATTGTGAATATTGATGTAAATAGAGTTAACGTTGATGTTTGTGGTAGGAATGTGTTTGTTTTTTTTATGAATGAGGATGAAGGTTTAACTAGAGGAGCAGCCGAGGAGATTAACAGAAGAAAGTCAATGGACCAACACAGTTAAGGTAATGAATAGCTTTTTGTAGGATTCACAGCATTCTTGAGACCCAATTCGTGAGGCTCGAATCAAATACAGGGAAACACAGCAATATATATATATATATATATATATATATATATATATATTGCTATGCTATTGCAATTATTATCATGCCCCTACTTTGGGCTGTTATTTTTATTGCTATGAACTGGAATTTTCTATCCCCTTCGTTGTGCGCCTTATTATCTTCTACGTACTCTAAATTATTGGACCAGCATTTTAATATTCACTATAAATAAACCAAATTGTAATTATCTCCTCTTCCGGCTGTCTTGCTATCAACTTAACTGGACTTTATCTTAAAACAACTTTGTCTACCAATGGCAAAATTCGATACGTTACCGCCTTGCGTGTTATCACTTTCCTATACAACTTGTGGCTCCGCATTTGTACTATTTAAATCTTATGACCTCGGCTAGCATTTATTTGGAATTATAAAATTCAGTAAATTTCGATTTTATATAATGAAACCAATATGTTATGTACAGCTTTTGAAATTATTTGTAATACACTTTTCAATCAGTTAATTTTATAAATCTCATTTATTAACAACCATCTACTATTTACTCAAAAACCCAAAGTCACCAAAAAAAAACTTATTATCTTTACCAACAAAGTGTAGAATATTCTAAACCTGTTATCATATTACTCATTCTATACGTATGCAACCTCTTTTGTTGACTTTTTCACAAGCATATCATATTTAGCAAATTCAATATTAAAATAATAATTTATATAAAAAAACAAAATGTCTTATAACTAAAAATCTGAACTGTTTATTTTTTTTCACATCGACGCTTCCAATAAAATGATCTTCCCCAATTCTGGACTCCGTTTAAATTATTGCCATTCCACTATGGACTACTATCATTAAATTATACACCCCAATTTATTTCAAATTTATTCAAACTTAGACTTTTATCATTCTTGCCCCAGACTTAAAATTGTAGTTTGTTTTACCCCTGTTTTTCAAAATTGTATTATTCTTCTTTTCCCCTGGACATCTAAATTGTATTACTGTATTTTTTCCTGAACATCAGAATCATAGTCTATTTCCCTCAGACCTCGAAGCCCTATTATTTTTTTGTTTTAGTTTAAAGTAAATTCATTAAAAACGTACTTACGTTTAAACGGCAATTATAATCTTTATATTAGCACTCATTTTATTTCACTTTTATAATTATTACGTATTACTCTGTTTAATGGCAACGCACTTCGGCCTTTGTTGAGTTTAAAACTAACCACCTTATCAAGGTGCTTGCTAATATATTCTCGAATTCCCACTCCATCCGTGGGTCTGGGTTAGAACTCGTCGCTTAATCTGACCAATCAAATAATTTCATTTAGAGCAGTTTCTGATGTAATGCTCCACGATTCCCCATAATCGCAACCTGCCCGCAGCTGTCTTTCGTTATCAACATGCTGTATTTTGATAGATTACTTGCTTTTCCATAAACAACTGATGCAACTCGACTTTAAATTTTCATATTTACATGTTGTTCACGCAATTTTTAATCATTTCTCTTATCAAAAAATGGTTAGATATTTGTACGCATTTATATTAACTACCTGAAGCTCTATTTCTATATCCGTATTAATTTAATCGTCTGGAACTCTTTTTTTAATGCGTGTCTAATTACACTTTATTATTTATATCTAAATATACGCGTGCTTCCACTGAAAAATATCCTTATTTGTTTTACCTAAATTAACTAAACTTTATCTACAGGGCATTTAATATTTACTATCTACTTAATACATGTATTTCTCATTCCTACGCCAACTATGCGTCTTCCTATGTTTACCTGCGCCGCTTAAAAACTATTTCTACTTTATATACAGGGTGCTGACTGCTTACTATCTACAAACTATGTCTATTTCTTAATTATTTCCTAAATAAGTGACGTTTTCTGCTGCTTATTCTAATTACTCATTCCTAAATGACCTTTACTATAACGTGCACCCTTAAACAACCCTTTATCACAGCATAATTCCCCCAAATTAAAATATAAAATTTTATATCAATGTCCATTTTGGCGCCCAACGTGAACTTATACTCACATTGGTATGAAATTATTATATTTTTATTTCCATTTTGAAATCTAACTTTTTCTTTATTAAACTCATATTTACATTTTATTTATCTCATACCTATGTCCTATTATACTATACTATTCATACCTATACTTATTCTTATATTCAAATCCTATTCTATTTTTCTATGTATACCTATTCATAATTTATTTTACATTTCCTTTTATCTATTCATCTGTCTTTGCATGGGTCAATTAAGTTTATTTATTTCTAACCTCCCCCTTTCTATTCTTAAATCTGGGTCCTTTTAATTTATATTTCTTAATCATATTTTTGAATCGTGGTCCTTTTAATTCGTATTTCCTAATTCTATCCTTATTGTCTATCCTATGTCCTAAAAATCTTACCCTACTTTGAAAAAATTCACACTTTCCTATACTCAAAATCAAACTAGCTATATTCAGCTCAAACAATATCCTATCTAAATGCACGTAGTGTTCCTCTACACTATTACTAAATATTAATATCTCATCCTTATAGTGGATACAAAATTCCTTATACGGTCCCAAAATATTCTTGATTACATTCTCTAATGCATCCGTACTTGAGGACAAACCAACCGGGACCACCCTAAATTGGTATAACTTTCCTTCTACCGAAAAACCCGTATACTTCCTTGATCCTCGCGCTAATGGAATCAAACACAATGAACTCTTTAAATATAATCTGCTATAAATTTTCTTATTACCTATTTTCCCTAATATTCTTTCTATTGCTGGTGGACAATTATATTGCGGCTTCATTCGCTTATTAATTTCACTTGTATCTATACACAACTTAATACTATTATCCCTTTTATTTACGACGACTACTAATAAATTCACAAAATCCGCACTGGAGCTCTCTATAATACCTTCACGTAACATTTCCTCAATTTTTTCCTTCACTCTATTTCCATATACTACTGGAATAGGATATATTTTACTGTTAAACGGTTCCTTATTTATTACTTCCAACTTGTGCACATAACCCTTGGCAATTCTCGACTTCGACCCAATTAATTCTGAATGCTTATGCAATAATATATTTACCCTATTTCTTAAATCATCTGGACACTTAATATCTTCATTTTCATTACCCCCATTATTTATCTCTTCACTAAACTGATTAATATTTACGCAGTCATATTCTATTACAATATTCCCCTCTTCATACCATTAAATATATTTCCCATTACACTCAATCTCTCTGCATTCCGCATTTATCTTCCACCCCAACTTATCTATCATATTCATCCCAAATATAACATCTATCTTCAGTCCAGGTACTACCATAAAATCATTTTCCCATATTTCATCCCCCATTTCACATCTCAGAATTATCATTTCATTTATTACACTAAATCTCTTATTATTTGGTGCCACTAAATTACACCTTGTTATAGCTATCGCTTTATCCCCCAATTTTTCTCGTTTAACAAACTCTTCCGCAACAAGTGATGCCTCTGCTCCAGTATCAATTAACACTTTAACTATTCTATCTTCCACCTTTAAATTAATTATTGGTAATAAGTCCTTTCAAATATTCCTAATTCATTATCCATTTCATATTTAATAAACTCGCGCTGGTGTTCATATCCGTTAATTCGTATAATTTTCCTTGGTTCGTCCGTACTCAAAAATCCTGATTTCGCGTTGAAGGTCCTGCCTGACTCATTATCCCTGTATCTGTGCGATTCGTATTCCTTATTTCCATACTATTAATATTTCTTGCTTGTGTCCGTCGATCATCATTTTCCTGCCTATTTAATCCTCTATTATTATTATTTCCCTCATGATTCGTTCTGTCCATTCGTTGCCTTGGTATCTGACCAGTATCCCTGTTTCGCCGAAAATCATTATTAAAGTTGCCATAGTTCCCCCTATTAAAATTTCTTCCACGATCATAATTGTAACTGTTCCTTCTATAATTATTCCGAGTCTCCGTATTCCTTATAAAATTCGTGCGTCGATCCCTAACATTATTTTCAATTTCATAATCATTTTCCAAATCATCATATCTCTGCAAATAATCAATAAATGTATCTCTATCTACTATATTCTGCGTCGTTACATATCGCTTTACTTCAGCGTTAAAATGACCTGCTAGATACCTTATAATATTTTTATCTTCTAAAGGAGGATCCAATTGCTTCGCTACAGTAAATTTCTCAATCGCATATGATTCTCGCGTTATCCCTTTCGCCGAATCGTATCTTCCCATAATTAAGTTACTTCGAATTCGATTTTGCTGATTGTCATTCCAGAATTGACGTAAAAATTTGCTTTCAAACTGTTCAAATGTTCCTATTTCACTCTCAACTAAATTGTACCATCTTTCAGCATTCCCTCTTAATATTGCCCTAATTAAATTTAATTTGAATAATTTATCTGTAGATCCCTGTATCAACATTTTAAAATTTTTCAGAAATATCTTAGGATTTAATTTTCCGTCCCCGTAAAATTTCGTAAACTGTTCAATTGAAAGATTCGTTTAAATTAACCTATTTGATTCCCTATTAAAATTTATTGGATTACCTTTTAAATTATTTATCTCTTGATTTATTGATCTGAATTCCGTTTCGCAATTTTCTTCAATTTTACCTAATTTAATATTTAAATTCGTAATTTTATCCTTGGATTCGCTTTCGTAGTCTTCTTGTTTCGTTTTAACTAAAGTAATATGGTCCTATAAACCGTCTATTTCCTCAGAAACTTTCCCAATTTTTTCATTCATTTGTGCCTTAATCTCAGCAATCGTGTGATTTGTTTCTTTCAGACCATCGCTAAGAATCTTGATCTCATTACCCAATTTCTCGCTGTATTCATCCATTTTTGTTGTAACTGTTTTTATGGCTTGTTCACTCTTATTCATTTTATCATTTAATGCCATTAAAATATCCAACATTTTGGTTTTTTGTGAAGTTCGCCTTTCTTCAATGGAACTGGTTTCCTGAATTATTACGCTCTCCTGGGATCCTATGTCCACTCCTTGTTGTCTTAAAGCTTCCCGTGTTTCCCGTATTCTTTTGTCCATTTTGAAATTACTATTTTTACTCTAAACTTTTAAATACTAAATAAATCTACCTAACTTTAATTACTGTACAAATTTCTCTGATTTTCCGCGAATCGCAACTTTTTAAATCCCCGGTTTAGTTTAATTAATTTTTTGAATCTCGCAATCGTATTTTAAAATTTATTTTTAATTTAATTCACGCCTCTTAATCTCAGGTTATTTTACCATGGTAAAATCGTGCTTTTAATCCGTGCCCCACGTTTTATTGCTATGCTATTGGAATTATTATCATGCTACTTTGGGCTGTTATTTTTATTGTTATGAACTGGAATTCTCTATCCCCTTCGTTGTGCGCCTTATTATCTTCTACGTACTCTAAATTATTGGACCACCATTTTAATATTCACTATAAATAAACCAAATTGTAATTATCTCCTCCTCCGGCTGTCTTGCTATCAACTTAACTGGACTTTATCTTAAAACAACTTTGTCTACCAATGGCAAAATTCGATACGTTACCGCCTTGCGTGTTATCACTTTCCTATACAACTTGTGGCTCCGCCTTTGTACTATTTGAATCTTATGACCTCGGCTAGCATTTATTTGGAATTATAAAATTCAGTAAATTTCGATTTTATATAATGAAACCAATATGTTATGTACAGCTTTTGAAATTATTTGTAATACACTTTTCAATCAGTTAATTTTATAAATCTCATTTATTAACAACCATCTACTATTTACTCAAAAACCCAAAGTCACCAAAAAAAAACTTATTATCTTTACCAACAAAGTGTAGAATATTCTAAACCTGTTATCATATTACTCATTCTATACGTATGCAACCTCTTTTGTTGACTTTTTCACAAGCATATCATATTTAGCAAATTCAATATTAAAATAATAATTTATATTGAAAAACAAAATGTCTTATAACTAAAAATCTGACCTCTTTTATTTTTTTTCACATCGACGCTTCCAATAAAATGATCTTCCCCAATTCTGGATTCCGTTTAAATTATTGTCATTCCACTATGGACCACCATCATTAAATTATACACCCCAATTTATTTCAAATTTCTTCAAACTTAGACTTTTATCATTCTTGCCCCAGACTTAAAATTGTAGTTTGTTTCACCCCTGTACTTCAAAATTGTATTATTCTTCTTTTCTCCTGGACATCTAAATTGTATTACTGTATTTTTTCCTGAACATCAGAATCATAGTCTATTTCCCTCAGACCTCGAAGCCCTATTATTTTTTTGTTTTAGTTTAAAGTAAATTCATTAAAAACGTACTTACGTTTAAACGGCAATTATAATCTTCATATTAGCACTCATTTTATTTCATTTTTATAATTATTACGTATTACTTTGTTTAATGGCAACGCACTTCGGCCTTTGTTGAGTTCAAAACTAACCTCCTTATCAAGGTGCTTGCTAATATATTCTCGAATTTCCACTCCATCCGTGGGTCTGGTCTAGAACTCGTCGCTTATTTTTGACCAATCAAATAATTTCATTTAGAGCAGTTTCTGATGTAATGCTCCACGATTCCCCATAATCACAACCTGCCCGCAGCTGTCTTTCGTTATCAACATGCTGTATTTTGATAGATTACTTGCTTTTCCATAAACAACTGATGCAACTCGACTTTAAATTTTCATATTTACATGTTGTTCACGCAATTTTTAATCATTTCTCTTATCAAAAAATGGTTAGATATTTGTACGCATTTATATTAACTACCTGAAGCTCTATTTCTATATCCGTATTAATTTAATCGTCTGGAACTCTTTTTTTAATGCGTGTCTAATTACACTTTATTATTTATTTTTAAATATACGCGTGCTTCCACTGAAAAATATCCTTATTTGTTTTACCTAAATTAACTAAACTTTATCTACAGGGCATTTAATATTTACTATCTACTTAATACATGTATTTCTCATTCCTACGCCAACTATGCGTCTTCCTATGTTTACCTGCGTCGCTTAAAAACTATTTCTACTTTATATACAGGGTGCTGACTGCTTACTATCTACAAACTATGTCTATTTCTTAATTATTTCCTAAATAAGTGACGTTTTCTGCTGCCTATTCTAATTACTCATTCCTAAATGACCTTTACTATAACGTGCACCCTTAAACAACCCCTTATCACAGCATTTGACGCCCAATTCGTGAGGCTCGATTTTTTTATATATATTTTATATATATATATATATATTTAAAAAATATATATTTAAAAAAATATATATATTTAATATATTGCCGTGGATCTCGGGTAAGCGTCGCGTAAAAAAATCGAGCCTCACGAATTGGGCGTCAAATTTTACTGTGTATGCTTAAATTGATCGTGCCTCTTCGAATCGGGCACAAATTTACGCTGTGGATCTCGGGTAAGCAATTTCGATACTAACATGTATTCAAAAATTTTATAAATTTTTCAGACTTGACAATAAACAAAATTTTCAAAAATTACCTAATCAAAAAAAAATTATCGTACCCGTTTTCCTTTCCTCTTCGGTTGAACGGCTTTCTTCAACTGCTTCTGGCTAGCTCATTCGGATCTTCTCTTGGGTATTTAAATTCACTCGCATATTCTCAATCATACACACACTCTAGCAATAGAACCTTAAATACAATGAACATACAAGCTTTTATTTATAACTATTTACACATGAGATGCAATAATGTCCATATTCCGTTAATCACGTTACACTTCAGAAAAACCTTATTTCATAATGTCCAGTATTTTATTTTTTAAATCATTAAACACAGAAATTGTACACGGAGTAAATGGGCCTTGAATAATACCTTCTCTAAATTCCTTCTTTATAATTTATTTATTCATTTTACTCTAAATAAACTCTGGGGTAGGATGAGCTCAGAATACCCAGTAATTATGCATTTGCATACTTTTAAAACAAATAACAAAACAAAGCCATGTACTGTTTACAAAAAAATTTTATGTTCTGATGGAACGATTAAAAGCTTTATAGAAACCTTCAACTTTTCAGTTAACTACCATAATAAAGTTTTACACGTATTACGTTCAATACGTAATACTAATACACACTACCTTGAAATTTCACTCTAGCATTTTCCCAATATTCACAGTTTAAAATCACAATTCAAATCGTTACCTGGAAAGTTTATAGTAGATCTCTGCTTTGAAGATGATGTCGTCGATTTCTTCTGTCCGTTCTGCAGGCCGTTTCTAGCGGTTACTAGAAAAACTCCATTTTAATTGAACTGCAAACGCGGGCTCCCCGGTGTAACCAATTCCAAATTCCATTCAAACTATTTCTTTATTAATTTGAAGCTTCGCACCACATTACTTAAAGCGCGACACGAGTTGTTTATAATTACAGATGATATCTCTATTAAAAATAATTTCGGCACACTTAACCGCGTATTTAATTACGAGAATATCACCTTGTAATAAGTTTAATTGATTTTGTAATACTTACAACTCGTGTTACTGTGATATGTACTTTTGAGCGGTCGAAAACTTAAGGGCTTTTACTACGTTCACGAAAATCATTTATACACTTAGGCTGCCACCTCCTCGGCCTCCTTTCATCCGAAATCTCCAATCTACAACAACACGCTCTCGCAAATTTGCACTCAACCCCATTCTTACTCCGCGAATTTTAATACATCGTTATAAAATTTCCCGAATAATACGCTACACTAAGCTCTTGTTCGTTTCAAACTAGACTAAACATTTCAACCAATCGTAGACCTAGTGACGCCTCACAAATCCCTCCTTATATTATTGCTGTCTTTTACCTATGCATTTTATCCGTCCTTTTCTAATCTGGTCTGAGTGGTACAAATCGATATTCTTGACTATCTACTATCTAAACCCACGTGGACCTAGCGACGTGACTTTTAAACAAACGCTGTTTTGTATTTCGTGCTAAAACCTTTACCCGTTTCCAATATACGTAGAATCTTGGCTTGTTATCTCCACAAATTATAAGTACGTGACATTTAAAAGTTTGCAGGTGTTCGCTACTAATGAACGTTTTAAATACAATTCTCCGAGCTTCGTTTTATGGTATTTTAACCCTCCTTTAAGCCGTTTGTTACGAACGCGTTTTACCTTGGGTTTTTACAGGCTGTTATGTTTATTATTTATCATTAATTGTTTAATTAACTCTAATTAAATTAATAATAAATGGCATTGACTTCTACCATTTAATTTTTAGCAAAGCTATTAAATATTAATTATTATTTGTACAATTTGATTAATACCCGTTACTTAAAAATTGAATTAATTTAATATAAATTTCGCACGTAATTTCTGTTTGTTCCTTTATACAGGGTGTTTTGAAATTGTTGCGTTTATTTCTATTTTTAACAATATAAAAATCACTATAATATATATATATATATATATATATATATATATATAGTAGGGGATAAAGAATACTACTATAGTAAGCCTGCTTATCGTAAAAGGCGATTTAAAAGCGCAGCAAGGGGCAGCAGCCTTGCTGGCTAAAAGATATTGGAGGAGGGTTGGTTGGTCTCGGGCGATCCTCAATAATTTACAAGCTTGTTGGGGGTTGGCCGTGACAGATACGGCTTTTTGCTAAAATCTTTAAAAACTGCGTTGTGGAAAGATACGGGAGCCTACCACAATATTTCCCAGGTGTGCATGGCCTAAAACACGAAATACATATGATGAAGAGCTCACAAGTAAAATTTTTGTCCGGATGTAAAATACTCCCTCATTCGGATCTCCGGGAAAGGGGTACTTGGGGCTCGTCATCGTAAGAATATAAAACAACAGTTCGATTTAGTGATAGGGACTTGGAATGTAAGGTCATTACTCAGAGTAGATAAGTTAACGAATTTATTAGTCGAAATGAGAAAGGAAAAGCTGGACATTTTAGGTATTAGTGATGTGAGATGGCCAGATAGTAATGACTTTTGGAAAGATAATTATAGAATAATTACAACTTCTTCAACTAATGGACAGGCAGGGGTAGGAATAGTGTTAGGTAAAAGATTAGGGCATAAAGTTAAAGAGTACTTACAATTTAGTGATAGAATAATTATGGTTAGATTGAGTACAAAACCTACAGACACTGTTTTAGTTCAGGTTTACATGCCAACAACTCAGTACGAGGATGAGGAAGTAGAAAAGGTATACGAGGATATAAATAGTATAGTGATAAAAGTAAAAGGAGATAAGAATTTAATAGTTATGGGCGATTTTAATGCGTCAGTGGGAGAAGGTAGTGAGGGAAAAATGGTAGGAAAATTTGGGTATGGCAGACGAAATGATAAAGGAGAAAGATTAGTTGAGTTTTGCCAGGAACATAGATTAATAACTGTAAACACCCTATTCGAACAACATGTTAGGAGAAGATATACCTGGAAAGCGCCAGGTGATAGGGCTAGATACCAAATAGATTATATTTTGGTTAAACAAAGATTTAGAAACCAAGTTAAAAACTGTCGTAGTTATCCAGGGGCTGACATAGATAGCGATCATAACTTAGTTAAAATGAAGTGTAAACTAAAATTCAAAAAATTGAGAAAGGTTAAAAGAGGTATGGGATCTAGGTAAGCTTAATGATGCTAGGGTAAAAGAGGAACATAAACAAGTATTAGATAATAAGAGCAAAGAGATAGCTGTAGGAGGGAACGTAGAAAATAGATGGAAAGAAATAAAACTGACTGTACATGATACAGCAACACAGACTATAGGTAAGAAAAAAATAGAAGCGTGAAAACCCCGGGTAACAAAAGAGATATTAGATTTAATAGCGAATAGAAGAAAGCTTAAACCTCTCAGAGAAGTGAATAGTGAAAGTAAGCAAAAATATAATACAGTTAGAAATAAGATAGTACATGAGTGTAGAAAAGCTAGAAATAAATGGATGGAGGAGAATTGTAAGGGTATACAAGATGATTTGAGAGTAAGTAAGACAGACAGGGCTTACAGGGCAGTTAAAAAGTTTTTTGGGGAAGATAGGAAAAAATATAATGGCATTAGAGACGAGAATAATGAGCTTCTAATAAATAAAGTTGAGGTAGCAGATAGATGAAAAAGATATTTAGAAGATTTATATAAGGGACACGATATGGATGAGTTAGAGAACGACCAAGAAGAGGATGTAGAAATAGGGTTCTCAATATTAAGAGAGGAATTTGATAGAGCTGTTCGGAATCTTAAACTAAATAAATCGCCAGGGATAGACGATATTCCCGCAGAATTAATAAAATATGCAAGTCAGAAAACTTTAGACAGATTATATGAACTAGTAAAAGTAATATATGACACAGGTGAGGTTCCAATAGATTTCGAAAAAAATATTATTATCCTAATCCCAAAAAAGTCAGGAGCTGATAGGTGTGAGAATTTTAGAACGGTTAGTTAAACTTCTCATGCTTCCAAAATACTAACAATAATAATTAAAAATAGAGTAGAAGCTTTGACTGAGAATTATTTAGGCGAAGACCAATATGGTTTTCGTAAAAACAGAAGGACTAGAGAACCGATACTGATGATTAGGGTAATTATCGAAAAAAGGTTACAAAAAAAATAAAAAGACTCATTTCGCGTTTGTAGATTTAGAAAAAGCATTTGATAGGGTTAATTGGATTGTTGTGTTCAAGGTTTTGCAAAAAATAGGAATCTCTCATAGGGATAGAAAGATTATTTACAGTCTATATAAAAACCAAAGCGTAGTAATTAGATTTGATGAAATAGAAAAGAAGCTAAGATGAGAAATGGTGTTAGACAGGGTTGTATACTGTCTCCCTTGATTTTTAATGTTTATATTGAGGAAGCTTTAAACTTAGCTAGAGAGGGAAAAGAGATAGGTATTAGTGTCAGGGACAGAAAATAGACATGTTTCGTTTTGCAGATGATATAGCCATTATAGCAGAGTCTAGAAAAGAGTTAGGAAAGTTTTAAAATATTTTAGATGAGATACTACAGAGTAACTATAGTATGAGAATTAACTCGGTAAAGACAAAGATAATGACAAGTGAGTTACAGCCTAGTTCTAAACCAAAATTAAAAATAGGTAATACTGAGTTAGAGGAGGTAGATGATTTTGCTATTTAGGTAGTATAATTACAAAGGATGGACGTAGCAGAAGGGATATAGTAGCTAGATTACCTCAAGCTAGAAAAATGTTTTTAAAAAAGAAAAACTTACTAATAGCTAATAGTATTAGTTTAGATAATAGAAAAAGTTTCTTAAAGTCGTACGTATGGAGCGTTCTACTATATGGTAGTGAGACTTGGACAATTAAAGAAGTAGATAAAGAAACTTGGTGTTATAGGAGAATGTTAAAAATTAGTTGGACAGATAGAGTAACAAACGAGGAAGTTTATAGAAGGGTAGGTGAGGAACCCTGTATGTGGAAACAATTGAAGGTCAGGAGAGATAGAATGATAGGGCACCAGTTAATACATGAGGGACTATTTAGTAAAGTCTTAGATTATAGACTACCAAATAAAAATAGAGTAGGAAGGCCTAGACATGGCTATATTAGTCAAATTATTAAAGATTTAGGTTGTGAAGGGTATGTAGACCTTTTTAGACTAGCTCAGAATAGAAAAGAATTTAGAGCTGCGTCAAACCGACTTCAAGTAAGTTCGAAAACAAAACAAAAAAAAAAAATAAAAATCAGTTAACTAAATGTCACCATGACATAACTCACAATTAGTTAGCGGTCTGGCATGTTGGTAGCGTTTCGTTGCTTAAGCCTTACCATAACATATAATTTAATAAACGTCACCATGACATAACTCACAATTAGGTAGCGGTCTGGCATGTTGGCAACGATTCGTTGCTCAAGCCTTACCATAACATATAATTTAACACTTTTTTTTTTGGAGGGGATAACCAGGTAATCTATTTTGAATGGACCTGCCCCTTACTAGAACAGGTGAAATGGCTTGCGTGTTCTAATGAGCTAAAGAGCCAAACTACAGGTTCAACCAAAGTAGTAGGGTCGTTAGTGAGGAACAAGACTAAGACAGGTCCCCGAAAGAGGGTAGCGGCTCATTCGGTACTTAGATTGGCAGATACAATAGGGGTCGGTATGGCAGTCTAAGACACACTACCGCGATGTGGAAGCCAACGGGAAACCACCACATTATCTCCCAAGTACACAGCGTACTTAAATTGTTACAAATATGATGGCATTCTCTGTGGTAAAAGATTCCGGAGTTAAAATAGTCCCCCATTCGGATCTCCGGGAGGGGACTACATCGGAGGATGCGATTGGAAAGTTAAAAATAAAAGTCGGGAACATTCTGCGGGTCGGAGCGTGGAATTATAGAAGTATGAAGCAAGTAGGTAAGCTAGAGAACCTAAAAATAGAAATGAATAGGTTATCACTAGACATAATAGGGATCATCGAAGTTCGGTGGCCAGAAGCGGGGGATTTTTGGAGTGGAGACTTCAGGGTAATTCATACAGGAGCAGAAGAAGGAAATTTGGGTGTGGGGATAGTTATGCGGAAAAAGATAGGATACTGTGTAGAAAATTACTTACAAAAGAACGAAAGAGTACTTATGGTTAGATTAAAATCTAAACCGGTAAACACAGTAATAATACAAGTATACATGGCTACCTCTAGCTACAGTGACGGAGAGGTAGAAGCCATCTACAAAGATATCGAAGACATATTAAGATACGTAAAAAAACATAAAAATTTAATAATTACGGGGGCTTATAATGCCGTGGTAGGTGAGGGTAGGGAAGGAGCGGTAGTAGGTTTATTTGGTTTAGGCACGAGAAACGACAGGGGAAATAGACTGGTAGAATTTTGCGACAAGAACAATTTAATCATCACAAACACTATTTCAACATCATGCTAGAAGGCGATATGCATGGAAGGTGCCAGGAGATATAGGAAGATATCAAATAGATTACATTCTTGTTAGACAACGTTTTAGGAAACAAGTAAAAGACTGTAAAAGCTACCCAGAAGCAGATATAGATACTGACCACAACATCGTAATTATGAAGGCCGCACTTAAATTTAAAAATCTGAAAAAAAGGAACGGAAAAAGGCATTTGGACTTAGAGAAACTAAAAGATAAAGATATTCAAGAAAGATTCGAAAAAAAGTCAAATGAATTGCTGAATGATATCAGGAAAATATCTGAAACTAAGGAAGTAGAAACAGAATGGAATAAAACAATAGGTGATTGAACTGCATCTAACAAGAAAGAACAGCGCCTTTGAGGAAAGGCAACAAACATAGAACAAGATAAAATTGTTTAAAGCATATGTGTGGAGCAAACCACAGTATGTCTATGAAATACGGGCAGTCTGAAACGCAGACAGAAAAACGGTAGCAGCCTTTTGAAATGCTGTGCTTTAGATGTATGAGGACGATAGCATGGACAGACAAAGATAATAACAAATAAGTTATAGAAATAGTAGGGGAACAAGGATATCTGGGGAAAAAGAGAAATAGAAGGGCGGAATACGTTCTAAGGCATTTTGGGGAATAGTATGGGATATATTACAAGCAGAGATAAGAAAAAAGAGGTAGATGTAGACCTAGATGAGATAGTTATAGATGCAAACTGTGCAAATTTCAGGGAAATCTGTAGGTTAGTTCAGAATAGGAAACAATGATGGTATGCGTCTAACCAGTTCTAGGACTGAAGACCTAATGATGATGAACCAGGTAATATTTCATTTCCTTATAAATGGTAATCATGTAAACATGTTAAAGTTCTTTAACAACCATCAGGTTGCTAATATCTATGTAGAGCCAGGTGGATAGGAAAAAGATAGAAGGATATAGGAAAACCTAGACCATACTATATTAGTCAAATTATTAGAAATTTAGGTTGTGAAGCGTATTTAGAGCTTTTTAGATTAGCACAGAATAGAACAGAAGTTAGAGTCAAACCGACCTTAAGTAAGGTCGAAAACAAAATGATGATGAACAATAAAATATACATATATTTTTGCATTGGACTACCTCCCGATAGGGGCGCTGTTCTTATTCTGTACGCTTTATATACAGTACAAAACAAATATATAGTAATTTCGTGCAAGTCCTTTGAAATTAGTTTGAAACACAACCAACGGTCTCAGAGATATTAGAGATAATACTTCCATGTTTAAGGCCATGCGGTGGCCGTTAATCGATAATATACTAAATAAGATTTTGTTGAATAACATGGACCAGGGTGACCACACACACATGCTTTGAACCCAAAAAACTAGTAATTCTTTTTGAGGTGCATGGGCACACAATTAAAGCAAATTCTGTTTGTACAATTAAATACATTCAATAGGTACTTACTTAAGTTATTAAAACTATAAAATAAGCTTTCGTTTACCTTTTTGTAAGGAAAAGTTAGTTAAATTCAACTATGGCACTTTAATGTTTGTCGATTAGGTTATTTAACAAAGGCGTATTTAAAATAAGATTGCTAAAAAACAATTTTAATCGTCCTTCAACAAACAGTCTTTAATACTAAGTAATACATCTAAATGATATTTTTTATACAAAAGCTAATATGTCCAATTAACTCCAGGAGTAGAACGCATAAAGTACTATAACAATAGTTTATGAAAGTTTCCGGTGCGGTCCCCTTTTTAAAAAGAGTAAGGTAAGGTAACATAAGATGAGATCTTTTACTTACATTCATATGGAAATATTCATACATGTAACAAAAATAATGAATTATAGAGAAAACTTGAAAAGTTTAGAGTCTAACGGTATTTCTCTATGAAATTCGATTATCCATCAACATCATTTTTATATCAATCGGTTTTGTTTGAACCAGAAGCTAACTGTTGAAAGTTCAATTTCACTTTTTAAATAGGATATTGTATGCATTTGATGCTTCACCACGAACAAGAAGAAAAGTAAAATCTTGCTAAATAGGACAACCCTAAGACTTAATTGCATCTTCGTATATGAGTTTACTTACGGACATATTTGAATATTTATTTACCTATATTTCAAACCTAAAAGTGAATATGTTAGTTAATCGTGTATATATAAATGTGAAAAGTCTACATTACCAGAACGATTTTCAAACAAACAGTCACTGCAGTTATTGATCCCATCATAAGGAGAGTGAATATTTTCCAACATAATTAAAAGTTTTACATGATTTTGCACGAAGTAATACTGGATATGGAATGTTTGTCAACCTGTCAAGTCGAAATTGCCATGTTGGATTGCTTTGTACTGTACATAAACCGTTCAAAATAAGAACAGCGCCTCTATCAGCTGGTAGTCCAATGCAAAATTATATATATTGCTGTAATTATAGGGTTAATTTAGGGGTAGATTAAGTCATTGGGGTCGTAGAATAAACAAAGGAAACTCCCAAGTAACAGAAACATATAATTATAGATATTAGAAGAGTAAATGGGTTATTATAAATATTATTAGTTGCGAGCACACTTGTATATAGCTGTACAAACAATTAAAACACATATCCAAGAGTAGCTACTAGCAAAGATTAGAATTTAAAAATGTAATGAAACGCATTAAAATTAAATCAGAGAAAAACCTGCATGAATTGGCTAGATTAACATTCAAAAGTGTGTTAAGATATCATCGTAAACGCACGCAGAAATATGCATTATTTAAAAGCGTACGTGATCTAAAAGAATCACAGTTGTTCAAAAATCTAATTTATTAGGAAATAAACAAACACCAAATTTATTCGATTTAGATTAGAATAAGGCCAACAAACAATACTACGTGATCGATATGAACGAAAATTCCTGGGATTTCTGAAGTAGATGTGAGGTATAACATTTAAATTACGTGACTTAGAGCACCGCGTCATGCAATTAAAATACATACAATTGGTAAACTTTCCAAAATAACAAGTGTTAATACGCTTGGCCTTGCCTAGCACGTGAAGTGAACGAATCACAAACAAAGGTGGCCGGTCCTATAAATATCTTGAAAATTGAATATCGAGTTAGTATACTTTGAAACTGGACAGTTACTATACTTGAAAGTGCTAAATATTTACGTGAATAATAAATTAAATTAACAGTGAAATTCTAAAGTGTATAATTGTGCAAAAAGTGCCGTACTTCTGAGACGTAAATAGATAAGGTTTAGGAAATTATACCATTTTCAATAATAAATAAAACAGGGATCTCAATTACCATCTCAATTACCATCTGAATAACATTCGAAAACTACCATTAAAATCTTAAATTACAATCAATATAATGTTTACGACTTTAAATAACGAGTCATTACGATCAGAAATACAATTTTGGAGAATGCTGCCTGTTCAAGCAAATTGATGGTAAATATTCTATTGCGGAAATGAAAAACCTTTCATTGGAATAAACGCACCAATAACCATTTGGATATCGACTTCAATTCTTAGGAGCACCTCTGAAATCACTTCAGGTTATTTTTTTAACTGTTTTATCTCAATGATAATTTAAAGTGTAAGAGCCGACAAATTGGGGTTTCTTGTGTAAATTTATGAAAAGCATAGACATCTTGAAACGTTTCAATAGGTCTTTAAAAGTAATAAAAAATCTCGTTTTGCTGGCTTGATTTTCTAAAAATTTGACAGATGTATATGATTTAAAAAGAGAGAAGATATTTAAAAAGGTTGTAAATATTCAACCATTATACTGTGTATTGTAGAAGTGCTTTATTTAATTGAATCAGCTAGTCGAGGCAAAAGAAAATTATAAATTAACATTTTCACAAGTGCTTGAATGGTATAAGGGTAATAACACAGCATTTTATTGCACCCAAGCCGTGGGGCGAGATATCACAGCAATATATATATATATATATATATATATATATATATATATATATAAATATTTTAGGTAGTTTTTTACACAAGGTAAGTTGATAAACACTAACGTATTACAATTAATCTGATGAAATAATAACTTAGACTTTTATGCAAAGCCCAAATGATCATTTCAAATCGAGCTAGTAATTGAAAGAAAGAAAATATAAGGTCTTGGACAGGATTTGAACCTGCATCTCAGTTTTGCCGGAACTGTGCGTTTATCAATTACGCCACCAAGACCGATGACTATAATTGGGAATTTTACAAATCTAAATCGTGTACAGAACCATATTTAAACCTAACTTTCAATTACGTTTAGCATTTTTGTCAATCATATCTGACATTGTCAAGTTTTGACTTGTCAGATATAGACAGGAAACAACGCTCAAAATTACGGCTATAAGCCAAGTATTAAATATATAAATATTTACAAATTCAAGTGGCCGCGTTGTTAGTGAAATCATTTATTCTTGCAGCCTCGTCACATCTTCTTCCATTTTTACCAACTTACTGTCCAACTACTGCTCAACTATTTTTACCTGTTCGGTGACATCTTCTTTCAATGTAATGGAGGTTTTCATTAATCTTTGTTCTAACGTGGCTATCTGTTCATTCAACTTTTCTTCCAATTTCGCAGCATTTTCACTTAACTTTTCCTCTATTTTCTCAGCATTTTTACTAAGTGTCACTTCCATACCGTATTTAAACTTTTTAAAGGTCAATTCCAGTTTAACTGACCTCACTAAGTTTTCACTGAGTGTCACTTCTAGTTTAGCCGGCCTCTCTTCCATTTTCTCAGCATTTTCATCTAATTTTTCCATTTTCTCAGCATTTTCACTTAGCTTTTCTTCCATACCGGATTTAAAATCCTTAAGGAAATTCATTAAAGTTTCTGTAACTGGCATATATAAACTACTTAAATGTCTTTAGATTTGTGTGTTTTTCTATTAAATTAATCACTATATATCCCACACAGGCCTGACACCATTGTAGCGAGCTACTACTACCGCGTTTTACTAATTTAAAACAATTAATAACAAGAGTCTTTATTACTCACTGTTCCCAAGTCTAATTAACAGTATATGCCTTATTTATAAATGTTTTCAGTCCAATTAACAATGAAGCACTATCACACTAATGAATTTACAAGCACTAATATCTTCTTAAACTAAATTCTTAATTATAGGTCTATTAACAACACTAACACAACTATTTATTTATTACACTTTTGTCTATTTATGTATTCTACAAGCTGCATGTACATTAGACACGTTCACATAACATTTATGTTTACTCTTGGACTTCCAAAAGCTCATCTATTTAACTTTACATGATATAATTTATATTCGACATTCAGATATAAACTAAACCCTGTACTTCATCATCGGTCTTATTTATACCATAAATTAAAAAGGATGACTCATCCTCCAGTAATTGCTAGAAGATTCTCGGTCCATGGAGAATACACAGTGCTTACGGCACTTGTGTGTTTGACGAGTTGCCTAATAGTAGCTTGCAACAGTATTATTAAAACAGGTGATGTGATATTCTTCGTACTAATAGAAGTAATGGATATGATAGTTGAAGTTTAGAATCATTCCAGAAGATGACTTCTTGTATGCAAAATTGCTTGATCATAAACAATAATTGTACGATGGTATGTATTAAGACAGTGACAATAAGTTCTCCTGAATGCAGCTTATTACACACGCTGAGGATTATTGGAATACACTGAAGCTGAAATAAATAAATTGTTCTTACATATGAGAACTGCCTGAAGAGCTATATCCTTTTAGGAAATGATGCGGTAGATTATAACAGGCTTAATTGCTGTAGTTGATAGGCACATAGTTGTTGCTTGCTTCATAACCAATGGATTGTTAGGTTAAGTCCACTTATTGTAGAAATGTAGCTTTGTGTAGATAAAACCCATTGTCTTATTGAAATTCTGCATTACTTTAGAGTAAGGATGATTATAAAAACTAATGTGAGAACAATGATGAAATGGGTCAATGATAATGGTAATAATCTTTTTTTTCTTTTGTTGCGCTACTTATAAAAATATTTTGAAAATGCTTATTGGATCATCTTTGCAGTTTTATTCATTTTAAACATTTTCATGGTTTAAAAACAACTTCAGTTGTTGGTAAAATTATTTGAAAATTGGTGCATTATATCCGCCGATTATCGTCATTCGGCCGAATAATCTCCAATAAGAAGAAAATAAGAGATTTGACATTTGTTATTTGTGGGATTCGTATTTTGAACTTCAACAAGACAAGTGGCAGCTGGTCAACATGGTTGGTATAGTGTGATTTCAAGTCCATAATACTCGTTTATTCACCGTCAATTGAATGTGCTGTGCCTACTAAGAAACTACTGGAGGTATGTTCGTTTATTGTAGTAAATTAATTGGTATAATAATTGCATTTTACACTAAAATTTGTTAATAAAATCTTGTTCTCCATCACTGCCGGTAACTAGATGTTTTACATATTTTGAATCACAATTAAATTAAAAGATCCTTCACATTTCACATTTTTCGCATTATTACTCAACACTGCACCCTACCCTTTTTCAGGCGTTATTAAAGGATAGGTGCACGACAGAGCATAAAAAATTATGCTCTGGCACAGCTAGCATCAACCGTCGTGGTTGCGTAGGCTGCATGAAACTTAAAATCTCGAGGGGAAGAGAATTGGTGAACTAATAACTGTAACATCAATAACTGAGAGAAAACTATAGACAAATTAATTATCGTATTTATTAAATTTTGTTAGATATTTAATTTTGAACGAAAATATCATAAAAGTTCTATGAAGTCATTTGAAATAGAATAGATCAGTAAAAATAATGAAACTTGTTTTTATGTAACTAAAAAAAATGTAACTGTGCTTTTAAAAAGCGTTAATAAGTTAATGAATGAACTTGACTACCATAAGTTTCATGAAACATGTGGCTTACATATGGACAGTATGCGTCCAGTACGACTATGTATAATTAGGAATTAAATATTGCAAATAGTAGATAAATTGTCTGTAATATTAGTACGTTTTACAAATGAAAATGAAAAGAAAATTTAATATTTGTAGAAATCAGTTCACTTTAATTTTGCGTGGATAAATATTACTTTAGTTTGTCATACCTGACACGTGCATCGTAAAACATGTGTTGTTACCGTAAAATTCCTTGAACTGACCATCTGTGGAAATCCCAATTAAAGGTGTATAAACTGTAGGAGTCCCAGGTAGCATCGACGGCAAATGATGAGGTAGAATTTTGTGTGTAACTTCATAGATCCATTATTTTAAGAGAAATATTTAACCAAACTAAAATTTGCATGTTGAGGTAATGTAAATCAAAATACAACGGCATTGTCATCTCCTTTAAAAACGACAGCAAAGCAAATTTGCATCATAGCGGAACTTAAATATAGGTATGAAGACATGAGGGTAGAGAACGACCCTGAAATATAACACGTGCATTAATTAAACACGCTATAACAAATGTAAAGGAATTTAAAATGTATCTATTTAATTCTTACCATCGGAAAAGTAATCCGGTGGGATTTGTAGTTTATTGAGGTAAGGAAAACGCTAAACTAGACATCTGTAATAATATTTAGATGACTATAAGTTAATTATTTAATAAAGGAATACATACTTGTTTCGACCTCATGGTCAATTTTGTCACCTTGAATTTAAGACGACCTGTTGTGCACAGAACCCAGACAAGAAATGAAAACTTTTGCCAGTACGCTTTGACATGCAAACATCTGTCTTAATTATCAGAGAGGGGGATTTGAAGTTATAAGGAAAGGAAAGACCACAGAATTCTTTAGCAAAGTTAAACTATGAAAATAAATATCAAGAACACTGGATTATAGGCAACTTTACTAACAGGTATAAATATTGGAAACAAACACGGTACTTTACGAAATACTCATACCTTCCTATGTTCTGTGATTATAACTTATCTATTAGAAGTAAAGTGTAAATTAGGGTTCGATGGACTTTTCTAGGTAAAATGTGAGGTTTAAAGAGAGAAATAACTGAAGCTGTAACGTGGCATTTACCATAGGTAAAATGACATGTTACAACACTTATTTAATAAATTTCTTGTGTAATTTTTATCTTTAGTTCTTTTGTACTATGTTTTCTAAATAATATGAGAGTCATCTTTAAACTTTTACAAACGACCACTGTATGGCCATAACTAATTTTCAATATATTTCAAATAGTGATAAGTTTGAAATTGACTAAGTAATTAGTTTAGAATAAATTGAATAATTTATATGCAACTATTGACTTTTGAGACTAAAATGATGGAATCCTATACTTTTTGTAATTGTTTGAGATAGTTTGGAAATCAATAAAATTTACTTTAATGTTTCAGATGTTGTGATATCTATATGATTTATTGTGGAATTGACATTTCTTTTAATTATACTCTTCATTCTTGTAGAATTTAGTAATACACACTATCTTTATAATGTGGTTGTTGTAACTACAAAAATTACTGCATTAATGAAATTCATGATAATTGAAATAAATAATGCATGTAAAAGGTGTAATAATTGACAATTATTTTCCTAGCTCTATTAATTAATTTTTATAAATGAGATACAAACAATATGTGTTAAACTGCTATTTCCACTATTGTGCCATTGTTATTTGAATATCATACACTTACACATATGGATTCTATACTCGTCATATATGTATATTGGTATTGATGTTTGAATTAGTCTTTTTCATTGAACATGTCTACTGTAAATCAATGAACAAGTCACACAAGTTGTCTTATAGATAAACAAACTCTCCTCACCACCAAAGGCAGAAAACTAACCTAAATATTTTTTAAATGGGACTACAAAATCTACAAATATGTATCAATATTCAATAGGCAACTTTACACTCAAAATTAAAGAGTTCCAATAAGGTAAGCTTGTGACTTGAAAGCAAATTGAAAAAAATAAAATCTAAAATAGTAAAACTTAAGGTTAAAAAATAAAAAAAAAATACACAAAAATATAAAAATGCGACTTTAATAGAATGAGGATACTTTAAATTGCAACAGCACGTTAACTATGAAGCAGTTTTTAAAGCTATACGAGTTACATATCCCCCAAATCAATATATGTATAATTAAATAAAAATTATTAAAAAACTTAAGTTAGATGCAACATTGTAATTCAAAGACAAATAAAGAAAAGGTTAATAAAAGTTTACAAGCAAGTTGTGAGAACGTATGTAAATACAATGTATTCCAGACGTAAGTGATACTGCAGCTGCAGGTAATAGACGGTTATAAAAACCGCAATTATTAAAATTAAGATTGTTTCTTTGTACTATATAATTGAATAAGAAATAAGCAGACATGAGCTCTGCAGTTCCCTCAGAAATGTGAGGGGCAGAGACAACATAAATACTCCGGGAGCCCCAAGATCATCAGTCAGTCTTGAGCTTTACAGTTTTTACATTGTTGGTTGTTAAGGCTACTCGCCCTAATTTAACTTCAATATTAGTGATTTCGTCTTAGATTAATTTTAAATAGTTTGTCAAAATTCCACATGTTATTTCTGAATAAATAAATATTTGTTACAAAAAGTTTTGGAAGAAGACTTTTTAAAAAGACAGCTCCCAAGGCCCAAAACGTAACTGGCGCAGCTAGTAGGTTCCAGAAAGGCACTAAGAATCCAAAAATCGAAGAATTTCAACTCCCAATCTGGAAGAACCAAACAAATTTGGACAAGGTACAAAAATCAACCAAGCCCCAAATAAATAAACTTGGACAAGGTTCAAAAATCGACCGAGCCCAAAGAAAGAAAACAGATGAAATCGACAATAAAAATTAGGTAGGTTTATATATCCTAACCAATGTATTCTTTTCTAATTATTGATCCTAGCTAGTAAGAAATTTTTTATGTATGTACAGATTTTTTCTAATTATTATTATTGTAATTTATACCATTTGTGAAACGAATCTACTCAGACACATTATTTTTAACAAGAGAACTGAAAAAACGCATTTATATGCACAGATTATTATAAGTTATTATAAAGTATTACAAACTAAAGGAGTTATTCATCAAAGTCTAAAACTTTATGTATATAGAAAACGTAATTCATATTATAGCAATT
This sequence comes from Platerodrilus igneus, assembly GCA_036346225.1. NCBI lineage: Eukaryota > Metazoa > Arthropoda > Insecta > Coleoptera > Lycidae > Platerodrilus > Platerodrilus igneus. The sequence continues at coordinate 1,636,036 of JARFIW010001129.1, read as the reverse complement.
AATTACGGAAACGATTTGTTCAAAACTCAACGTTTATCAAATTTATTATTAAATTAACTCAGCGTGCAAATTTATAACGCGATTTTCATACAATTATTACCGGAAACTATCACCGGAATAAGAAAAAAACTATTTAGAAAATTTAACTCTATAAAGTTATAATTAAATATTTTTAGTACGAAAGTATTCAATTATAGAGAAACGTTTACGCAATTTACTGCAACAAAACGATTAATTATCACCGAGACTGGAATAACATCATTTAGGATACTTTAAACTTTATAATTAAACAATTAAAGATAACGAAGTGTATAATTATAAAGGAAGCATATACGCACTTTTAATGCAAAATCTGACGAGATAATTATACCAAACACTTAATTATTTAGCAGGACTGAAATAACAACAAAGAACCATTCAGAAAATTAAAACTCAATTTGCAACAACTGTAACAGCCGCAGGGTATAAAAAATATACAAACTCAAGGTTATAGCAATTGACTAGACATTATCAACCAGAAATTCTTAATGTAATTATATAACTACCTTATAACTACGTATAAAAAATAAGTAAAGCGATTCTTTAAATAACCCAATACAATCCAAACTAAAAAGTAACAAACCAAACCGAAAAATAAATCACAATTTATACAAAAACTTGATACTAATTAAAACTGAAAGCAACCATTAATTATTAGAGCAACCATGAGTTCAGACATGAAGATTTATCTTGAAAGTATCCCACAATATAACAGAGAGCTAGCTCTCCCAGGCAACTGAATTACCACGTAAGAAATATTTTTAGAAACCTTTTACAAACCAGGAGAACGAACGCAATGTTCTACTTTTACGCCTAATAATAAATAAACTGACCGGAAAGGCACTAACACTAACTGCCAGTCGCGACGACCCTAAACAGTGGGAAGACTTCAAACACATATTAATTGCATATTTCGGCGACCAAAAAAACATCAAATGTCTAATCCGCGATTTAATAAACCTTAGAATGGAAAGTAACCAATCATCCTATTAATTCGGAATGAAATGTCAAGACGTACGAAGTTTAATTCCGATAAAATTAAAAACTGAAAAACCCGACCAAAATATCCAACTATTAAAGACAAAAATGTACGACAAAATGGCATTACACATCTACATAAACGCACTACCTAAACGATTATCAGATAAATTAAGATTCTAACATTCCCAAAATTTAGAGGAAGCAATGAATATGATCATACAAGAAGAAAGCGTTATGTATTATCAAAATAGGCTATATAACCCTAACGCAAATAAAAGCTATTCACCGATAAAAATCATACAAGCCGCGAGACAAACATCCACACAACAAAAATTTACACCATTCGACACACAAACGAATCAACCGCGAATCAACAACCCAAATTTTAATAACACAAACTTCAACAATCAATTTAGACAATTTCCGAGACCAACATTTAACTCAAATTTTACAAAACCCACATTTACATCAAGATTCAACCAACACGTAAACCAGCCAAGACAAGCATTCGGCGCAAACCCTATCAGAAACACACCGACAATAAATAACAGTAACAACCCTAACAGTTATTACAAACCAACGCCTATGGACACTTCACCTGGTAACACCAGACAAAATACAAAAATATTACAAATCAAACCTAATTATAATCAAAAACAAAGCTTCACTTCCGAAGAACTCTTCCACTAAGAAGTGGGAGGATTTAATAACGACAGAAATAAATACACAAACTCCAGTAGAGACGATGAACCAAATCACTTAGAAAACTACGAACGTGACGAACCATGTGAAAATTACGAAGAGGACGACAAGGAAAATGCGTGATCAAATTTTCAGATAGACCGATTTATAAACGACCAAACATAATTAATTTAAATAACATTAATCAACAAATATTGCCATACATAGAAATTCCCCACGCAGAACTTAAATTATTAATCGATACCGCATCTTAAAAAAACTCTAATCGGCCCCCGAACCGTAAAAAAAGCATTATTTAGATTTTGTAGAAAGAGAAGCCTTTAAAATTAAAACAGCTCATCAAGCGACACTACATCAACTCATAGCGAACATACCCTTACCAAAAACTTTCAACGTAAGAATAAAACATACATTTTGCATTTTTGAATTTACCGACAAGTACGACGGACTAATAGGAATGGATCTTCTAAGAAAATTAGGAACAAACATCGATATAAAAAATCGCTTATTAAGAACAAAACACGGACAAATCCAAATTAAATTCCAAAATAATAATACCCAAACCGAGCAAAAATGCACGATCGAACCCAGGACAGAAAGGTAAATAAAAAATTTAGTAAATTCAAAAAACGACATAGGCATTATAAACCACATGTCATTCCAACCCGGAGTAGAAACACCCACAGCATTAGTATAAATAAAATACAATTACGCCATTACAACAATTCTAAACTCGAATGACTACCCTGTAGAACTATCGCTGACAAACCCAATTAACGTAGAAGAATTGAACTTGAACAAAATGGAAATAGACGAAAATTTAGAAAACGATTACCAGCCTATAGAACACGACAGGATGTTAAGAGAAAATTTAAGTAACATTCGTTCAACAACGACATTAATAACGAAGAGGAGAAACCCGTTAAAGACTTAAGTTTTGAATACCGCGATATATTTCATTGCGAAAAAATAACTTCAACCTTCACTAACACAGTCAAACACAATGTAAAATTAACGGATAATAAACCAATTTTTACCAAAGCATACAGACTACCTCAGTCAAGCTAAGAAGAAGCAGATAGACAGTTAAAAGATTTATTAGAACAGGGTATAATCCAACACTCAAACTCACCATGGAGCAGTCCTGTTGTAACGTATTTTTTTTCTAGTTACATCTAGCCCAATAAAATAATAATAAAACAGCTATATTTTAAAGCATTTAATTTGTGAATTATCAACCAATAAAGATTAATGTATAATGTTCGTAATAACACCTAGATTCTAGAGAATATATACTCTGAAGTTTGTTACCAAGCGCTGTCAAGTTGATAATCGGCACTTTATTCCCAACGTCCAAGAGTGCAAGTCGCTTTTTGTAGACGATATAAAGTCAAGATGGCCCGGCTAAAACACGTGGCGTCTAATAAAGTCAAGAAGAAAACGTAAAGAACAATAGATTCTTACGGTCTAAAGGTTGAGCCTAACAGCGGTCGCGTGGGCACGAGTTTTGATAAGCCTCGCTTCACATAAGTTAGTTGATCCCTACAGGCCTGAGAATATGGAACCATTATAGGACATCATTTAAGACATGCAATATCTTACGGACATATCTACAACAACAATTTTCGATATTAAATTATAATAGATCTTCGTCGAAGTAAATTTAAAGCAAGCAGTTATGGTTTCGTTCTATTAATTATACAGTATAGCAATGGTTTATTCTACAAAAAAAATCCCGACATTCCAAACTTACCGATGACTAATATCAACTAGATATTACGCTGGAAAAATACAACAGCTTACGTCAAGGTTTTGCACCTGCAGTTCATTTGGATGCACGTGAGTGTTTGAAACTTTCCATAGCTTTGAAACTATAGTAAATTATTATGAGATATCCTACGTTGATTATTAGAGTAACAAAAATATAAAGTAGTTTTTTGAAGTTAGTAACAACCACGAATAAGCCTCTAGTTTGTCAGTTGTTTGTACACGCATTCAATCAATGTGTTTTAAGATATTTAGAATGACAACTTATGTCAGATAAAAAAATAGTATAGATTCTGTTTTCTAATCGAGACGCCAGATGCAGTCTTAGTTTAATTTTACATTTTGTTTAAAGACATTCAGGTCATGTAAAAGCTCTTTCTTTGGTGTAGAAATTCGCGTGTTTTTTATGTAGATTATAGTTAAACTTGAGTATTTGCATTTTACAATCGCTGCTTTTTGACGATCAATCTTTATTGTAATAGTCAATGAAGTACTTCAATGATTAAAGAAAAATAAAATTATGTGTTATGAACAAATAATATATTACATGTTTATTTAACTAATTCTTATAAAAATGATCCATTTATATATATATCTATTTTGAATGTTAAATTTCACAAAAATTTTTATAAAAAATATGACAAGAACATAATCAAACTTTCATATAAATAGAATTCCTTTTGTTTCTTTTGAAAGACGTTTTATTATTCAACATTTAAATTAAAAAAATAAAAAAAAAAAAAAGGAAACTAGGGCAAGTCCTCCTTAAGTAAAAAGGGTGTGAAATGAAATTAAATTCGTTTAGTATATTACAGATGTTTAAATTCACTTATTCTATTTTTGGCATATGCTTTTGAGGACACAAATGGTGTCCATGTTGTGTTTTTGTTTGTTCACAGGTAAAGCTGAGACATCTGTTTGACATCTGGTGGTTGAGGTTTTGGTAAGTGTGTCCGAAAGAGTGAAATTCAAGTTTTGTGGCTATGTTAGTGGTGTTAAGATAAGGTTTCCGCATTCCCCTTATACAAACACAGTTAAATTTTGTTGGCAATTGTATTAAAAAATACGGTGGCGCTTATTAAAGGTATTTTTGGTCTATTATTCACCCATGACCCCTGCTCATGATCTACCCAGAGCTAACACTCTACTAGCCGTTTAAACCTTAAGAGTTTTCTTTGACTAAAGCCATTTTCCATCCGACATTACCTTGGGCTTAAAAATAAAAAGAAGAAATTCTCGACCTAGTGATATCAGATTAAGTATAGAAAATAGAGAGGTTTAGTATATAGCTGATAGTCACGAGGATAAAGAGTAATAAACTTATATAAAGTTTAATTACCCTTTTTTAAGATTACACTGTATTAATAGTACCAAAGAAATTAAACGCTTCAAGCAAGCGAAAATATAGAATGGTTATAGACTACAGAAAGCTAAACGAAAAAACGATAGACGACAAATACCCACTACCCAATATCACCGAGATTTTAGACAAATTAGGAAAGTGTCAATATTTTTCAACATTAGACCTAGCCTCGGGGTATCGCCAAGTAGAGATGGACGAGAAAGACACAGAGAAAACCGCATTTAGCACACCTAGAGGGCATTACGAATACAAACGGATGCCATTTGAATTGAAGAACGCACCCGCCACTTTTCAACGAGTTATGGATAACATTTTAAGAGGAATACACAACGAAAAATGTCTTGTGTACCTAGACGATATAATAGTATATTCAACATTACTGGTAGAACACACTGAGAGATTAAGAGAAGTTTTCGAAAGACTAAGAAAAGCACAATTTAATGTTTAACTAGACAAAAGCGAATTCTTACAAAAAGAAGTATTATTTTTAGGACACATAATAACCTCACAAGGAGTTATGCCAAACCCAGACAAGGCAAACGCAATACTAAATTATCCCTTACCCAAAACTAACAAAAAAATTAAAGGATTTTTAGGACTAAGTGGTTATTACCGTAAATTCATTAAAGGTTACGCACAGATAACAAAACTCCCAACAAATTGTTTAAAAAAGGGAAATAAAATTGAACACCCCAGAATTTATTAAAGCCGTAGAAAAAATTAAATGCATACTCACGAATCACCCTGTATTAGAATACCCAGACTTTTCGAAACCATTTATATTGACAACTGATGCACAAACGTAACACTAGGCGCAGTATTAAGCCAAGGAAAAGTAGGTAGCGATACACCAATTAGCTACGCATCGAGAACCCTAAATGAGACTGAACAAAAATACAGCACAGTCGAGAAAGATTTATTAGCAATAATTTGGGCAACGAAATATTTTAGACCATACTTTTATGGAAGAAAATTCTATATATACACAGACCATAAGACCATTAGTATGGCTAAAGAAACTCAATGAACCAAACTCAAAACTACAGAGATGGAGAATTAAACTAGAGGAGTATGATTACGAAATTATATACAAAAAGGAAATTTATAACAATAACGCAGACGCCTTAAGCAGAATACAACTCAACGCAATAGAAACAGAGTCAGTTATAGGTAACGTAGAGGACACAGAGATAAGAAAAGACCTAGAAGAAATAGACACCGTACGCTCGACACAAAACAAAGAGTCAAAAACCGCAATTAAAATTTTAAACGAAGCGATAGATATAAACCAAATCAATTTATAATTACCGAAGTATTAACCAACCCCAATCCCGCAAAATACACAAAAATAGACAATAAGAAAATATATCAAATTCGAATAACTAAGGACGATAACGAGGAACATATAATTAAAATTCTAAAAGAATATACCCCCGAGAAAAAAGATTTTGCTTTTATTTCCCCACCGATCATTTGTATAAACGATTTTTACAATTATATATTAAATTATTGAATAACTCTCGGCTCTGAAATTATTAGATGTACAAGAAAATTAATAACCTTAGATGACCCTGACGAAATAAATGACGTAATTAGAAGTCAACACGAAGACAAAACCAACCATCGTGGAATCAGCGAAACACTAAAGCAACTCATGAGAAGATACTACTTTAAAGATATGAAAGAACTAACCACACATTTTATCAACCAATGCAAATTATGCGATAAAGCAAAATACGATAGATCACCCCCAAAAATACCCTTTATGTTAACCAAAATACCCGACAAACCTTTTCAAAAATTACATGTAGACACTCTAGTAGTAGAAGCACAAAACTTTTTAACAATTGTAGACTCATTCACCCAAGTAGGTCAAGCGATACCCATCACTTCCAATAATAGCATTGACGTAACCCAAGGATTCTTACAATATTTTACATTTTACGGTACACCCGAAACCATAACTTTAGATAATGGTAGCGAATTTAGAAATGAAACGATTCAAAACACTCTAGAACTCCATAAAATAAAAATTCATATTATAACCAATGTGAGCTATGCGACAAAGCAAAATACGACAGAAAACCTCCGAAAATACCCTTAATGTTAACCAAAACACCTGACAAACCTTTTCAAAAATTAAATGCCGATACTCTAGTAGTAGAAGCGCAAAACTATTTAACAATTGTAGCCGCATTCACCAAAACAGGCCAAGCAATACTTATCACCTCTAAAAACAGCATTGACGTAATCCTAGGATTTTTATAATACTTTACATTTTACGGAACACCCCAAAACAATAACATTAGATAACGGCAGAGAATTTCAAAATGAGACGATACAAACACTTTAGAACTACACAAAATAAAAATTCATTTCATAACTGAAAACAGCCCCGAATCAAACTGATTAATTAAAAGATTACACCTAATCTTATTAAAGCAGATCAGATTATTAAGATTAACTTACAAGAAAGAGCACATCACCAATTTAATGTCATACGCACTAATCGCTTACAATAACACAATCCACTCATCAACCAATTTTACACCCCTAGAATTAACATTAGGACATTCAGATTCCCGCAACCCTTACGACATACATTACAACAAAGAAGTATACCAACAGTATGCTAAAGACCATAAAGAGAAACTAAAAATAACTTATGATAAGGTAAAAGATAAACTAGATAACGGCAAAGAACGTATTACAACAACCCGTAACAAGAATACAGACATTAATAAATTTTCAATAGGACAAACCGTATATGAAAAGAACTTTCAAAGTAAAAGACACAAAACGGCCCCCAGAAATTTAAGCCCGTTTAAAATCAAAAAAATATCAGACAAAAACATAGCTATAGTAGACAACGGAAAAATAGTAAAATATATTCATTTGAACAATCTAAGACACCATTTAATTTCAGATGGACAGCCATCACCCTTACCGTCAACCTCCACCTAAGTAGAACAGACAATAACATATTAATTAAAGACATTAAAAGCAACCCCGGTATACCGCCAGTAAAATTGGGAAATATGCAAAATACAATAGACTATTGGACAATCGCACAAAAATTAAAACAAGAATTTTACATAATTAAAGATAACTATTACAGACTGAAACAATCGATGGACACAGCCAAATTCGCAAAAGAATACGCAATAGAAATGATGAATTACAACAGTATGATAGAAAACATTTTAAGAAACTTAGAAGATAAATTTAATAGATTAATACCAACGGTACAAATTACAAGACGAAAAAGAGGACTAATTAACGGAGTAGGTAATATAATAAAAGCTATTACAGGCAATTTAGACAACCAAGATGCAGAACGATATGATAACGCCATACAACAGCTAATTGAAAACCAAAACGACATAAAAACCATGGTTAGAAATCAAATATCTCTAACCTAGTCTACTATAATGAAATTCAACGATACGTTAAGAAAGCTAGTAAAGAATCAAGACAGTATAGTCAATAGAATACAAACCCTTAAAACTAACATGCAAACCACAATGTTTGAATGCGAGACTTACTCAGATTCAATACAATATTCACTCAAATAATATCAACCTTTACTTTAATCCAACAAATTTTAGCCACATTAGAAAACGCTGTAACATTTGCAAAATTAAACACATTACACTCTAGTATTATAGAACCAAGTAACTTGTTAAAAGAATGATTAAGAATTAGATCATTTATAACTAACAGTAAATTCCCCTTCGAAGTAATAGAATCAAACATACCCATATTTGAAAAAATAGCCATAGTGAAAGGCTATTTAAAGAACAACGAAATCACATTTTTAATAGAAATCCTCATAGTAGAAAGTAACACTTATAATTATTATCATTTATTTGCTTTCCCCATGAAAATTACTAGCATGTATCAAGTTATTGTTTCAAAAACCAAGTTCCTTTCCTTAAATGAACTCAGATATGGGTACACAAACGAAAAATGTAACGAAGTAACACCAAATCAATATTTATACCAATCATTAACAACAACAGCTATTCAAGCAGATAACCATTGCGAAGTACAATTATTAAATTTTCAAATCATTACGATAACTGTGAAGCAAAACCAATACACACCAATATGAAAATTCAAAAAGTTACGGAAAACAAATGGATTGTTGTATTTCCACAAGAAGTAATAGCAACCGCCCACTGCAATAAAAACGAGAACAATTTAGCATTAATTGGAAGCAAAGTAATCACCCTTAAGGAAGACATCTAAAATTGAAGAACAAAATCATTAGAGTATATCAAGACACAACAGTAACCAAAAAATTTGCAAATATACCAGAACTACAATTCAAGATTACACAACCCGAAGACGACGAAATAATCAAGAAACCCATGCAACTAGAACACCTAGACTTAGACGATCTTAACCACGTCATGAAACTAATAGACAATTACAAAGGACACTTAAGTGAGTTAAAAGTGCCAAAATTACATTACGATAACATAAGGGTTTGGACGATTTTATTAATCATTTTAATCATTTTGCTAATCATGTATGTATTGTACAAAATGTATCTTAGATATAAGAATAAAGAAAGATTTTTAGTCATAAGAAAACAAAGGTAAATGAAAAAACACTAAATGTACCCTTAGGAACAATGAAATTTTAAAAATTAAGCAAAGAAGGCCTTAATTCTTCATCTACTTCGGGAGGACTTACATATCCCCCAATTTAAATATGTATAATTAATAGAAACTATTAAAAAACTTAGGCTAGATGCAACATTGTAATTCAAGGATAAATAAAGAAAAGGTTAATGAAAGTTTACAAGCAAGTTTTGAGAACGGAAGGTGCAGGTCACAGACGGTTATAAAAACCGCAATTATTAGAATTAAGATTGTTACTTTGTATTATATAATTGAATAAAGAAATAAGCAGACATGAGCTTTGCAATTCCCACAAAAATGTGAGGGGCAGGAACACCATAAATACCCCGGGAGCCCCAAGATCATTAGTTAGTCTTGAGCCTCACAGCTTTTACGTTGTTGGTTGTTCAGGCTACTCGCCCTAATTTAACTTCAATTTTTAGTAATTTTGACTTAGATTAATTTTAAATAGTTTGTCAAAATTCCGCATGTAATTTCTAATTAAATAAATATTTGTTACAAAAAGTTTTGAAAGAAAACTTTTTAAAAAGGCAGCTCCCAAGCCCCAAAACGTAACTTGCGTACCTAAATATTGAACGGTATCAAGTATTAAATATTTCATTAGTTCCCAGTCCATAATATAATAAAATAGGACATGCCAATAAATACAATTTATACAAATTACGAGTCACTGTCATTAGTATACAATAATATTACACAGTTTAGCAATATTGCAAATAGATAAAAATCTAAATAATAAATAAATAATCCAATCCATAAAAAAATGTTAAAAATCAGTTGCTACGTACAATGACGTACTCGGTAGAAAACATAAAAATACCAGGCTAACTACCAATGCGGTGTTACGGTTCAATTTTACGTAACGCGTTTCCCAATTTTTAGATATACTTCGTTCCCAAATACGACGCCTATGGTTTATTTTCTTATTGTATTTTATCAAGTTTCGTTCATAAATTCAAGTTTTACTTTTTGTATGTTGATAGCGTGCATAAAACTACTTCCTATCACTTCAATACGAGTCGTGATTATTATTTTAATTGGGGAATTGATGATCCGTTGTTTTAGAGCGAATTATTAGTGGAAATTTTATATTTGCTCTGCTCTTTTGAGAATTTTATAGAAGTCCGAGGTAAGATTATTTATAATTTTTATACACATAAACTTCATACATTTGTTATCTTTGTAGGACACACATTTGAAAACTCGTTGATAACATCGAGTTTTGATCTTATGATTTAAGCCCGTTTTGTAAAGGAACCGCAAAACGGTAAAGTAAATAGTAGGTGTGTTCACATCTAATTACAACATTTTAGGGTTGCAGTTTGCAGTTTTACAGCTTGTAGTTTGCAGTCTTGTAGTTTGTACTTTTGCAATTCTGTTAAAGATACTGTTAGTATTAAATTCAAGGTGCTTGTTATTTCAGTCTGTTACATTATGTACGTATTTTATTGATACTAACTCAGACGTACCTGCAAGATACGATATCCGCGCTCAGGACCTGTTCTGGTAAGATCCTTCCATATTATATTTTGATTGTACGTGCCGCTAATCTGGTACCCATGCTAGCATTGCCACCTGCAGATAATATTAAAGAGCCATCTCACATTATAACTGATATTGTAATTTATTTTAATATCATTTTCGTAATAGTTGTGTGTCGGAATTAATTTAACCAACTAATTATTGTACACATTCGTTTGATAGACGTTTTTATCTTCATAATCGTACGCACAAGCGTTTGTACCACAGCGAGCAGCGTTCTACTGAGTTTAAATTTATACAAAGTGACAATAATGAAAATATACTGCAGCTATTTAATTTCTTATAAGTGTAAGTTACATATTGAAAAGTAAGTTGGTTTCATTAACCCAAGCGCTTGAATTTAAGCCTAGTTATGTTGTAAAGTTGATGTTTATGTTCAACCCTATAAATATTAGAAACCACAACTGTGTCAGTAAACGATTATATGTTATTTGTATTTTCTTGTTGTCGAGTTTTATATCCGTTAAGCATCTACAGATTGCGTGAGAAATTTCCTAGATTGATTTCGCGGGAGGCGTACAGTTCCGATTTAGGTGTGGCTCTCCAAGACTCTTGTTCACCGTGTCGACCTTAGGTTATTTGTATCTTGGTGCAAATTTCCACTCCCCCTCACCGACCAGAGTCTAGTCGTGGTAAAATATGGTTACTCCTGCGGCTAACGGTGTGTATGTTTTTTGGTGTTTGGAAACTGTGTTAGCGGAGAGGGGTGGGGTTCCTAGCAACACAAAAGTATTACATCGCCAACGATTTTCTATTTACAAAAAAATACACAATTATAGAAATTTCTAACGAAACAGCAAAACAAAAATTAAATAAGGTTACTTAATAATAAATAATTCTACTTTATGGACAAATTCACTAATTGTTCCACGAAGTGTGCAATTTGTAGCTAACAGGCAGTAAATCTAATCAGTAACAACAAAATAACGCTGATACTTTCGTATAAGCGGAGTGTTAATTAAAAGCAAACATTAAATTTAGAAACCGTTTTCGTAAGGGTTTTACCATAAGAAACATTGGCTATAAATCTAATCAGTAACACAAAAAAATATAAGTAATGCAGATACTTTCGTATAAGCGGATAAATAATTAAAAGCAAACATTAAATTTAAGAACTTTTCCAGTAAGGATTTGATCAGAACAAACATTAGCGTATCTACTTTCAAATTGGGTTTAGCAATGGTAGCGAACATAATTTCAAATTGGGTTAGTAGATAGAATACCTATGTTCTAGCACACTTCGTGCGAAGCAACACAGCAATATATATATATATATATATATATATATATATATATATATATATATATATATGAGGAGAGGATTTTCTCCTGATCTCTCCTTGTGGACCTCCTTGTGGGCCTCCTTGTAGGATTTTACCCCAATCAAACCCCATCCCCCACCCTGCCTACTATTTAATTTACATGTAAATTCCCGTAAGGAAGAAATGAGGAGAGGGATTTTCTCCCTGCTTCCTGGGTTTGGCACACTTCGTGCCTGATCTAACCCCCCACCCTACCTATTCAAACCCCCCACCCTACCTAATCGAACCCCAACCCTACCTCGATCGAACCTCCCACCTCACCTACTCAAACACCCCACCCTACCTACTCGAACCCCCGCCCTACCTACTATTTCTGATCGAACCCAACCACCCTACCTCGATCAAACCCCGCCACCCTATCTACTATTTGGCGGTTGTTTAAAGGGGCTCTCACACGTGCAGACCTACAGCTATGATATTGTGACGCCATAGGGTTATAATAGATAGAGGATGTCGGTCCTGTATCCTCCACCACCACCAGCACCAAATAGTTTTATTCGACTAACCATTGCATCTTTCAAGATAAACCTATCTTGTTTAGTAACAATTAATATTTGATTTTTCTCAACTACCCGAATCTCTAGAAATTTTTCAGATAGCATCATCCCCCAGGGAGCTACCCTTATTTTAAAATTTTTTACCGATAGCGACCTCGATATATAAAGTAAAAATGTATTAGACAATCTATACACAGTAGTAATAAATTCTTTGTATATATCTATATTTACAATAATATTATCATTTCACTGGTGTGTGCGATGGTCAATAGTGTACACCAAATAAATTACGCTTTAAACATTAATAGAGCGATACAGTAAAAATGGTGCCTCCCCATAGGTATAACAATAAAAAGGGTGGCAAACATACACCCAACATAAATAGGCGTCTACTAAAAGCTACAACAAGTATATGTTACAGTATAGGCAAATAAATATAGAATTAAGTATTTTTCGGTAAAAAAGATTAAAACATATTTATTACAGTGTTGTGCACGCTTATAGGATAAACATATATTTACATTGTAAGCCCTAAAACGAGCAAGTAACATAATACATAACTTAAATCTAAGCAAAATATACAACTTATAAACTAGGTGAAATAAAATCTATCTATTTCCCTATGCCCCTATGCATACGTTAAGGTCGTGTTAGGGATGACGAAACGCTTGTCATCTGCACCCGATAAACTAACCTTGCTAAGTAACAGCGTAAACAAATCATGTTTTTGGCTCCTAATAGACCGCATCGAATGCACGAGGGATCGGAAGTTGCTGTTATGTCATACCTCCTTAAAACTATTAATACTTATATCCTGCACAACACTACGCTTAACCCCTTTAATCTTTTTTATTACATCCCTTTCGCTAACTATACAGTAACTTTTGGCGCAAGTACCCGCAAACTCTAGAATTAACTCGCCACCAAACTCATCCTTAAACTTTCCGAGCACTTTCTTGTTTACAAGTGGGATCTTATATTTATTGTCTGGGTGGTAGTCACTAGTATCGAATAGGTCCAGGCGGGCACGAATATCACTGTACAAGTCTTCTGTTTCTACACTATACACGAGCGTATCAGTATCTGTATACAAAAGCAAAAGCTTAGACCCATACAGAGGCATCATTTCCTCATAGTGAAAGTCGTAAATCAAGATTTTTGATAAATCTAAAATGGAAAAACTCTAACGCGGTCCATCTGTATGAGTGCTAAATTTTTGCCTGGTACCAGATTACAATTATAGTTCGGGCGGGCAATTAGGGTACTCGCGCACAAGGTCTTCCGGTCACATTCCTACCGAGTCACGAGCTTGACATCGATGCGCTTGTCTACGTTCTCCATGGTTTTACCAAAGATGGCGTTGTTCATGAGTTTGAAAAAGTCCTTCTCAAAAGCGTTGGTGGCACGAGTGCGAAGTTCCGTGTTGAACTCGATATAAGAAGGCTTCGTCCATGGAGACTGGTCGAACTCGAGAACCCGATGGATGGAGGTCAACACTAATCCATTCCGCACACACTGCTGCAGATTCATGTAGTGGATAATGTAGCGGCTTTTGTCTTCTAAGGTGGCGAGGAGCTTCGGAGCCTTAGATGTGATATAAGGCGGCGTCTTCAGTTCCGGGCAGAATGGCAGGTTATTGTGGAGATCGTGTAGATGTGGAGGGTACTCCAAGTCGACCTCCAGAATGAATCCTTTCGCAGAGTCCTTGGGAACATTTAATATGGTGGCTTGGAGACCGGCTGCATCGGTAGGGGACAGTCATCGGAATCCTCCAATAGGGAGAGCCTGGCCCATGGCCCAGCCATATAAGTTATTGGCATCGTAGTAGGCCAAATACTTGGACGGAGCCGTAAAATCGTACTCTTCCATGTACTTATTATTGTCAGCAGCGTAACGTCCACTACACTGGGTCAGACCCCCTCTGATTCCAGACTTTATAAAATGATATACATCAATATCCGTGAGGAGCTCCAGGTTCACGCCGGTGTATTTTAACATAGGCGCTGTCACATACTGGCACAAATCGAGTTCATAGGTCGACATGCACACTCGGCGAAAGTTCTCGAAGACGTCTGCCAACAACAGCAAATCTGTCTTCAAACAAAGATCGCTATATTTTCCAAGCGTGTTGAGACCAAAGTCGCGCCACACCTTCTGAGCCCTCTCGTATTCGTCGGTGGTAATGGATATAGAGGTGAGATCATTGTAGAAGACAGCCTGTGGTGGGAGAGCTGTTTCCTCTAATACTTCCATACTTTGTATGTAAGTGTATGGAAACACTCCTTTCTTGGTAACCAGTTGGAACTTGGAGTCCTCGGAGAAGTAACGTCTGACCTCTACAAACTGGTCCTGGGTTAAATTCTTCGCCAAAGTTAGACATAAGACCTGCCGGCAGTCTTTTCTTCATCGTCCAAGGTCACTTCTGTATCGTATAGCCGTACAGTTTTCGAAAACCAGATGAATCGTTCTTTATTGTTCGGTATAACATTAATCTTCTCGTTATCATACCCCAGTTCTTTTATGATAAAATGAGCGGCGTATCCACTAAGGTTGTGGAACACTACTGGAATAAACTGCGGAACCCGATAGAGGATGTTACACTTGGAGTGTGCGGGGAAGCGGTATGCTCCATTCATATGGTTATGATCCCGCACACAATCTGTTCCAAGCGGTTTCTTGCATATCCCACAGTTTTCGGTAGTGTGGAACAAAAGCTTATTCTGGGCATCCAAAGGAATCATGGGCACATTCATCGTCAATATCTTACCCAGACGTCTAGCTTCCTCTCTAAGTTTGGTGATAAATTCACGTGCTGCGTCTGGACCCCGGTAGATCTCAAATTTATTGAGCGAGTCATTGTAGCTGCATTTGATGTAATATGCCCAGCTTTAAGGGGTATGCAGCTGGAGCGGTGTTGTCGATGATGTACTTTCTAGTTGCCGCTTGAAGCGAGCGGACGTGTTTTTGCCGAGCTCCTGCTTCAGCAATAACAGTAACTTTTTATCTAGGGTTTATATTATTTATTGTTGTATTATTTTATTTGAAGCTTTGCTTTTTATTGTGTTTTATTTTTAAAATTGTGTGGCTTTAAATTTTAAGTACAGGGCAGTAAAATAAAATTTAAAAACAGAATTTAAACCTAATATATACTAAATAAATCGCGTTTTTTTTTGCAATTTAAATTAAAATCCGCGTTTTAAAATAAACCAACTAAAATTCGGGCATATAAAACAAAAAACTACTAAAGAAATACTCAAAAATAATTTCGAATAACTTAAAAAGACGTTTTTAATAAATTTAAAACAAAAACCGCGTAAATTGAGTTAAAAAGCCAAGTAAAACAAATAAAAGTGTGTGAAATTTTTATAGTGCGCGTATAATCAAATAATAACCTAAAAACAAAAATCTAGCCCTTTTTAAATCAAATAAATAACTCAAAAACTGTAAATTTTAAAACAATTTTAAAATAAATTTTCCGTAATTTAAGTACATGCGTACTTAAAAGTTCCTTTAAATCGATTTTTGGTGTAATTAAGCGGTGTAACAGTTACAGGTTGTGCTAGTTACCAAGTGATTAAGTGAAAGGTCATTTCCGGTTACCGCATTCCGATTGCGCTCGACTTTATTCGTTAATTACATTTAAAAATAAAGTGTTGTTATTTATAAATTAGATATTTTGATAATTTGAAGTAATTAATTTATTTAAATTTGATTTGGCGGTTTTAAAAATTTAAAATAAATAAATAGTGTTCTTTATGGTACACTTTAAATTGAGATATTTTTATTGTGTTAGGGAATTTATTTGGTTCTAGTTGTTTTTTGACGCTTAGTGCTCGCTGTATTTTTGTTAAAATTTAATATTTAATTGGGCGGTTCGAAGTTTAAATAAATACAAGGTTGTTTACGGTTCACATTTAAACAAAACATTTTTATTGGACCAACGTTTTGCGCTCTTCTAGCGTCGTTCTTTTCTTTTAGCGTCGTAACGGTCAAGTCGTTTTTTGAGCTGCGTTTTAGGCGATTTTTTTGTTGTTAGTTTTGTCAGCATGGTGGTCCACCGCGACGAGGAGCCGTTGTCCAGGAAGAACAGGGGAGATCGGTCGGAGGCTAAGGGCGCTGTTGGGGGGAAACAGCTGAAGGTAGTGTTAAAGGATGTTATGTTAGGGATTCAGGAGGAGGTAGAGGAGCCTGTGTCTGCGGCGGTCGTGTAGGTGGAGTCGGGGCCTCCCGTGGTGGTTGCGGCGCCAGAATTGCCCTCTACTTCGAGAGCCCAGCGCACGATGTCGACTAGCAGCAACATTAGCGTTGATGCTAGCGACCTTGATGAGCTGGAGCTCTTAAAGTTTAGGGCGAGGAAGGCGCACGCTGCCGTCTATGGGAAGGTGCCGACGACTTCCGCCACTATAGTCGTGGAGGACAGGAAGATGGTTCGGCACGCCGTGGATGATATCCGCGACGTTACGAACCAACTTATAGGTATGGTTAAGGCGCTTTGTCTTTGTCTAGATGGTTCAGGGAGAGCTGGTGTTGGCGGGGGAAGTCCGGCGGCGAATTCTATTGTTTCAGGAGGCCAGAGTCAGGGTGCGTCAGTGCAGCGCAAGGTTTCCTCCGCCGCTGCAGCTTCAGGTTCTACCCTTACGTTTGCTGTCAGGGTCGACGCCAAGCCAGGCCAGAAGGACGACCTGATGACGACCCTGAAGCAGAAGATCGATCCCGCTCGAGATGGGTTTGTTGTGGTCGGAGCTCGTAGGACGCGCCGGGGCGGTGTCGTTGTGGAGTGCGTAGGTTGCGACGACGCCAAGAAGCTGCAGTTGAAAGTCGGCGGTAACTGCCAGGAACTCGTGGCGAAGACCATCGAGAAGAAACGCCCACGGGTCGTTCTTTCGGGGGTCGAAGCGGGGATGAAGGCTGAAGAGCTCGTGCGGTTGATTGCGAGCCAGAATCGCCGCTTCGGCGATTTGAAGCTAGAAGACCACCTGAGAGAGAAGTTCAGGTTTGGCCGAAAGGGCCCTAGGGATCCCTTCGTCAACGTAGTCTTCGAAGTGACCCCCACACTTCAAAGGCGTATATTAGCCGATGCTATGAACCTCAGGTGGCGAAGAGTATGGGCCCGGGACCACTTTTCGATGACCCAGTGTTACCGTTGCTACGAGTACGGCCATCGATCGATGGAATGCAGGGAGAAGGTACAGTGGTGCGGTAACTGTGTTGAGGTCGGGGCATGAATTCAAAAATTGCCGGAAGGCAGTCCTTTGCTGTATGGTTTGCGCTAGGGCAAACGACAGAACTGGCGGTGGCGCGAAGGTCTATACGCGCCACGACGCCAAGTCGAGCAGATGCCCCACGATGCAGCGTCTGAAGAACGCAATCACACGAAACATCGATTATGGACTGTGAAGATAAAACAAAGTCCATAAGAAGCAAGAAGATTAAATTCGCGCAACTAAATCTCGGGAAAGGTAGAGGGGCAACAAATAACTTCGTAAAGATATTCATCGAAAATAATATCGACATCGGGTTTATACAGGAACCGCACCTGTATAGCCACAAAATAACAGGTTTTGGGAAGGGGGTTACCGTATTAAATGCGAATGGTGAACGACCGCGAGTTATGTATCCCCCAATTATCTATATATATTGAATATATTGAATCTAATAGGAATTATTAGAAATTGTTAAATAAAGTATAAGTTCATTGCAACATTGTAATACAAGGATAACCCAGAGAAGTTATCGTCAGTTCATGAGAACGGAATGCAACTTTGCATCCGAGAGGGCAGTGATACTGCAGGTGGCAAGTCACAGGCCGTTAACATACCGCAATTACTTAGAATTAAGATTGTTACATTGTAATAAAGTGTACAATTAAGAGAAACGCAGACATGAGATGTGCAAGTTCCCACAGCTGTGTGAGGGGCAGGTTATTATAAAAAGCCCGGGAGCTCAATGCCCGGCAGTCAGTCTTCGAACTCCATACTTCGTTGTTCGAGCTAGTCACCTTAGTACAATTATTATATTTTTTGGTTAAAGTTATTATGTTACTAGTTATTCAAAATTTCATTGTAATTTCTGTTTCAAGTTAAAAATAAATTTGTTAAGTATTCGGAATTGTTTTTAAAAACACCGCTCCAAAGGCCCGAACCTTAACTGGCGCATTCGTAACGGATGTCCAAAGGGCACTGAAAATCCAAAAATCGGAAGATTGGTGACCAAGAATTTCAATTCGCAATTTTGACAGAACCCAAACTAGGTTGGAGGAAGAACAAAAATAGTCTAAGTCCAGCAACAAACCAGGTTGGAGGAAGAACAAAAATAGTCTAAATCCAGCAACAAACCATGTTGGAGGAAGAACAAAAATCGTCTAAATCCAACAAACAAACCAACGTGGACAAGATACAGCATCGACCGAGCCCATAAAAGAAACAGATGAAGAAATTAATGTAAGTTCATTCCATTTATACCAATTTATACCACAAACTATAATTGATATATGCTAGTTTTATTATTTTATTGATTACCATTTATTATTATGTTATGAATTTTATGCCAATATTTTCTTGAAAATAGTTACAAAGTGAATTATTTTCAAAACGAGACTGTATAACATTTTATGAGAAAGTAAAAGAGATTTTCTTTTAAAAAAGCAAATGAGACTTGATATTTAAAAGATTCTTACCACAATTATTAGAACGAACTCAAAAATAAACCAAAAATAACTGACGCACATCCACTAATACCGAAATACAAAAATTAACTAGCGCAAACAAAACGCACATTTAATCCGGTAAGACGAAACGCAAATTATTTCCAAATATAAAAGTAATTTTTCAAACAAGCAATTACAGAACGACTATTTAAAACATTGACCTTATAAACTACAGCAAAAACATTCTGCATTAACTAAAACTACTGTAACTTAAAACCACCTAAGATAAGCAAGTCCGCGAATGCAACATCATTATTACCTCAGAGAAATCGCATTCAAAACAATAACTTTCACAATCTTTGTACAGTACTAAAGTAACGCGATTAGCATTATTAAATCCATCACGGAATAATAAAAGCGCGTAAAATTACAACCAGCATCTAATGAGAAGCTATTCACCACAACGATCTATAAATAAATTGCAACTATCTTAGTACAAACACGGAATAAAAACTAAACGTTTTTAATTAAAATTACTCATCATTTATAAATTGCAAATACTGAGTGAAGCTAAACGGTCATCGTAAGAAGCTTTAATTAAAACGCTCATAATTGCAACCTGAAAACCAACAATACAGAGAGATCCAATTACCAACAAGAATTAGAATTGAATACCGAGATATCTAAGAATAAACAGACGTAACATTTATGCAAAGCAATTAGCGAGTACGGAAGTGAAGTATTTAATTCCTATTAACACCTGTAAGTGTTAATTACCTCAACGTACGCGATTAAATAACCAAGACTACACCTTTTGGTATTTAATTACAACGATAAAGTGCAAAAGTAATTAACCTGCAAGTTATAATTAGAATTCAAGACAGACGAACTATACATTTATGCAACTCAATTAAAACCCACGGAAAGAGTATTAATTACGAATTAACAGAATTAAACTAACACAAAGCAAAATAAATACCGCGAGAAACTATTCGGCAGAAAACAGAAATTCAAGACAAATTAAAAGCCGCGAGATAAGAAACAGGCAAATTCAAGACTACGGTAATTAAATCAACATTATCGAGTATAAATCACACACATTCATTACCGCACTGTGTGACTAAGCACAAATAACAGCAATTACGATTCTAAAAATATCCCGACGCAGTCTAAACTTAAAATTAACAAATCCAAACCAAAATTAATGCTACAAATAGAAAAATTAAACTCAATTTTTACAAAATTTGAATTTACCCAACCTAAATAAAAAACTAAAAAAATCTAAACCAAAAATAACGTTTCAAATAACAAAAATCAACCCCAATTTTTACAAAATTTCAAATAACCCAATCTAAAAAGAAAATTAATAAAACCAAAGCAAAATTAACATCACAAATAGCAAAACCAACCCCAATTTTTACAAAATTGACATTATCCAATCTAAAAGGAAAATTAATAAAACCAAAGCAAAATTAACATCACAAATAGCAAAACTAACCCCAATTTTTACAAAATTTCAAATATTTAATCTAAAAGGAAAATTAATAAAACCAAACCAAAATTAACGTTTCAAATAGCAAAATCAACTCCAATTTTTACAAAATTTGAAATTATCCAATACAAACGGAAAATTAATAAAACCAAAGCAAAAATAACGTTACAAATAGAAAATCAACCCCAATTTTTTACAAAATTCGAAATTACCCAACCCAAACCGAAAATTAATAAATCCGAAACAAAAATAACGATATACATAGCAAAATAAACCTCAATTCAAAAAAAATATATTTTTTTTTGAAATTACCCAAAATTGAAAACAACCCTTAACCAACATGAGTAGCACAGACATGCGACTTTATTTAGAGACAATACAGATATTTGATGGCACGCAAGCATATCTTGTAAATTTTATTGGAGCAGCCGAAATGTTCCTAAAAACCTTCTACAAACGCGGAGATAACGAAAGAAATTCATTGCTTGTACGCTTGATAATAAGTAAACTAACCGGAAGGGCACTAACCTTAATCGCCAGTAGGGACGATTTACAGGAATGGCAAGAATTTAAACAACTACTAATTGCATATTTTGGAGACCAACGTAACATAAAATGCCTGGTACGAAACCTAATAAACTTTAGAATGAAACACAACCAATCCCCCTATCAATTCGGAATGAAATGCCAAGACGTGAGAAGTTTAATACTAACCAAATAAAAATCGAAGAACCCGAACAAAACGTTAGACATTAAAAAACAAAAATGTCTGACGAAATGGTACTGGACACGTATATAAACGCTTTACCAGAACGACTATCGGATAAGATCAGATTCCAACGACTCCAAAATCTAGAAGAAGCTATGAACCTAGTAATAGAAGAAGAAAATGTAATGTATTACCGCAACAGACTATACAACCCCAACGCAAATAAAAGTTATTTACCAATAAAAACTATACAAGCCACAAGACAAACAATCCCTCAACAAAAATTCACACCCTTCAACGCACAAACAAACCAACCGCGAATTAATAACCCAAGTTCAGCAATACAAACTTTAATAATCAATATAAACAATTTCCAAAACCAACGTTTAACCCAACTTTTACGAAACCCGCATTCCAACCAAGATTTAATCAAAACCTAAATCAACAAAGACCAGCATTCAACGCAAACCCCAATAGAAATACACCAATGAATAATAATCATAACAACCCTAATAATTATTATAAACCAACACCAATGGACACCTCATCTGGTAACACCAGACAAAATACAAAAATAACACATATCCGACCAAACCCTCATCAGAAACGCAATTTTACATCGGAAAAACTATTTCACCAAGAAGTAGAAAAATTTGACACTGACCAGAATAATTACATTGAGACAGGTACGAACAATGAATCAAACCATGCAGAAACTTATGAACGCGACGAACAATACGAAACTTACGAAGAGTACGACGAAGAAAACTCGAACTCAAATTTTCAAATGGACCAATTCATAACCGACCAAACCTAATAAACTTAAATAACATAAATCACTTAGTATTACCATACATAGAAATACCCCACGCCGAATTTAAACTATTAATCGATACCGGATCTTCAAAAACATTAATTAGCCCCAGAACCATACAAAAACATTATTTGGATTATGTAGAAAGTGAACCATTTAAAATTAAAACAGCCCATCAAACAACACTACACCAATTCGTAGCTAATATACCCTTACCGAGAACATTTAATGTTAAAATGAAACATAAATTTTGTGTATTCGAATTTAACGACAAATATGACGGCTTAATCGGAATGGACCTTCTAAGAAAATTAGGAGCCAACATTGACATTAAAAATCCCTTACTAAGGACAAAATACGAAAAAATCCCCATTAAATTTTAAAACACACAAATCGAACAAAAATACAAAATAGAACCCCGAACGGAAAGAAAAATAAAAATCCCAGTAAATTCTAACAAAAAAGTAGGAATAATAAATCATATGACATTTCAACAAGGAGTAGAAACCCCAACCGCTTTAGTACAAATAAAAGATAATTATGCAACCACAACGATATTAAATTCAAACGACTATCCCGTAGAATTATTATTGACAGACCCAATTAACGTAGAAAATTAAACGAAATGGAAATAGACGAAAATTTGAAAAACGATTACAACCAATAGAACATGACAAAATGTTAAGAGAAAATTTAACTAACATTCGCTTTAATACCGACATCAATCAAGAAGAGCAAAGAGCAATTGAAAACTTATGTTTTGAATACCGCGACATATTCCACTGCGAAGGAATACCATTAACATTCACCAACACAGTAAAACATAATATCGAGTTAACAGACAATAAGCCAATCTTTACAAAAGCATATAGACTACCTCATGCAAGCCAAGAAGAAGCTGACAGACAAGTAGCAGACTTATTAGAACAAGACATAATCCAGCACTCCAATTCACCATGGAGCAGCCCCGTGTTAATAGTACCTAAGAAAGTAGACGCAACCCGAAAGAGAAAGTACAGAATTGTAATAGACTATAGAAAGTTAAATGAAAAAACGGTAGATGACAAATATCCACTACCAAACATAACCGAAATTTTAGACAAATTAGGCAAATGCCAATATTTTCCAACATTAGACCTAGCATCAGGATACCATCAGGTAGAGATGGAAGAAAAAGATATATCAAAAACAGCCTTCAGCACACCTAGAGGACATTACTAGTACAAACGAATGCCATTTGGATTAAAGAACGCACCCGCTACTTTCCAGAGAGTCATGGACAATATATTACGAGGAATACACAATGAGAAATGCCATGTATACCTAGATGACATCATAGTTTATTCCACATCATTGGTAGAACACATAGAAAGATTGAGAGAAGTATTTGAAAGACTTATACAAGCACATTTCAAAGTACAATTAGACAAAAGTGAATTTTTACAAAAAGAAGTATCATTTTTAGGACATGTAATAACACCCCAAGGAGTAATGCCAAATCCCGACAAAACAAATGCAGTTCTAAATTACCCATTACCAAAAACAACCAAAGAAATTAAAGGATTTCTAGGACTTATTGGTTACTACCGCAAATTCATTAAAGGTTACGCTCAGATACCCAAACCCCTGACAAACTGTTTAAAAAAGGGAAACAAAATTGAACACACCCCGGAATTCATTAAAGCCGTAGACAAAATTAAAAACATATTAACGAATCACCCTGTATTAGAATACCCAGACTTTTCAAAACCATTTATACTGACGACAGACGCATCGAATGTAGCATTAGGCGCAGTATTGAACCAAGGAAAAGTAGGTAGCGATAAACCCATCAGCTACGCATCCAGAACTCTAAACGAAACCGAACAGAAATATAGTACCATAGAGAAAGAATTATTAGCCATAATTTGGGCAACAAAATATTTTAGACCTTACTTATATGGAAGAAAGTTTTACATATACACCGATCATAGACCATTAGTATGGCTATGCAAACTGAAAGAACCGAATTCAAAATTACAACGATGGAGAATCAGACTCGAAAAGTACGATTACGAAATTATATATAAAAAAGGAATTTATAACAACAACGCAGACGCTTTAAGTAGAATTCAACTCAATGCATTAGAAACGGAATCCATTATAGGAAACATAGACGAAGCAGAAATAAGGGAAGATCCAGACGAGATCGACACGATACATTCGACACAAAACGAAGAACCTAAAAACGCGATTAAAATTTTAAACGAAGCAATCGATATGAAACCCAATCAATTTATAATAACCGAAGTTTTAAATAACCCAAATCCCGTAAAATATACAAAAGTAGATAACAAAAAGATATACCAAATTCAAATAACTAAATATGACAACGAGGAACAAATAATTAAAATTCTAAAAGAATACACCCCCGAGAAAAAAAGATTTTATTTCTATTTCAACACCGAACATTTATACCAAAGTTTTCAAAATTATACGTTAAATTATTCAATAACTCTGTCCCTGAACTCATCAGATGTACGAGAAAATTAATAACTCTAGACGACCCTGACGAAATAAACGATGTAATTAGGAATCAACACGAAGGAAAAACCAACCATCGTGAAATTAACGAAACAATAAAGCAACTTCTAAGACGTTATTATTTTAAAGACATGAAAGAATTAACCACAGACTTCATTAACCAATGTGAATTATGTGACAAAGCGAAATACGACAGAAAACCCCCAAAGATACCCTTAATGTTAACCAAAACACCCGACAAACCATTTCAAAAACTACATGCCGATACTCTAGTAGTAGAAGCGCAAAACTATCTAACAATTGTAAACGCATTCACAAAAATAGGCCAAGCAATACCAATCACATCCAAAAATAACATTGACGTTACCCAAGGATTTTTACAATATTTCACATTTTATGGAACACCCGAATCAATAACTCTAGACAATGGTAGCGAATTTAAAAATTAGACAATACAAAACACTTTAGAACTTCACAAAATAAAAATTCATTTCATAACGGAAAACCACCCTGAATCAAACGGACTAATTGAACGACTACATTTAACCCTGTTAGAACAAATTCGATTATTGAGGATAAATTATAAAAAGGAACACATAACCAATTTAATGTCATACGCACTAATCGCCTATAATAATACAATTCACTCATTAACAAATTTTACACCCTTAGAATTAACATTAGGACATTTAGATTCACGAAATCCCTATGACATATACTACAACAAGGAAGTATATCAACAATATGCGAAAGACCACAAAGAAAAACTAAAAATAACTTATGACAAGGTAAAAGATAAATTAGATAACGATAAGGAACGTATCACCACAACTCGAAACAAAAATACCGACGCAAATAAATTTTCAATAGAACAAACCGTGTATGAGAAAAACTTTCAAAGCAAGCGACATAAAACAGCACCCAGAAATTTAGGACCATTTAAAATTAAGAAAATATCAGATAAAAATATAGCAGTAGTAGACAACGGTAAAATAACAAAGTACATTCATTTGAAAAACTTAAGACACCCTGTCATTTCAGATAGACAATCATCACCATTACCGTCAACCTCCACCCAGGTAGAACGGACAACCAAGTAATAATAAAAGATATAAAAAACAACCCCGGTGTACTACCAATTAAATTAGGCAGTATGCAAAACCCAAATAACATTTACAAAATTAAATACCCTACACTCTAGTATTATTGAACCAACCGATTTATTAAAAGAATTAATAAAAATTAGATCACTAATTAACAGTAAATTACCTTTTGATGTAACAGAGACAAACATTCTAATATTTGAAAAGATAGCTATAGTAAAAGGCTACATTAAGAATAACAAAATAATATTTTTAATAGAAATCCCGACAGTAGAAAGTAACAATTATAATTATTATCATTTATTTGCTTTTCCAACGAAAGTTACTAGCACATACCAAGTAATCATACCCAAAACCAATTTCCTATCCCTAAATGAACTGAGATATGGTTATACAAACGAAAAATGTACTGAAGTAACACCAAACCAACACTTATGCCAATCAACGACGACAACAACCATTCGAGAAGACAGCCCTTGTGAAGTACAACTATTAAAATTTTCAAATCATTACGAAAACTGTGAAGCCAAACAAGTGCAAATAAACAACATGAAAATCCAAAAAGTTACAGAAAACAAATAGATAGCCATTTTCCCAACAGAAGTAGTAGCAACCATCCACTGCAATCAAGATGAAAATTCCTAAGCATTAATCGGAAGCAAATTAATTACCCTCAAAGAAGATTGTTATGTGAAATTGAAAGAAGAAGTAATCAAAGTTTATCAAGACCCCATATCAACAAAGAAACTTGCAAACCTACCTAGAACAAGAAGACGAATAAATAGTCAAGAAACCCATGAAGCTAGAGCATCTAGACTTAGACGACCTAAACCACGGCATGAAATTAGTGGAAAATTACAAAGAACATTTAAGTGAATTCAAAACGCCAAAATTACATTATGATAACATAAGTGTTTGGACAATTGTGTTAATCATTTTAATAATTTTTGTAATTATGTATGTATTTTAGAAAATGTACCTTAGATATAAGAATGAAGGAAGCAGTTCTAGATTTAAGGAAACAAAGAGAAATAAAGAAACAATAAGTATACCCTTAGAAATAATGAATTTTAAATGAAATTGAATAATGAATTTTATGTATTTAAGTAAAACCTTAATTTTTTATTTACGGTGGGAGGAGTTATGTATCCCCCAATTATCTATATATATATATATATATATATATATATATATATATTGAATATATTGAATCTAATAGGAATTATTAGAAATTGTTAAATAAAGTATAAGCTCATTGCAACATTGTAAAACAAGGATAACCCAGAGAGGTTATCGACAGTTCATGAGAACGGAATGCTACTTTGCATCCGAGAGGGCAGTAATACTGCAGGTGGCTTAGAATTAGGATTGTTACATTATAATAAAGTGTACAATTAAGAGAAACGCAGACATGAGATGTGCAAGTTTCTACAGCTGTGTGAGGGGCAGGTTATTATAAAAAGCCCGGGAGCTCAATGCCCGGCAGTGAGTCTTCGAACTCCATACTTCGTTGTTCAAGCTACTCACCTTAGTACAATTATTATATTTTTTGGTTAAAGTTATTATGTTACTAGTTATTCAAAATTTCATTGTAATTTCTGTTTCAAGTTAAAAATAAATTTGTTAAGTATTCGGAATTGTTTTTAAAAACATCGCTCCAAAGGCGGGATAATAATAAATAATGGGACGTGCGCCAGAATTATATTAAATAATTTATCGAACGAATTTTTAACGACGGCCGAAATCAAATCAGGAGGAAATGCGTTCTACGTAATAAGCGTGTACCTCCCGCCGGTCGATTCCCGGGGGGAAAATCCCCAAACCGAAGACTTGATAATTCAAGTAGATAATATTATTCTTAAAATCGGCAGAAATAAAAATCTAATCATCGGGGGAGATTTTAATGCCAAGTCGCCACTATGGGGCAGCCCTATCGAAGACGATAGAAGCTCGCAGGTTGCTGATCTTTTTACGGAATGGGACCTTAGTGTGATAAACACTAATGATTCACCTACGTTTGAGGGGCATAGAGGCAGCAGTTTTATAGATATTACTGCAGTCTCGCACGAAATGTTAGAAACGATTTGTAATTGGAAATTAAGGTCGGACGAGGAAACGCTCTCTGACCATAAATTAATAACATGGGACGTTGAAATCAAAACAAGCGCAAACAAGCAGCTAACTATATTTCCGCGGTTCTGTAATAAAAGAGCAAATTGGGTGCGATTTAAACAAAAATTTGGCGAAAGTATCCCTGTGCTCGAAAATGAGCTATTTAACTGCCGAGAGGCAGACGAAGTGGAAACACTCGCGAAAAAATTAAACGACGCGGTGGTAGACGCGTCGTCGTACTCCATGCCGCGAAAGAAGACATTTAAAGACAACGTACCCTGGTGGACCCGAGAACTAACCACCAAGCGAGCAGAAACGCGTAACCTAAGGCTCCTCTTTTAACGCGCCTCGGGAGATATAAAAAAACAACGGAGAATAGAATATAATCAAAGTTACCGCGAATATAAAATATTAATAGAAAAAACGCGAACAAATAAATTTAAAGAATTCTGCACGCAAAACTCGGAAAAAGAACCCTGGGGAACCGCATACCGCGTAATTAGAGGAAAACAACAAAAAATCGCGCTTAGTAATATAAAGAAAACAAATAGCGAATACACGAAAGGTTTTCATACCACAGCGGAATATTTACTAGTGAAATTTTTCCCATCGGATAATCCCGAGGAGGATAAAGGGTCGCACGATTTAGTACGTCGGGAAGCTGCAGAGGCGCAAGGAACAGGTGCCGATAAGGCAATCCTAGTTCACGAGGTCGTCAGGGCTCATAGGAGGATGAACCCTAAGAAGGCACCGGGGCATGATGGAATCACTTCAGACGCAGCTCTGGAGGCGTGCCTGTTAGCCCCGTGTGTCTTTGTCGGGTTGTTTAATCTTTGTTTAGAAAGGGGAGTTTTTCCGCGTTGCTGGAAAATCCAGAACGTGAAATTTATACCTAAACCTAAAAAGACGAATGCGTCAGATCCGGGCAGCTATCGTCCAATTATCTTGCTACCGGTGCTGGAAAAAGTTTTAGATCGCGTTTGACTACGCGTGTTGAGCACCTAGTGCGAGACAGCGGCGGTTTTAATAACCGACAGTTTGGTTTCGTGGAGGGCAAGTCGACTATCGACGCGTTAGAGTTCGTGGTCGGGGAAATTAAGCAGGCGAGAGATGCTAAAGAGTACTGTGTCGTTATGGCTTTGGACATTTCAGGAGCATTTGATGCTGCCTGGTGGCCATTAATCGATTGCGAGTTAGATCGTAGGGGTTGTCCGCGAAACTTGATGTCTTTGGTCAAGAGTTATTTCTCGGGGCGATTGGCACAAGTTGAAATTCCGGGTGAAGTTTTGTCGCGTGAGGTGGAAAGGGGATGCCAGCAGGGGTCATGTTCTGGTCCCACATTTTGGAAGTTGTTGTATAAGAGCATCTTTAGGGTCAGCTTGCCCGCAGGATGCTCAATCGTTGGGTTTGCGGATGACACGCTTTTAGTTGTAAGATCGAGATTGTTAATGGATATGCGCACAAAACCGAACGAGGCGCTTCAGAAATTACACGAATGGTCGCAGGCGGTAAAATTAAAATTTAACACGGCAAAGTCAGAGGCGCTCTATTTCGGCACGAAACCAGGACAGAGACCTCCTAGGCTAGAGCTAGGAGGGGAGAAAATCCCGTTTAAAGATTGTATTACTTACCTCGGCGTCAAGATCGACGATAAATTAAATTGGAAAGCGCACGTACAATACGTTAAAAGTAAGGGCGGCAAAATATCAAATAGAATGATGGCGGCGGTTAAATAAAGTGGGGTTTCAGGGGCGAATCGCTGAGGACGGTCTATGCCGGAGCAATTGAACCGGCAATGCTGTACGCAGCATCCGTATGGGCGGAAGGTTGTAAAGTTCGGGAGATGCGTTAATTAACGAGCGTGCAACGTATAACCGCGGTAAAGGCGGCGAGGGCATACAGGACCACCTCCACAGAGGCTGTCCTGGTGATCAGTAGGACTCTCCCTATCGAATATGTCGTTAGGGAGATTAGAGATAGAAGACTTATAGATATAGGGAAAAGGCGCGAAATTATCGAAGATATTAATCTTGGTAAGAGAGACGTTGCAAGAAAGATCGTGGTATCAGAGTTGGGGCACCTGGCCGATATTAGAGGAATCGAGTTTGTCGAAGAAGATCGGGACGCGACGGGTATCAGAATTTACACGGACGGTTCACGTATGGATGACGGGCAAGCAGGGGCGACGTTTGTCGTGTTTAAGCAGGAAAGGGAGGTGTTTCGGTTTCAAACCAAACTCGCGAACTGGAGCACTATCTTCCAGTGCGAATTGGTAGCCATACGAGAGACTATCGATTACGTAATAAATCACACGGGCAAAGACGATTATTATATAATCAGCGACAGTAAATCAGCGCTAACGGCATTAACTAACATGAACACCTCGACAGACCTCCAGGCGGACGTCTGGAGAATAGCGCATACAGCGCTCGAGTTTCGACGTTTAAAGTTCTGTTGGGTTAGGTCGCACGATGGTAACGTAGGAAATGATAGGGCTGACGAATTAGTTTAAGAGGCCGCGACGGGCGACTTTCGGATATTACATTCGTCGATACCGAAGTCAAAAGAAAGCTGCGCGAAAAATCAATTCGACAATAGGAAGACAGGTGGAACAACGCTGCCACGGGCAGGTTGACCCACAAATTCATACCGAGCATAGAAGCTAGAGGTAGGAACGAGGTTAAGCTCGATCACAAAATGGTGCAGTTGATAACAGGGCACGGCGCCCTGAAGGCGTATTTACAAAGGTTCGGTCTAACCAACAGCGACCGCTGCGAATGCGGTGAAGGTTCGGAAAGCGCAGAACACGTGCTCTTCGACAGCCCGCTTGAGGCGGGAAATCGAGGGTTGGCTGATAGCAAACTAGCTATCCTAGGTCTGGCATGGCCAAAGAACCTAGAGGAAGTCGGAGAAGTGGTTAACCAGAAGGCGTTTTGGACAGCCTTAAAAGAATTCGCGGGAAGGGTCGCGAGATTGGACAATGACAACCGCGTGTAAAATTCGGTGGGATTGGTGGGAGGATTGGAAAATTTTAGATTGATTTGGCGTGAGTAAGGATACGAGCATAGATATAACCAAAACCTGATTTAAAAAAGTAAAGAAAAAAAAAATTAAAAAAAAAATAACATGATAATTATACCCAAATGTCCAATATGCACGAGAAACCCCACACACCATTAATACAGTCACTGCCTATCTTCATAATTATGTGCGGATATTCGGGAAATCGGGAATAAATAATAACAGATAAACAATAACAAATAAATCAGAAACCCTAATTAAATTAAATCAAGAAAATAAACAAAGATAATAAAATAGAGTGAAACCGCGCATCCCCCCCAGGACTTGAAATTGAAGTGATTGAAGTGATAGTGATAGTAATTGTGATCCCCCCAAGAACATTTAGTGCATACCCACCAGGACTATAAAACATTATGTTAATGTTTTCTGTTTGCACCATCAGATGGACAATTGTGTTCAATCACGATACATATATGATTATCAGTATTTAGAAAAGGCTTGACTTTATGCCATTCTATTCAGTTCACATTTATATTAATACTTGTAAATTTAATTGTATAATAATAGTATACAGAGTGGTTAATATATCTATCATAAAAGTATCTCCAGAGTGTTTTTGTGTAAGTAGCAACGTAGCTCCGAATTTCAACAAGTCGAGAAAACCCATTATACGCGGTCGTAAGTTTAACAAATTGAAGTTTACCTAAAAACAGAATACAATTGAATAATTGTAGCATAAACTTGTTGTTTCAAAATAAGTAAGTTCAACATGAAAATTTGTAGAAAGCGTATTTATTATTGTAAACAGGATGTTGCACCCTTCCTTTTTACAGGTGTACCACAGAGTCTAAACAAAACTCTGACGAGACTAGCATCGACCGTTTGTGGCTGCGGTAGATTGCAAAAGACTATATCTCAGGGGTTTAGAGAACAAAGTTAAATTTTACACAGACAACTTATAGGTGTAATTAATAATATTTACCTACCGCGTGAGAGTATCCAATTAATAATAAATAATAAATGGGAAGGACCTCTAACACTATAGTACCCTCACGTTTCGGGACATTGCTTCGCAGCTGCTGCAGTCGGTGAGAAGGGGAGGTTCATTAAACAACAACACACTAAGACAAAATTCCAATTGTTTTATTAAACGGCCTACTAACTAACTTAACCTAATTACATATGCATACAAAATTATACAGTGATTAACAATATTTACAATAGGGCGCCACCATGGAAATTAAACGGCCCATGGACCGATTGCGGTAATAGCTTTCGTCGCACGTTGTTCGTGGCGATGGACTAAGATTGCAGGACAGAAAATACGTCACTTCACAGGGACAAATGTTATTAAGTTTCCGGCTAGCACAAACACAACTTAACTAAACAATTCTAAAGTCCTTATTTTTATGTATATTAACAACAGTTCTGGGTGCAAACACCCCAATACATATAATTAATTAACGCTACCGTAGTCTAACTAACTTGCATACTGAAACGACCTTCCTTTAATCCCGGGGTCATCAATAACAGGAAAAACACGACCTTCACACGGGTCAAATAGTACAATAACGGAATTCGTGGCTTAGTTATTACAAGCCTCGGACAACGTCGAAACACAATAAAATAAGAAACGCTTCAAAAGATGCGGTCTTTAACAATAACCTAACTGGATAAAATTACTGGAACGGAGATTTAACCCGAAGTTGTATGTTATGAAAGTCGACAGATATTGTATTTAAACAAATAAATGACTTATGATGCATAACACAGCTTTGAGTTCATAGTAATACCATATATAATAATTACTTACTCAGAAAAATAAACTAACTTTGAACATAACGGCACGCACTTGAATTCAGAGAAATAAAACACTTACTCAATCTTGCAAGACCGCGAGCTTCAGACTCTACGCGTCTGGAAATAAACAACCCCGATTACCACCGGCTGGCATCCTTATATACATTTAAGTTAATTGAAAAATAACCCTTTTCTTGGCGCTCATACTCGGCTTAGGATACGCCGGTCGTAAATCTTTAAGATTAATTAAACTGCCCATTGCCTAAGATTGCCACACAAGTAGATCTCGGAACTAATTTTAGTTGAGTGCTCCGCTAATTGAAAAATTGCTTCAGACCACCCTGACATAAATAGGATCCTAAAGCATGATTGACATCTAATCATAGATAGCAACTAATCTGACACGTTTAGTGCCCTTAAAGTAAGTGCCTTTAGAAAACTGATTGACTCTTGGATTAGATCTTCCTGGAAACTTCGCTAGGACGCTACTTGGGTAGTCTTGAAGCGGTTAGCTCCAAAACCTTCATTCTAATAATTAGAATGCTAAAATTAAACTAGAAAATAACTATTTTTAGAATTCATAGAACTAATTAGAGCAATATTAAAACAGTATGTTACATAGGGATGCAATTTAAAACGTGACAAAAGAAAATACCTTAATACAACTTATACAGGGTGTCCGGAAAATACGTGTACAACGTAAGAACAGAGATTCTTTGGCTAGAAATAGATCGATTTGAGCCAACTTACCTATAATACAAGTTGCTTTATTTAGCCGCTAGAGGGCTTCAAAAATTGTGAAAAATATTTGATATTTTAAAATAATTCGAAAACGCGTCGATAGATTTGACCATTTGTAGGGTGCGAGTTTCTACTTTCAATTGACATCTTTTGGTGGAGTATGCAAGACTTTTATATGCATACGAGTGTCCTAAAAATGATATATTGTATAAATATCCGACCATCACCTTTTTCCTGCTTATGCAATGACTACCAATTTTTTTTATGAGTAACCGACTTAATTTGGAAACTTTTTGGTCTCTTGTAAAATTTTGATTAGACGAGCGGTTTGACAGAAAAAAATAATTTCATATGTCTGCATACTTTCGTCATCTTTGCTGCATTAAGTATAAAATGGGGCAAATCAAAAAGCATAGCTTAGTAGTTGGCTTTGCTTTTTATTTGTTATTTAATTTGACTCTCATTTAACCTCAGTTTGCCTGTCAAGTCGTGAATTTCTGCTTAATTCAATAAAAGTTTGCATCTTTCATCTTACAATATGAGTACTTACACAAACAACGGACAGGTGGATATGCTTTTGGTTTTCGGATTTTGTCAAGGCAATGGTCGTGAAAGCGTCAGAGTTTATAGGGAAAGATTTCCTAATCGCCGAATGCCAAACCCCCAAATATTCGCAAATATTGTAAGACGTCTTCGTGAAAGTGGTAGCTTTCAGTCAAGAAATGCGGATCGAGGACGTCAACGTACCACAAGAACTGCGGATCTGGAGGAACAAATTTTGGATAGAGTTGAAGAAGAAAAATAAGCACCAGACGCTTAGGACTTAAACTACAAGTTCCTAAAAGTATCGTTCATGACGTTTTAAAGGAACAGTTATTATACCCATATCACGTTCAACAGGTACAGGACATTTTGCCTATCGATCCTGAGAGGCGTCTAGCTTTCTGTCAATTTATTCAAGATCAGAGAATTCAAAATGCAAACTTAAGTCGCAAAATTTTATTTACAGACGAAGCTTTTTTTACAAGATCTGGTATTACTAACATACATAATGAACATGTTTACGCTGTAGAAAATTTTCATGCTACTAAAGTGACTCACTATCAACTTGAATTTAAGATTTATATCTGGGCTGGAGTTATTGATAATTTTATTATCGGTCCTATTGTGATACCAAATCGATTAAACGGAGACAATTACTTCAACTTTCTACAACAAACATTGCCGAATTTATTGGAAGATCTGCCATTATTACTTCGCCAAGACATGTGATTCATGCACGATGGTGCTCCTCCCCACTTTACTCTAGCTGTTCGACAACATTTACACGAAAAATATCCGGATCGAAGGATTGTAAGGGGATATGATGCTCCTACAAATTGGCCAGCACGATTGCCGGACTTGACGCCCTGTGATTATTTTGTGTAGGGTACCTTAAAATCTAAGGTTTATTCGTCTCCACTTGATAGCGAAGAAGAATTGTATAGACGAATTTTAAATGCAGCCAACTCTTTAAAAAAAAGGCACAAACGATGCAGAGGGTTCAGTTAAACTTCTTACGAAGAGTTAATTTGTGCATTGAAGAAAATGGCAGCCATTTTGAATTTTGTAATGGTGCAACAGTTGTACCGCGCTGTTAATTTTTAATGATAGTAATAAAAAATAAACAAAACAATGAAATAAAAATAAAAAAACAGACATCTGAAATTATTTTTTTCTGTCAAACCGCTTGTCTAATCAAGAGACAAAAAAGTTTTCAAATTAAGTCGGCTATTCATAAAAAAAATTGGTAGTCATTGCATAAACAGGAAAAAAGTAATGGTCGGATATTTATACAATACATCATTTTTGGGACACTCGTATGTTTTTAAAAGTATTGCGTACACCACCAAAAAATGTCAATTGAAAGTATAAACTTGCACCCCAATAATGGTCAAAATTTATCGAAGCGTTTTCGAGTTATTTTAAAATATCAAATATTTTTCACAATTTTTAAAGCCCTCTAGCGGCTAAATGAAGCAACTTATATAATAGGTAAGTTGGCTCAAATCGATCTATTTCGAGAATCTCTGTTCTTACGTTGTACACGTATTTTTCGGACACCCTGTATATTGACGTTTAGTTAATAACATTAATAAAAAAGATAAATATACACCGTTATTTTCTTACAACCAAATCTTCATGCGACAAAAACAGTAAGTATAGTTTATATATCTACATTCTCATAATCTAAAAATTTTGTCTTAGACTCTACTAGATAAAAAATTAGAAAATCTAAAATTATTATTGTGCTTAGACACAATTTCAAATTAACGTTCTAAATAAAAGGAAATCATAAATACACTTTGTTGTATTTAAGATTAGTTAAGAGAATTTGAATTGAACATTTAAATTGAACAAAACCTCAAAATCCACAAAAAGGTTTCATGAAAGCTTTTCTGTTTACAACTCATAAGGTTATATAGGAAAGCAAAGATAATATTAAATTAGTTAAGGTAATCGGTAAATAAAGTTATGACTATATTTTACATGCATTATTTTTCTAGATAATTGAGATTTAAAATGTAACGCATGCACATCGTTCAATGACAAAAGTAAATAAGATAAACTCATTCCTGTATTCAAGATATATGAAAGAAAACGTATACTTAAACATTGAGCTTGCGGCTTGTTCAGAACTATAGTATCTTCTTACGGTTTGTTGAGACGAACACCATCGTTGTTTATTTTGGTTGTTAACCTCAAACTTCAAATTTGCAAGAGCCAATCCTTTTTGTTCCACAACCATATGTTTAGTTAACGGAGCATTTAATTTATTTTAGAAAATAAATAACGGCAACATGAATTCTTGTACGATAAAAGATAATATTTGTGTGTGTAAATGTATATGTGTGTATGTATGTGTATGTATATAAATGGTTTTTTTTTGTTTCTATATTTATGTGTACATGTGTGTATATATATTTTTGTATATGTATCTTTGTGCATGTGGATGTACACATATATAGTTATGTATTTTCATGTACATTTATATACACTACACGCATAAATATATATTTATAAAATATATCTATAATATATGTAGCTATATTTGTGTATTTCTGTATGTTTATTGACATGAAATATTACCGATGTATACACGCATACCTATAAATTAATTAAAAAACAAAGACATATATTAATCAAAATCTAAAATTTTTGTTTCTGTCAAGTCAACATTTTACCTCAATTTTATATATACTATATCTGTTTATCTTAAATTTTATAAAGATATTATCTTTGTAAAACATAATTATAATGAAAGCTAATATTTTGTAACCTCAATGTAAGTAACTAATTTTAACACCAGCTTATGTAAAATTTATCTATGTTTTAGTTATGCCTGTGATCAATCTTTAAATAAAAGCGAAAACTTAGGCTATAAAAAAGAGTTTTCTTCAATACACCAGCTGACCTATAACCTGCAACATTAAACAAATATTATATATATATATATATATATATATATATATATATATATATTGTAGTGGTTTTAAAGGGCTAAATCTACGTATAAACAAAGTGATTTCAAACACCCTGTATAAAGGAAACAATCAAAATTTAAATGCGAAATTTATTCCAATTAGTTCATTTTTAAGTATCAGGTATTAACAAAATTTTACTATTAATGAATAAAATTTAGTGAGGTTTGTAGAGAAAAGAATGTTAGAAGCCAATGAAATTAATTTATTAATTTAATTAAGTTTAATTGAACAGTTATTTACGTATAATATGCATAAATGCGTGTAAAAATCCAATAATACCAAGGTGAAACGCGTTGCTAAACAACAAATATATTGGTGGGGTTGAAATACGTGGAAAATCCAACTCGTAGAAGTGTTATTTAAAACGCTCGTTAAGATTAAACACCTGCAGAATTTTAAATGTCAAATTCCATTTATTTTGTAGATAACAAACAAGGATTCTAAGGATTGTACAAACGGTCGGATGTTTTAGCATGAAACGCTAATGAGCGGTTATTTAAAGCACGTAAGTTTGGGGTCCACGTGGGTTAGATAGCAGATGGTCTGGAATATCGATTTCTACCACTTAAGCAAGGTGAGAAAGAGACGTAGAAAAGGCATAAGCAAAGGACAGCGTGAGATAGGCGGGATTAGTAGAACGTCAATGGATAGACGATTGGTCGATATTGTTAGTTGGACATGAGACAGATACGAGCATAGTGTATATTAATTTTCAGAAAAGATCGTAACGACGCGCTGAATTTCGAGGATTTACAAATCAGTTAGAAACAAAATTTTAAGAACGTGTTATTTTAAATTACATTTTTCACGGTAAGAGGGTCTGGAGAGGTTACAGTCGAAGCATATAAATACTTGACGAATTAGCACGGCTCGCTCTCTTATTTTCATCGTGGTCTTAGTATTTTGAACGCGTCAGATTACGTACCAAAGTTACTACAAGTTTGTAAGTGTAATAAAATTATTTTAAATTATATGGTGTTAGCCTCATAATTTGTACGCGATTTGTGCAGAGTTTACTTTTTTTATTTGAGGTAGCACATACATTTTTATTACAAACTCGTGTGGTGACGTTAAGTAACGTAAATCAAATTAAATAATTATGAAAGAAGTCTAATTCATTTGGATTTGGAAATTGGATACACCGACAAGACAGTGCAAGCAGCTTACCGTAAATGGGGTTCTTCTACTAATAGTTAGAAGCAGCCTGCAGAGCATAAATCTTCTAGAAATTCCAGGTAACGCTTTGAAATTGTGTTGTTATAAACTATGAAACTATGAATATTGGGTGACGTATGAGACTGATTTTGAAGGTATTGTGCATTATTTTGCGTATTGAAGATAATTCGTATAACTAACTTTAGTATGGTATTTAAATAGAAATCTGAAGGTGTATACAAAACTTATTAACGTTCCATCAGGAGGTTAAATTTTGTGAAGAGTACATGGGTTGTTTTTTGTTAGTTTGTTGTAAGAGTATGCAAAGTATAAGGGCATACATTATTCACAATTAACTGAGTTATCATGAGCTTACCATACTCCAGAGTTTACATAGATTTAAAATAAATTATAAAGAAGGAATGAGAAAATAAGGCATTATTTAGGGCCCATTTACTCCGGGTACATTCTAGGTGTTTGATAATTTAAATTAAAATTCAGGACATTACAAAATAGAATTTATTGAGGTGTAACTTCATCACTGAAATGTGTATAATATTGAATTTTGTTTGTAAATAGTAAAAAATAAAAGATTGTATGTTTGTTGTATTTTGTGGTTTTTTTTTGGGAGTGTGCGTGAACGATATAGAATATGAGAGTGAATCTAGATATCCAAGAGGAGGTCCAACTGAGCTAGCCGGAAGCAGTTGAAGAAAGCAATTCAACCGAGGAAGAGAGGAAAACGGGTAAGAAGTTATAATTTTTTTTTGAGTATTTAATTTCTATTATGAGTAATTTTCGAGTTTTGAAAATTTAAAACAAAAATTCTCGAATATATTTTTGTTGATGAGCTATATCCAGAGAACCACGGCAATATATATATATATATATATAAATATAAGCTTCACTCTTAGTTAATGGACTGGTTTAATATTTTATGTTTTTTAAATTAGTTTTATTGATGAAATTGGGATGTAGTCCAAATCAAAATTCAATATTGTATTTAGCACAACATTTAATTAAGACCTTACGTTTCGGCAAAGGTTTTTGCCTTTTTCAAAGGTACTGCAAAAAATTGACATATAGAATGACAGTTAGTGAAAGATTAAAAATATTTACTTAAAAGTTGTTAATGCAGAAATACATATATATATATATATATATATATATATATATATATATATATATATAGTTAATCACCACCAAAATTGAAATGGTGAGGTCCCAAATAAAAAAATGGAGCACTCGCTAGGGTGTAGAAAGTCATTCTAATAGAAGATTGTCATTAATACATATTATAATGACAAGTGACAAGTAATGACTAAAACAATTTTGAAAAGAATGCGTGAATCATATGTAGCCTATTATGTTATAATAAAAAGCTAATTAGGTGACATTCGGGTTGTTATTAAATGTTTGGTAATTTCTTTGAAATTCTGTACAAATTTTCATATATGGGATGCAAATTTTGTGTATCTTGTCTGAAGTTAATGGCATTAAGTTCATTGTATACATAGTAAGCCTCTAAGAAAAGTCTCATTTTATAATTAGTTTTAGAATGTAAGATAATTGCCTCTTTATAGTTTGGAGTGTGAAAGGTGTTACTGATGTGTTGAGACAAAGCACACCTTTCTTTATTTAATTTTGCATCAGACCTGTGTTGTATAATACGATTTTTTAACCATTGGGTGGTGTTACCGATATAGGTTTTTCCACAGGAACAAGTTATTACGTCCAATGGCTTTTCTACTTGTATGTTCTGTATCACATCCTGACTCGTGTGATTTTTATACTTCCCCAATGTACACAGATAACACACTTTGATCACTGATCTCACAATACTAATAAATTTCATGGAGAAAAAGTTTTTCCTAAATATGAGCCAAAGTTTCCTAACACCTATGAGTCCATAATTAACATGAAGATCCTTCACAATCAACTCCGCTTGTACCCTAATCTACTACATATAGCTTCAGATCCTGCACCCTCTTGCACAGAAATCCCTCTATCATCCGATAATTTTTAAACTTTGGTTCAGTTTCTAACCGTCTTTTGATACGTAGTAGCTCTTCACTCTGCTCCTGATTCTTCAGTACCTCTTCATGTCCATATATGGATCCATCTTGTCGCAAAATATTTATAGCAATCATAATGTCACCAGGCTTTTTATTTACATTATCTTTGCTCCGACTGAACGCATCCGCTATAAAATTATTTTCTCCCTTTATATATTTTATCTCAAAATTAAATTCCTGTAACAATAAACCC
This sequence comes from Platerodrilus igneus, assembly GCA_036346225.1. Taxonomy (NCBI): domain Eukaryota; kingdom Metazoa; phylum Arthropoda; class Insecta; order Coleoptera; family Lycidae; genus Platerodrilus; species Platerodrilus igneus. The sequence continues at coordinate 1,595,266 of JARFIW010001129.1, read as the reverse complement.
CACCGATATACTCTATTATTGGAGAATCGAGTATTCATCAGGGCACACAACGCTGAATGGTCCGTCTCAATGACAAAATGCCGACCTATGAGATAAAACTTTAGTTTACTCACGCCCAAAACCACCGCTGCCATCTCCTTTTCACTAATCGTGTAATTCAGTTCATGCGGCTTCAGTGTCCGTGAAACAAACGATATTGAAACTTCTTCACCATCCTGAACCTGGCAAAGCTCAGCCGCTAAGGCACTACCCGATGCATCCGTCTTTAAGATAAACCCTACGTCAAATCTGGGATGCCTCAAAATTAGTTGTTCGTGAAACTGCTCCAACAGGGTTAAGTACGTTGCCTCTTGGTTCTCTGACCACTTCCATTTGACTCCTTTTTTAAAGAGTTTGAACAGCAGCCCTGCCTTCTCTGAAAATGCTAGTACAAACTTCTTATAAAAATTTAGAACTCCCAAAAATGCTCTTAATTTTCTGATATTGTTTGGTCTCGGATAGTTCAAAATTTCAGACAATCTTTCCTTGTCTATGCACATACCCTCATGATTCACTACATATCCCAAAAATTTCACGGTTTTAAAAAAAACTCACACTTGTCAATATTCAATCTTAAACCTGCTAACTTCAGCTCTAATAAAACTCTTTCTAAATGAGTATAATGTTCCTTTTCAGTTTCGCTAAAAATTAAAATATCGTCCACATAGTGTATGCAAAACTGCTCATACGCTCCTAAAATTGTTAATTAATGCTGCACTCGACGTCGACAAACCATACGGTACTACTTTAAAGTTGTACACCTTCCCTTCTACGGAAAACCCCGTATACCTTCTAGACTCTTTAACTCCTGATTTACCTGCTTCCTATATGCTGCCGGTATTGGATATACTTTCGCATTAAATGGTTCAGAATAGTCTACCTCTAAAACATGCTCAAATTTAACGCTGTGCTTGCCTCTACCCCTACTAACTCTGAATGCTTATGTAATAACTCTTGTACCTCCCCTAACTTTTCTTCCGGGCACTTAATGATGTCGATCTCTTTCACTTCTTCCTCATCTACCTCCATAACATTAACACAAAACCCCATGTCATTCTCTGTGACATCATAACTTGCCTTCCAGAGCAATATCCTATCCCCAATCCTAACTACTTTCCTCTCCATATCTATTATAACTCCTAACTTCATCATACAATCGACCCTTAATATTCCTTTAAACTTTAACCCAGGTACAATTATAAATTCCTATTCACAGCTGACTGAACCTAAATCTACTTTCAAAATAACTACGCTATTCACAACAGCAAATCGCTTTTTATTCGGCGCAACCAGATGACTTCTTTTTGTTGGCACTATCCTGTCACACACTTTATCCTTAATTTCATTGACGAATTCTTCCGATATTAAACTCGCCTCAGCTCCTGAATCTAATAATGCTCCTAAATTTTTTTCCCAAATTTTAATATTAATTAAGGGCAAACAAAGTTTTTCTGTTATTTCTGGCTCAACTTCTTCCTTTATTTTTAAAAATTGCTTCGGATGTTCATACTTGTACACAGTGATGTCTAGTGGTTTGTTCTTGTCTAAAAATCCTGTCCCGGTCTGGTCTCCCTACTCGGTCCCGGTCTAGCTACTACCTCCGCATATGTCCGTAGTGTGTCTACCCGGTTAGTGCTATAATTTTTCCTATCGTTCGTTGTTGTCCCCCTCATGTTTGGTGAACTGTTCTGTCTTGTCATGCTCTGTCTAAGTGCAGGTCCCCTACCTACACTGTTACTCCTGAAGGTCCGTCTAGGTTTCCAATTTTGTCTACTGTATGCAAAATTTGTCCCCCGTCTTGCGTAATTGTCCCGCCTTTGAGAACTGTCCCTTCTATTCTCGAACCTAACTGTATTCACCTGTCGTTCCCTATTTTCACGAGGTCGTCCAATACTCACGTCGTCATACTTTTGTAGGTACTCTAAAAGCATCTACCTGTTCACAATGTTTTGCAACGCTACGTGTTGCCTCACCTCAACCTCGAAGTGTCGTGATAAATACTTAATTATCTGTCGGTCCGTCAATGGTGGGGTTAGTTGTTTTGCTATGCTATACTTTCGTATAGCATATTGCTCCTTACTTTCTGCAAACTCCCCTTTGAATTTTCCTGTGATTAGATCGTCTCGTACTTGGTCCTGTCGGTGGTCACTCCAATAATATTTAAGAAATCTGTCCTCAAAGTCATTATACGTGTCAATTTCCTGTCCTATTAAATTGTACCAAGCTTCAGCATGGTCTTTCAGTAACGCTTTAACAACATTAAGTTTTGCCTGTTCGTCATACAAATTACTAACCAAACCTCTAATGTTATTGATAAATATCTGAGGATTTACCCTACTATCCCCATCAAACTTCATTTGTTGATCCAGCGGCATGTTACCTGTTACGAATCTTGGACCATCCCCCATCAAAGTTGCTACATTTTGTTTAATACAGGTCACTTCTCTCTCTACCCTACCTAACTGATCCCTACACGAATCCATTACCACAGTCATTTTAACGTTAATTTCGTCCTCACTGAAGATCCTTACTTCTGTCCTTAATTGTTTCATTTCCTGACTCAAACCTCTAATATCACGCTCATTTTCATTGACCCTATTTTCAACTTCCCCCATTTTGATCGTTAACCTGTTTTTAAAATGAGAAAATTCCCTTGTAAATTTTTCTATTTTATCCCCTAATTCTTGGTTCAATTGGTCAAATTTCCGATTTGATTCGTCTCTAACCCCGCTTAATGTCTCATTCATCCTTTCAAATTTTCTGTTTGATTCTTCACTCATTCTCTCTAACATCCTGATGATCATCTCATTTTCTTTGTCTCTCGATTCCGTTTTTGACTGATCCCTACTACCTCCAGCTTTCTCCATTTTTCCTGCTTTATCAAATAAGGCACTATCGTCACTTCCAATTTCCACTCCTTGGCTTCTTAACTACTCCTTTCTCTGCATACGTTCAAATCACTCCCACACACTCAAAAATTATTTATAAATACAAGACAGACTCTCTCTCTCAGATCGCCTGTTTCCTGGAATAAAATGTTTAAATTTTATTTGGAGCTCAAGCCTCACGTTCGGGTCGCCATACGATTGCTGTGGTTTTAGAAAAATTTTTGGACGAAGCTTTAACAAAGCTTTAACATCAGTTTTTTACCTAACTCATTCGAGCCTCACGAATTGGGCGTCATAAGATTGTTGTGGACGTGGATTTAAACTTCTCTGCTTCACCAGTGTCATCAAATAATTTGGAAAATGCACAACTTTCAAAAAAAGAATTGCTTACCCTGATTATTTCTGCTTCAAATATCTTCAGCAGCTTCATACAAAATCATACAATCTTTTATTTACTGCTATTTACAGACAAATTATTCACATGTATAAACAAACAGTTTCGTACACTAATTACAAACTCAAAATGTGATATGTTTTAAAAGTCCTTGATTCTTTTTAATTATTTGCAAACAAATTTAATAAAATATGAGTAGATGGGCCCCATATATTACCCTAAATTGACTGTACACTGGAGTATGGTGAGCTCATAATAACCCAGTTCATTTAGTATATGCCTTTTACCTTGCATAAATTAATACAAAATTGATAGACCCGTTTACCCTTTACAATCTAATTTATATTCAGAATAAAATTTTATAAATACTCCCTGTATGTTTGTTGTGGTTTGTTTAGCATTCTTCTTAATCTTCTTTGGGAATGAAACCACTCATAGTTTTTAAAATCTATTTCATTTACGTTTCGATCCATGACCTAGGGTCGTTGTCAAAATAATAACAACTTCAAGTTTGACATTTATGACATAAATTGAAGGTGACTTTGATTTATTGAAATATTTGGTTTGAGTACACTAAGCAAAAATTTTTAAAGTTTAAGAGAATGATTGCCTTCAATTTGTATTACGGCCTGGGACCGACTTGTTTTAGGTAGCCAATACGCTTAACGTGAAATCAGCTGATTAATTTTTATTGGTGAATTTTATATAAATTCAATAATTTGGAAAACATTTTTTAACATGTTTCTATTTATACAATTGAGAGGATGGTTATTAAAGAAGTGTGCGATTGCGTTACCGTAAGGCATAAGCAGTCGTTTCTTTATATTTATTTTGAGGGGGAAAATCATTATGATTTAGGCTACCTCTTTGGTAGATTTTAACATGGTTCTGAGGCGACCCTATGGCGGGTTTACACTTGTCAGATACCAATGTTGTTCTATGAAGATCTTATATAGTTCTGAGGCGACCCTAAGACGGGTTTACACTTGTCAGATGCCAATACTGTTCAACGGATATTGTATATGGTTTTGACGTAACCCTATTGTGGGATCACACTTGTCAGATACTAATGCTGTTTTACAGTGGTTGTTGATATGCTTATTGTTATGTAATTAGTTATTGTATGTATAAATAGAAATCATGTATGTAGGCTATATTTCATGTTAATATCGCAAGGAAAACCCAGGAAAAACTTGCAATGCTACCTAGATATTGTGGGCATTTGATTTTTATTTGTTATTTCTTTTGTTATTTCTTTTAGTAATGGAATCCATTGTTTACTGAAAGTCACGGATTCGTTTGCAACGCAGTTATTTTTATGTAGGGTTATATAAGCAGCTTCTTTGATTTTGCGTTTTTGGTGGTTTTCTTCTTTGTCGATAATTTTTGCGTCCTCCCATTTTATTTTATGACTGGAGTTCCATGCATGTTGGCAAATCATAGATTTTTCAAATTTTCTATTTTTTATATATGATTTATGTTCTTTTAATCGAACTTCAAATGGTCTGGAACTTTCTCCTATATAAAACTTGTTACATTCGCACGGTATTTTGTAGATGCAGTTTTTTGAACTTTGTATTGCGTTTTTGGGTTTTGTTTTTGTTAATTGTGCTCTTAGTGTATTGTTGGTTCTAAATACTGTTTTAATTTTAAATTTGTTTCCTATTCCTTGGATTTTTTCGGAGAATCCTTTTATGTATGGTATTGAGAGCATTTTTTGGTGTGAATCGTTGATTTTGTTTTCTTTTTCTTTATTTTTATGATTTTTATTCATTTCTTTCTCTATTATTCTTTTAGGATATTTGTTTTCTATTAGTGTACATTTGATTAGGTCTTTCTCTTTCTTTAAAATTTCTTCGTTTGATGATATTAATTTTGCTCTATCATACATGGTTTTGATAATTCCTCGTTTGACACATTGTGGGTGGTTTAAATCAAAGTTTAAGTATCTGTTTGTGTGCGTTGGTTTTCTGTATACCGATGTATTAATTGTTGTATCGTTTTTGCTAACTAGAATATCTAAAAATGGAAGTTTTCCATGTTGTTCTAATCATATGTGAATTTAATAGTTGGTTCTATTTTGTTAATGGACTCTACAAAGTTTTTAATTAGTTCTGTATTATGAGGCCAAATAGCATAAACATCATCTACGTATTTCCACCAGACTAGTAGTTTCAATTTTTGTGTGAATATTACATCTTTTTCGAATTCCTCCATGAATATATTACTAAAGATTGGTGATAGTGGACTTCCCATTGCCATTCCAAAGCTTTGTTTGTAGAATTGATCACTTATTTGAAAATATGTGATATTGACGCATAAGTCAAGTAATTCCATAATCGATGATATACTTAGTTTTGTTCTTTCTTTAAGGTTGCCATCTTTTTCTAGTTTGTTTTTTATAATATTAAGCGTTTTGTTTATAGGGACATTTGTGAAGAGATTGGTATCTGACAAGTGTAAACCCGTCTTAGGGTCGCCTCAGAACTATATAAAATCTTCATAGAACAACATTAGTATCTGACGAGTGTAAACCCGCCATAGGGTCGCCTCAGAACCATGTTAAAATCTACCAAAGAGGTAGCCTAAATCATAATGATTTTTCCCCCTCAAAATAAATATAAAAAAACGACTGCTTATGCCTTACGGTAACGCAATCGCACACTTCTTTAATAACCATCCTCTCAATTGTATAAATAGAAACATGTTAAAAAATGTTTTCCAAATTATTGAATTTATATAAAATTCACCAATAAAAATTAATTAGCTGATTTCACGTTAAGCGTATTGGCTACCTAAAACAAGTCGGTCCCAGGCCGTAACACAAATTGAAGGCAATCATTCTTTTAAACTTTAAACATTTTTGCTTAGTGTACTCAAACCAAATATTTCAATAAATTAAAGGCACCTTCAATTTATGTCATAAATGTCAAACTTGAAGTTTTTATTATTTTGACAACTATCCTAGGTCATGGATCGAAACGTAAATAAAATAGATTTTAAAAACTATGAGTGGTTTCATTCCCAAAGAAGATTAAGAAAAATTTTATAAGTTTTAAATATACCCATTTTCAATATTTAACCCCAATAAATTGTCCAGTACATCTATCTTTTCCAATTAGTTTATATAACCATAAATAAACCCCAAAATTTACTCACACAGCACCAAAATTTCACAAAAGTTTACCAGACAACAAAAATTTCAAATAAGTTACCTGGAGAATGCTTCAGGCTTCCATTCCTTCGACGACGATCACCAGAACATCTCGGCTTCGTGACCATGCGCTGTGATACTCAGCGGATTTACAGACGGTAACCCCAATAGCAAGCCAAGCGCTTTGTTTTATAATACCATTCCATATCAACATAAAATCCTGGTTGTTGGTGATGCTTACCCCACATATATTATGCTTCCATTTATTGATTTTCTAGCTTAGTTTTGTAGTTGCCAGACCTCTAGTAATTTAATATTCACTACACGTATTTCGCGTTAATAAATAGAAGGCCACTACTAATAAGTTACACGTACTAGCACTATATTTACTGTATTATTAAGACATCTAATACTCACAAAAAACTCTACTATAATGTTGATCTGCATTCAGTACTTTATCGTAGTACAGTAGTATTTAAGCGCAGAGAAGACAAGACAAGAGACAAGAGCGAGCTTCATAATTTCCATTCCGTATTTATATTGTTTCAAAATCCTACCCCCGGACACACTTCCCGCGAAAAGCTTATTTTCAAATTTAAATTCTACAAATTTTGATACAATCGACTTGAATATTCCTGAAATTTACTCCGTCTACGTGACGTACGTATCCGAAAGCGCTCCCACCTGTTGCGTTTGTCTACGTTTAGAAAACTGCCGGTTCTTAACCAATGATAATATTCTCTGTCGTCACAAATCCCACCTAAAATACATTTATTTCTGTCTGATGCATGTCTACTGTCGCGTTCAAAACCTCACTTGAGTTATAGAAAATCGATATTGCTGACAGCTTATCTACACTCCACGTGGATATGGTACGTGCAATTTCAATATCAACGCTTTCATCTCTGTCTCTATCTGTAGTATACAACCGATCGTGCATTTCCCTTGCTCGTTAAAAACTTTGTTAGCTTGTTGTTCAAACTAAACTGACGGTTGAAAATACTTTTATTAAGCCCTGCTTTAATATGTTCATAATTTCGAACAATGTAACTTTTTTTAAAACGCAGGTGTTTGTTAATTATCGACCGTTTAGCACAACAATTCTTAGATTTTATATTTAGTCGTATCAGATAAAACTGACGTTTGCTTGTTACTACGAAAACTTTTGCCTTGGAATTATTGATTTTCTTACCCTGGTGGGTTTTCTTATGCTTTTACGTGTTGAAATAAACTAAATTAAAATTAATTGTGCGTATTCTATTTGCTTTAAAACTGTTTTTCTTTATGTACTTTTAACCTTGCAATTATTAATTATAAAAATACGTCAATACTTGTCCGTTCTCCTTAAATGAATTAAATAAATTTTACGCGTAAATAATTTGTTCTTTTCTCTATACAGGGTGGTTGAAATTTCATTGTTTACCCCAAATTTAACCCACAACAATATATATATATATATATATATATTATATATATATATATATATATATACATATATTCAATTTAATAAATATTCCTTAACAACATATTGTGGCTTATTTAAAAACAGTGAACATAGAGAGGTTTACCCATTTGTAGATACTCTTCTCGCCTCATAGGCTAAAGTTAATCCTCCAACAGACAATTGACTAAAGTTGTTTGAACAGTTGAAAATATTCTACTTACAATGCAGGCTGGCAATCTGTTCATCACAAAAGTGATTTGTAACCTCTAATATTAAAGGATTAATTGAATAACAAAGTAGGCGATTTCCACAACTAATCAGAAGTGATAGAAAAAAACCGAATGACTGAATCGGTAATACCATGCCATAATTAATGGCATATAAAATTAAGCACACAACAAAATATGCCTACCACTCCACAATTCAGATGGAAAGCGTTATTCACATTGATTCGTGACACAACGTGCGATAAAAATAACTTTCATTGTCAAATATGTAAGTTACTCCATAGATAAAGCTTAGACTTGTCTTGCTCTGTTTAGTGCATAATGTTTTAATGTAGAAATTTATAAAATCAAGTGAAAATTAGTCTTCGAGCAATGTATTACTATATAGTACTTTGTATAAGTTTTGGCATAAAAAATGTGGATACAGACTCGGTGTCAAGACTTATGTTCAAAAATACTGTATCACTGTGTTAGACTATTTGATGATTTGGATAACAGATATTACGACATCATTTCGGCTTTGTGCATTCAGTCTTGCAGCGCAACCATGAGTGTAACACTTATACAATTTTCGTTGTATCTGGAGAAAGAGGAATTGTGGATATAATTTTATTTGGCCATTCGTACTACGTACCCTTTTATTGAATTACTAAATGCATTATGCAAAAATTCACACTCAGAAGATAATGTTTGCAGTGAAGAATACCAAACTTATCTTGAAATACATCTTCCCTTAGCATTATATGTAACATAATGTAATCTTTCGTTGTGTAAAATATTATGTGGTGAGTTTGATTTTTAACTTGCTATATTTCTCTATTTGTTGTGACATATAGTTTGTTAACTTGCTACGTACCTAGACGTAGCCGGAAAAAAGTAAATACCAGGCTAACTACCGCGGAGAGGAAAGGGGGGATTTGCTTACATGCCAAAAAAACAAAAAAAACACGTCGCCCACGATCATCTATTAACAATAAAAATAAATTAAAATTTATTGATTCACATGGACAAAGAAAGGTATTAAATTTAAGTTATATTGTAAAGGACAAATTTTATAATGGATCCACAAAGTGCGCATTTCGTAGCTAACATGTAATAAAACTCATTGGAAAGAAAAGTAATGCTTAGATTTTCGCAATAGCAAGTGTGTTAAATTAAAGTATTCAATGTAGACCAAGTTGTAGTAAGAATTAAAGAAATATAACCAGAAGAATTAGCGAAGCTAGCTTTAAACATGTATGGTGAACTGGTTTCACAAAATCAACTGCTGATAAATAATAATCCTCGATATGCATAAAAGAAAACGGGTCACATACTTCTATTTCTTTAAATCCAGTCGATATATTTCTCTTAATTTAACTGGATCGTCTTTATGGTTTTATTTATTTTAAACATTTTTGTGGTTAAAAACAACTTCAGTTGATAGTAAAGTCATTTCGAAATTGGCATATTATACTCGCCAATTATCGTCATTCCGCCGCATCATCTCCAATAAGAAGAAAAGAACAGATTTGGCATTTGTTATTTGGTGGATTAATATTTGGAATTTCAACAAAACAAGTGGCAACTGGTCAATATGATTTATAATAGTGCATACTAAGAAATTACTGGAGGTATCTTCGTTTATTGTAGTAAATTAATTAGTATAGTAATTGCATTTTACCCTAAAATTCGTTAATAAAAACTTGTTCTCCATCACTGCAGGTAACCAGATAATTTACATATCGTTTTACATTTCGTATGTTTTGCATTATCATATATATATATATATATATATATATATATATATATATATATATATATATATATATATATATATATATATTATCGTGTAATTTGTAGGTTAAAAATATATAAATAGGTCCTAGGTCTAGCTAGCGTGCGTAGATACCGTTTATTAAAAATTTGATTATGTGTTTTAGATATTTAAGGTAACGATTATTCAACTTAAGGTAGGAATTTAGAGTTAAATTGATTTTAGTATCAGCTTTGCATTTATTTGTATGGAAATATCATAATATTTATAGAGTATGACGATAAAGGTTAAACATCTAATAACAAGAGCAATTAGTTTGTCTACAGGATATAAATGCCGCTTTAATTATTATAAAACAGTGTACAATGGTTTAAAAGCTTTTAAAATTTGCTTTAGCGTAGGATCGACATTTTTAAGAGCATCTGTTAATAATATAAAAACATTTTAATACCGTTTAGCGCAGGATAGTATTAAAAACACGAGCTTGTTATGGATAGGAAAGAAAATCAATAATTTCTACGAATGTAAATAATCGCTAAAAGCAGACACGGATCGCTATCACACACAAGGACGGACGTTGTAACAGCACATAAAAGAGGCAGATGCAAAAGTCGATTATCAGTTAGAATTCATAACAAACAGGGGAACAAGTGTAGTTCTGAAGCTATTAGCTCGAGTAAGATGAAAGATGTTTGTATCGATCTAAAATAGGGAAGGGAATTAAGAAATATAATTGGACGTTACAAGTGGACGCGCAACAGTTTAAAAGTTAGAGAGGGCACTTATCCAAGTGGGGTTTGTAATAACGAAACAAGAGAGAAAATGGTTGTATGTGAGAAGAAAAAAGAAGGACTGGGTTTGTTTCAATTGCGAGGCGTGATCTACTAGGAATCGATTTCCGTTGAGGCTAGTTTTTCGGCGAATGCACCGACCGTTGGACAGGTAGGAACGATTTTCTCGGTATTTTCTGTGTTCGTGCGTTAAACTTCATGGAAGGCGAAAAACCGTTGATGTATGTTTTAAAATTAGGTAGAATATTGTGGCCGTTATGCTTGGAGTTTCAAGAAGGGAACCGACAGTTGACAGAATACCGGGAATGTTTGTTTATCCGTTGGAGAATCGTGCAAACCCTTGAAAACAGGGGGTTCGGTTGGCTCTATATAAACACCTTAGAGGTAGGGTGAAACTCTCTTACTTCTTCGCTCGCCATCAAGGTTAACTCAAGTAGTCAATCTTACACAGTGATTTTATAACAAATATTGTTAATTGTAATTACACAAGTTGGTGTGTGGTGGTAATAAATTGGCATAGTGAAAATTTCAAAGTAAATACAGAGTTAAGAGCGAAGCTTTTATTAAGCATGTAAGTACAAACTACTGCCATTTTGGGTGTTGAACCGTACAGAGGCGTTTTTAAATGGAATTTTAAAGATGAATGCATTAAGTATTGATTTGTTGATCATAAATGGAATTGTAATGGGAGATTTTGGAGATTTGGATGCACTTTCTATGGTAAATTAGGAGAGATTTGGATAGCAGCGTACCGAGAGGAATGGTGATTCAACTTAGAGAGCGGTTCCATTGCCTAGAGTCATTCTAGACGGCAACTTCTTCGAGGGCTGGTTTGCAGTTGCTTGCAGTATAATGGTTACCAGTTAACAAATTTTTATAAAACATTGTTGTGCTGTTTTGAAGTGTTTTAACTCTTTTGTGCTTTTGAGTGATTATTTCTATGAATTTGATGAACTGATATTTTCATTAAACTTTATATGTAAATGAAAACAGGTTTATGTAGAGAGGGATAATTAATGTAAGGATAACCAGGCTGTTTTGTACAAAGTAAAGGTGACTTTTTATTATTGCAATGCTATAATGTTGCGCACAAGTTTAAAGAGTTTTACTGTGAGCTCATATTAACCCAAGGGTTAAGTCAGGTATGAGCCCACTTACTTTAATAGGGTATATGTTTGATAAAAATATTTAATACAAACTCATTTTGGAAATTGAATTGTTTCTAGTCAAAGTTATATTATTGTATGTAATGAAAAGAGTTTTGGAAGATGTAAATTTTATTTCGTGTAAATAGAGTGTGATGTAGTTTGTTAGTTGCGTTATTTTAGGTATAATTGTAACTGTAGGGTAGTAGTTTTTTTTTAGATTACAGCATAGTGACAGTTAGGTGGAATTGAGATTTAGTAGTCCAGGTAAGCTTCTTTGAAAGTTTTTTATAAGCATTTTACAGACCGGAGCGGAGCAGCCGGGGTGAACTTCACAATAATATATATATATATACATATATATATATATGTATATATTAATATATATATATATATAAATATATATTACTCATATTTAGACCAGGGTAGAAAATTAAATAATCACATCAAATAATTTTAATCACCGTGTATAATGAATATTATTAGATAATACGCGTTATTAAAACCGTGAAGCATAAAAATTTATTAGTTTCAGTAAAATAAGAGATTTAAATCATGTACAAGACGCTTTATATCAAAAGAAACAGTATTAAAAAGCTCTACGTGTAATTTAATTATTCCTAATAAAGAAACAAATGGAAATTACGTGCAAAATTTATATTAATTAACCCTATTTTAAGTAACCGGTATTAAACAAAGTGTACACATAATAATTAATATTTAATCTGTATTCCCTAAAAATGAAAGGATAGAAGTCAATTTTAATTGGAGTTAATTAAACCATTATTAATAATAAGCATAAAAGCCTGTGAAAATCCAAGATTAAAATACCAGAAAATAAAGCTCTGAGAATTAATATTATGTTTGAACACCTGCGTAGTTTAAATGTCACGTACGGCAGAAATTTTGTAGATAACAAATGGTTTCAAAGAATCTTGGAGAAACCGGGGCTTAATATTCACGGGAAGGCGCGATACGGGGTTATTTAACCCAGATAGTCCACATGGACTGAAATAATCGATAATAAGGAATATCAATTTGCACTAATAAGAACAGAATAGATAGAGACAGATAATATGCGCAAGACCGAGACACATATAGTAAAAAGGCGTGAGTAGAGCAACGTCATGGGGTTGCGATTGGTTGAAAGTAAAAGGTAAAATTGAGAGGTAGAAATAACATTTCTGTATAAAATTTAATTAGGTATTCTCAGACGTTGCAAGCCGTGTTGAAATTTCTGAGATTTAACTGGGGCGAGTGCAAAATTCGTAAAAACCGATGCGCGAGCTACGGACTGGGAACAGAGCATGCGAAATTCTAGAAACTGGCCGTTTTGGGGAACAGACCGACAGACAGGCTAACCGCTATATATACCGAGGTGAATATAAACAAGCTCTCTTACATCCGCGACTTGATTCAATACGTTAAACAGTGCATTTGAGTTTGATAGAATAATTTAAAGTTTGCTCGTATATTTTGGTGATTCAAAATAGTTTGTTCTTTACGTGCTAACATGAATATACTTTAGTGCACTTAGATACAAGGTAATAAAATTTAGTATCACTGTGCCAATTAGTAAAATTTACAACGACAAATGTATACACAAAAGTAGGCAGTTTTGGCGTATATTGGTGAAAGAAGTATGAATTTCTTTGCTATTTTCCGGAGGTGTTAATGATTAAATGGTTCATAAATGTGTCTGGATCCACAAAACAAGGGTCAGATATACACGGATGAGTTCCGGAAAAGCCCAGAAACAACTTTAAATAAATGGTGATGGAGAAAATTTTTAAAGCGTTGAGAATCAGAAGCTGTAAATATAATCCAGTTGGAATGGTGTGATTAACAATAAGGACGATGTACATTGAAGCTACGAGTGCAGTAAACTTCAGGTAATTTATACTATTTTGTTTGAACTTTGATATTTTTGTGTGTGTTGAATAACTTTATAATTGATTTACTTTAAATGGACATTAGTGAAATTGTACTAACCATAAAATTTTAATGTTAAGGTGAAATTTGCTTGTTTAAGTAGAAAGGGGTATTTAGTATTGATGTTCTGGATTATGATGAAAATTTGGGTATGTCTTTGAGCTCAATTAGACGAACCTGGTTAATTAACGTAAAGGGGTGGTAGATGCTCCCTTTGTACTCAGACTCCGGTCTGCATATATTGTTATATTAATTAGTATGCATCCAACAAGGACTTTAATTCAGGATGCACATTTAAATGATAATAAATGTAATCTTGAAAATTTCTGATACTGAAATTTATGCTGAATTTTAATTTTGAAATTTTAATGTCTTGTGAATATTGATGTAAATAGAGTTAACGTTGATGTTTGTGGTAGGAATGTGTTTGTCTTTTTTTATGTATGAGGATGAAAGTTATCTAGAAGAGCAGCCGAGGCGATTAACGGAAGAAAGTCAATGGACCAACACAGTTAAGGTAATGAATAGCTTTTTGTAGGTTTCACAGCATTCTTGACGCCCAATTCGTGAGGCTCGATTAGAAAGAGGAATACCCGGATTTTGGTGGTTTCACAGCAAATTTGGCGACCCAAAAGTGAGGCTCGAGTTCCAAGTAAAATTTTTGTGATTTTATTCCAGAAAACTGGCAATCTGAGAGAGAGAGTTTTTGTGTGTGTATAAATTTAGGAGTATTTTAGAGTGTGTGTGAGTGATTTGAACGTATGCAGAGAAAGGAGTGGTTAAGGAGTCAAGGAGTGGAAATTGGAAGTGACGATAGTGCATTGTGTGAGAAAATTTCGAAAATGGAAGAAGCTGGAGGCAGTAGAGATCAGTCGAGGACGGAATCAGGAGAAACAGGAAATGAGTTAATGATGAGAATGTTAGAGGAAATGCGATTAGCTAGGGAAGAATCGAATAGAGCGATGGAGGAGTCTAATAGAAAATTAGAACAGCTAAGCGATGAATCGAATAGAGCTAGGGAAGAATCAAATAGAGCGAGGAGGAGTCCAACCAAAATTAGAGCAGATAAGCGGAAAATTGAACAAAATACTAAAGAATTTACAGAATTTAAAGATAGTCTTACCGTGAAACTGGGGAAGTAGAAAATAGGGTTGAAAAAAATGAGCGTGATATTACAGGTCTTCGACAGGAAATGGGACATTTAAGGTCCGAAGTACGCATTTTTGTGAAGAAGAGATTAATGTAAAATGACTGAAGTGACGGACTCATGTAGGGATCAGTTAGGCAGGGTAGAACGCGAAGTTAGTAGTATTAAATGCAACATGTCAAATTTAACGGGGGAAGGTCCCAGATTTTCTACAGGTGGAGTATCATTGGACCAACACATGAAGTTTTATGGCGATAACAGGGTAAATCCACAAATTTTTATTAATAGTGTAAGAAATCTAGTGGGAAATTTATTTGACGAACAGACTAAACTGAATACGATAAAGGCTTTATTAAAGGACAACGCGGAAGCATGGTACAATTTAGTAGGACAGGACATAGACACTTACACGGACTTTGAGGACAGATTTTTAAAGCACTACTGGAGTGACCACAGACAAGACCAGGTACGAGACGACTTAATCACAGGAAATTTAAGGGAGAATTTTCAGGAAGTAGGAGCAATATGCTATACGCAAGTATAGCATAGCAAAGCAACTGAACCCACCACTGACGGACCGACAAATTATTAAGTATTTATCACGACACTTCGAGGTAGAAATAAGACAACACGTAGCACTACAGAACATAGTGGACAGAGAAATATTTTTAGAATACCTGCAGAGGTACGACGACGTAAGTAGTGGACGACCTCGGATAACAGGGAAAGACAGATCAACACAGTTAGGTTTGACAATAGACGGGACAACTACGCTAGACGGGGAATAGTTACGGATACCAGCGACAGAATTGGGAACAGAGACGACCATATGTTAGGAGTAATAGTTTAGGAAGGGGACCTGCACCGAGACCGGGACCTACGAGAATGAATAGTTCACCAGACATGAGCGGGACTGCTAATACAGACACGGAACGAGTGGAAACGCCTAGGACATACGCTGAGGTGACGGCTAGACCAGGACCGAGTAGGGAAAACAGACCTGGACAGGATTTTTAGAACGCGACAGACCACTAGATTTCAGTGTAAATGTATATGAACATCCACGTGAATTTTTCAAAATTGAGGAGGAAGTAGAGCCAGAAACTAAGGAAAATTTATGTTTGCCAATTATTAATTTAGAAATTTTTGAGAATAATGTAGAAGTATTACTTGATACAGGGCAGAGGCGAGTTTAATATCGGAGGAATTCGTCAGCAAAATTAGGGATAAGGTTTGTGATAGAATTATGCTTATAAAGCGTAGCCATTTAGTAGCTCCAAATAAAAAGAAGTTTGCTGTAGTAAATAGTGTTGTGGTGCTTAGGATAGATATAGGAGGTTTAAGCTGTGAACAGGAGTTTGTAATTGTACCTGAACTGAAGTTTCAGAGCATTTTAGGTGTTGACTGTATGATGAAGTTAGGGGTTTTGATAGATATGGAAAGGAAGGTAGTAAGGATTAAGGATAGGGTAGTGCCATGGAAGGGCAGTTATGAAGTCACAGAGGATGACACGGGGTTGAGTATTAATGTAGTAGAGGTAGAGGATGATGAAGGTAAACAGATCAACACAATAAGATGTCCAGAGGATAGGAGAGTAGAGGTTCAAGCTTTATTACAAAAACATGCAGAATTAGTGGGGGTAGAAGCAAGCACAGCGTTAGGCTATGAGCACAGATTGGAAGTGGATAATTCAGAACCGTTCAACTCAAAGATTTATCCAATTCCAGCAGCATATCGGGAGCAGGTGAAGGCAGAATTAAATAAAATGTCGGAAGATGGCATAATAGAGGTATCAAACACTCATTTCATAAATCCGTTGGTGGTAGTTAAGAAAAAGGATGATAGCATTCGTTTATGTTTAGATGCACGGAAAATTAATCAACGGACCAAACCGCAATTCCATTGTCCACCATCCATGGACACACTTTTAACGAGATTAAGTGGCAAGTTTATTTTTAGTAAATTAGATTTAAGGAATTCATTCTGGCTGATTCCATTACACAAAGATTCTAGAAGGTACACAGGATTTTTCGTAGAGGGAAAAATCTATAATTTTCAGGTAGTACCGTATGGTT
This sequence comes from Platerodrilus igneus, assembly GCA_036346225.1. Classification (NCBI taxonomy): domain Eukaryota; kingdom Metazoa; phylum Arthropoda; class Insecta; order Coleoptera; family Lycidae; genus Platerodrilus; species Platerodrilus igneus. The sequence continues at coordinate 1,578,274 of JARFIW010001129.1, read as the reverse complement.
TGTCAACGTCAAGTGCAGCATTAATTAAGGCAATGCAAGCAATTTTAGGAGCATATGAGCAATTCTGCATACACTATGTGGATGATATTTTAATTTTAGTGAAACTGAGGAACAACATTACTCTCATTTAGAACGGATATTATTAGAGCTTAAATTAGCAGGATTGAGGCTAAATATAGAAAATGTGAATTTTTTCAAAACCGTTAAATTTCTGGGGTATGTGGTGAACACTCAGGGTATGTGTATCGATAAAGAAAGATTGTCCGAACTTTTGACATATCCGAGACCTAATAACATTAGGAAATTAAGAGCTTTTTGGGGTCCTTAACTTTTATAAAAGTTTGTACCGGGATTTGCTGAAAAAGCGAGTCCATTGTTTAAACTTCTGAAGAAGGGAGTAAGATGGAGTTGGACGGAAAGTCAAGAGGCAGCATATCTAACACTGTTGGAACAATTTCACGACCAACTAATTTTGAGGCATCCCAGATTTGATGTAGGTTTCGTACTGAGGACGGATGCATCGGATAGTGCATTAGCAGCAGAGTTGTACCAAGTACAAGAGGGGGAAGAGGTGCCCATATCTTTTGTTTCACGCACACTGAAGCCGCATGAAGTAAATTACACGATTAGTGAAAAGGAGATGGCTGCAGTGGTGTTTGGTGTTACGAAGTTAAAATTTTTTTTGATAGAAAGACATTTTGTAATCGAAACGGATCATTCGGCGTTGTGTGCGTTGATGAATACAAGATTTTCTAACAATCGAGTATATCGATGGGGGTTGTTACTACAGGAGTTTGACTTTGAGATTAAATATATTAAGGGAGAAAATAATTTTATAGCAGACGCGTTTAGTAGAAACAGGGACATGGATAACAAAAGACCGTGTGACATCATGATTGCCATGAACAGTCTACTACAAAATGATTCAGTATATGGAGAAGAGGAGATCTTTAGGAACCAGAGGCAGAGTGAGGAGCTACAGATTGTTAGAACAAAGTTAGAAAACGAACCGGGATTTAAAAACTTCCATATGATAAACGGCTTTTTGTGTAAAAAAATTCAAGCATTGGAAGTGTATGTAGTGGATAGGGTACAAGCAAAATTAATTATCAAAGATCTGCACTTAAGATATGGTCACATAGGGATCCAAAAGACATGGTTAATTTTTAGGGAAACGTTTTTTTCAACTAAAGACTTAGAGTTAGTAAAGTCAGTCATCAACACTTGTCACTTATGTACTTTAGGAAAGTACAAAAATAGTACGAGTCAAGATGTGGTACAAAGTATACACGTACAAAATCCCTGGACTTAGTTGCTATTGACTATTTGAGTAATCTAGTCAGAAGTACGAAGGGACACAAACATGTGCTGATTGTGACTGATGTGTTTTCGAAATTTACCAAATTATATCCCACTCGGGATTGTAACACAGTCGGAACAAACAAGAAATTGGAACAATTTTGTAGGGAAGTAGGAACTTTTAAACGGGTATTAGCAGACAATGCTACTTATTTTAATAATCAAAGATTTAGAGATTATTGGGAGAGGCAAAACATTAAAGTGGTGTTTTGTAGTATAAGGCATCCTCAAGCGAATCCAGCTGAGCGATATATTCAAGAGACAGTTAAGTTTTTGCGTTTAGCTTCACATAGGAATCATCGTTTATGGGAGGACAATTTGTCCAAGGTTGAATCTTTTATCAATGAAACCCCTAGTACCGTGACAGAAACCAGTCCCATCATGCTGATCAAGCAACAGTATCCCGAAAGACCATGGCAAATTGTGCCTAGGGACGATGAATTTCAACAACTTTTGGTAGATGTAAGGGAGAGGTTAAGGAAGAGAGCTGAAAAATATACAAGGAAGATGAACGCAAGAATTAGAAAGAGGGTAAAATTTAAAGTGGGAGACCAGGTAGTAGTAAAAAGCTTGAGAGTAGGGAAGAGAGATAGGATGACATGTGCTAAACTACACTTGCCATATGAGGGACCTTTTGAGATAGGTGAAGTAGTAGGGAGTGCACATATTTATTAAGGGAAGTAGGTACGGGAAATGAGAGGGGACGGTTTCACGTCAACCTACTATTCCCTTATACCGGAGAACCAGCACCACAGGAGAAATAGGTGTATAATGGAGTAAAATTTAAATATAGGGATAGCATAGGTGTAGATAGAAGAGTAGAAGTAAGTGTTTACAGAAAATAAAGCTAGGTATAGGATAAATATGGGAGATAATTAGAAATAGGTTTAGGATGAGAATAAAGAGTAAATGTAGGAAGAAAATAAGATAGGTTAAGTATAGATATTTCATATAAGATTAGTGGAGAGTTAGGAATAAAGTTAGGAATAGGATAGGTATATAGGATTAGGTAGGATGAAGTAAAGTATAGTGAAGATTAGTTAAAAGTTAGGAATAGGATAGGTATATAGGATGTATATAGGATTAGATGAATAAGTAGGATGAAGTTTAACGATAATTTCAGTTTATAAAATTAAGTGAGAGTTAGGAATAGGATAGGGATATAGGATAGGTGTAAATATTTTTTTTGGATTGGAGATAAAGTAGGTAAGTTAGATAGATAAGGGTAGAGAGAGATAGGCAATTTTTTTGTAATTTTTTGTCTAAATGCTTTATATTTGCATTCAAATAAGTGGGATTATTTGTATTCAAATAGGGGGAAAATACTCATATTTAGACCAGGGTAGAAAATTAAATAATCACATCAAATAATTTTAATCACCGTGTATAATGAATATTATTAGATAATACGCGTTATTAAAACCGTGAAGCATAAAAATTTATTAGTTTCAGTAAAATAAGAGATTTAAATCATGTACAAGACGCTTTATATCAAAAGAAACAGTATTAAAAGCTCTACGTGTAATTTAATTATTCCTAATAAAGAAACAAATGGAAATTACGTGCAAAATTTATATTAATTAACCCTATTTTAAGTAACCGGTATTAAACAAAGTGTACACATAATAATTAATATTTAATCTGTATTCGCTAAAAATGAAAGGATAGAAGTCAATTTTAATTGGAGTTAATTAAACCATTATTAATAATAAGCATAAAAGCCTGTGAAAATCCAAGATTAAAATACCAGAAAATAAAGCTCTGAGAATTAATATTATGCTTGAACACCTGCGTAGTTTAAATGTCACGTACGGCGAAAATTTTGTAGATAACAAATGGTTTCAAAGAATCTTGGAGAAACCGGGGCTTAATATTCACGGGAAGGCGCGATACGGGGTTATTTAACCCAGATAGTCCACATGGACTGAAATAATCGATAATAAGGAATATCAATTTGCACTAATAAGAACAGGGTAGATAGAGACAGATAATATGCGCAAGACCGAGACACATATAGGAAAAAGGCGTGAGTAGAGCAACGTCATGGGGTTGCGATTGGTTGAAAGTAAAAGGTAAAATTGAGAGGTAGAAATAACATTTCTGTATAAAATTTAATTAGGTATTCTCAGACGTTGCAAGCCGTGTTGAAATTTCTGAGATTTAACTGGGGCGAGTGCAAAATTCGTAAAAACCGATGCGCGAGCTACGGACTGGGAACAGAGCATGCGAAATTCTAGAAACTGGCCGTTTTGGGGAACAGACCGACAGACAGGCTAACCGCTATATATACCGAGGTGAATATAAACAAGCTCTCTTACATCCGCGACTTGATTCAATACGTTAAACAGTGCATTTGAGTTTGATAGAATAATTTAAAGTTTGCTCGTATATTTTGGTGATTCAAAATAGTTTGTTCTTTACGTGCTAACATGAATATACTTTAGTGCACTTAGATACAAGGTAATAAAATTTAGTATCACTGTGCCAATTAGTAAAATTTACAACGACAAATGTATACACAAAAGTAGGCAGTTTTGGCGTATATTGGTGAAAGAAGTATGAATTTCTTTGTTATTTTCCGGAGGTGTTAATGATTAAATGGTTCATAAATGTGTCTGGATCCACAAAACAAGGGTCAGATATACACGGATGAGTTCCGGAAAAGCCCAGAAACAACTTTAAATAAATGGTGATGGAGAAAATTTTTAAAGCGTTGAGAATCAGAAGCTGTAAATATAATCCAGTTGGAATGGTGTGATTAACAATAGGGACGATGTACATTGAAGCTACGAGTGCAGTAAACTTCAGGTAATTTATACTATTTTGTTTGAACTTTGATATTTTTGTGTGTGTTGAATAACTTTATAATTGATTTACTTTAAATGGACATTAGTGAAATTGTACTAACCATAAAATTTTAATGTTAAGGTGAAATTTGCTTGTTTAAGTAGAAAGGGGTATTTAGTATTGATGTTCTGGATTATGATGAAAATTTGGGTATGTCTTTGAGCTCAATTAGACAAACCTGGTTAATTAACGTAAAGGGGTGGTAGATGCTCCCTTTGTACTCAGACTCCGGTCTGCATATATTGTTATATTAATTAGTAGGCATCCAACAAGGACTTTAATTCAGGATGCACATTTAAATGATAATAAATGTAATCTTGAAAATTTCTGATACTGAAATTTATGCTGAATTTTAATTTTGAAATTTTAATGTCTTGTGAATATTGATGTAAATAGAGTTAACGTTGATGTTTGTGGTAGGAATGTTTGTTTTTTTTTATGTATGAGGATGAAAGTTATCTAGAGGAGCAGCCGAGGCGATTAACGGAAGAAAGTCAATGGACCAACACAGTTAAGGTAATGAATAGCTTTTTGTAGGTTTCACAGCATTCTTGACGCCCAATTCGTGAGGCTCGATTAGAAAGAGGAATACCCGGATTTTGGTGGTTTCACAGCAATATATATATATATATATTGTAACGATTTTATTTCTTATCTAGATGTGTTCATATATTTAATCTCTTTATTTAATAATAAACAATATAATGCATAATAATGCTATACAATCCACTAATTAAATATTTCCTATTACCCAATAAAGTATTAGCATTCAATTCAAATTAAAATTTAATTTCCACGGTGACAAAATAAAGTTTCCATTTAGTTTCATTCCTAGAGCTCCATCTATTAAGAAATTGTGAAGTAATTTTGTTGCCGGGCAGCAACTCGCTTGACCCCGACACTTCCAATACAGCTGTGGTGAAAGCAGGTCGAGTTGTTCCTTGAATCCGAGGACAATGGTTTTTTGCAGTTTTTCGTGTTGGAAGCACGTGCGGATTAAGTTGTTCTTAGAGGAGAGAATGTCATCTCCGAAAGGCACTTTGATTGTCCACTTGTTGGAACAGCTCGTAGATGACGTGAAATTTTTTGGTTGAAGGGCCGTGGTAACATGCAACTTTATTTATATATAACATGAAATTTTACATATAGTATTCAATTTAAATTAACATGCAACGTTTGATAATTTTCGTGGTTTAATTTATACATAAAGCAACTTTAAATTAGCATGCAGATTGGTAATCAGAAGTCTGGTTTAACGTAATTTTAATTAAAAACAAGAAGAAAATATAGGAGTTTACGCTTTGTTCAAGTGTGGACCTGGCGAAATTTAATTACTTAAAATGGATGCCGAGTAATGTGGAGTTTCAGTAACCAGAAAAGTTATTTGTTCTAAATTGGAGATTTCCTTATTTTAATGCTGACGCAAGATTCCTAGCAGGTATTTTTCAGCCAGACGGAGTTTTGGTATGTAGAAATTTGTTTTCGTATGTTAGCTGAACTATGGACATAGCAGTTAGATAATTTTTTGTTTAATCAAGTATTTAAACTTCAAAATAGGTCAAGGACAGACTATAAATATATTTTCAATATTAAAAATAGGAATCTGTAAATTTTACATTTTTTAATATTTTATTAATTCACTGAAACTACGGAAGATGTCATTACGTGTTAGAGAAAGTAAATTCTTCTATTTAAGAAAAATTAGAAATTAAACTTCTATGTTTGCTATTTCATTTATAACTATTTGGAATTATGTATTGCAAGGTTATGGTAGATCTACCCAAACTAACATTTTTGTTATCAGTAAGTAACAGTTTAGAAAGCAACTTTATGCTTTATCAGTTTGTTAATAAACATTGGCTAGTTATTTCTTACGGAAATAACCACATTTAACTTGATTGGTACTGATTATATCCAGTGCCTTTGTAAATAATTTTCACAAATTAAATTAATCAAAATATAATATAAAAAAAAGCACATATTTGAATACTAGAGGAATAGATTTTTATTTTTGAACAAGACTCTATTTGAATTTTAAAATTTTGAGTATAAATGCACAAACAGTGCTATTCTTTGTTTAATCTGTTCACAGGTGTAGCAGTGAATTACTAAGGTCAAAGTCGAGCCATAAGGTAAGAAACTTTAGGGATTATGTTGTCTTTAATAAACTGTATAGCGGTTATAGAATAAAGGTTTCCGCATTCGCCTTGTACAAGGGACTTGAGTAAGGTCTTCTCTGTATAGAAAAATACGGTGGCGCCTTATTCTTCATATTTTTGGTCGCAACCCAACCCCGACCCACAGCACATGTTCCACCCAGAGCATATAGTTCGACTAGCCGCTTTGCCTTTGAGATTTCCACAACTTTGAGCCATTTTCCATCAGAACTTGCCGTGGGCTCTATTCGCTTATTGGAAATTCTCGTTAAATAAAATCCCATAACTATAAAGGCTATAAATAACGCCCAACGTATAGGCCTCGAATCTTGTACCAATTGTATAAGCACATAACGTGCAGGCTTCGATTAACTTTGCTTGTTTACACTTGTGATTCGTAAATCATTTACCCTCAGATTAATTTAGTCTATTGATGTTGTTCGACTGAAGTTTTAGTGCAGATTGCTTAATTGAGTTAAATTATAGTTAGTTAGCTAGTCTATTTCATGATGGCGGAAACTTATCAAGTAGTTTATTTGCATAGAGATGAATTGGATTATGAATTGAGAATCCGAGGAGTTGTTAGCAGCAGACCGATGCAGGATAAGAGGAAAATGTTAGGCCGATTATTAGCTAAAGAAACAACAGTACCTGGTCGTTTAATTGATCCTTCCGCATATGTCGTAGAATATACAGATGAACGAGATGAGATTGAGGCTTCGATAGAATCAGTAAAAAATGTTTTATTAGAATTTGAAGGTGAATTAGCAGACCCTACATTTAAAAGGATACAGTCGAGATTAATACATCTTGATGGTCGAGTTAGGAGAATGAAAATCCTTTAGATAATTCGGATGAGGTTACTTTATTTAAGAATGAATCGTTAGCAACTATTCTTACCATGGAGGCAGAGCAACATGAAAAGCTTAAGAAGAATGAAGATGTAAGCGCATATGGTGAATTTTCTATGAGAGAAACCATTCCAGCTGTTGTCAGTGCTCCTATTCATACTGTTTCATATTTAGTACCCCTATTCCAATTGGTTCGTGGCCAGTAAAATTTTCTGGAGATCCAAGACAGGTTCATCAATTTTTAGACAGAGTAGCTGAGTTAGCACACTCGCGTAAAGTATCTGAAGAAGATTTATTTAATGCTTCTGTAGAATTGTTCACAGGTAACGGTTTAGAATGGTATCGTTGTGTTAGAAGTTCTTTAACAAACTGGAGTTCTTTGGTTATTCGATTAAAGGAAGATTTCTTACCATCACACTCAGAGGACGAGATTTGGGAAAAATTAGGTCGCGTCATCAACATAAAGGAGAATCTGTAGTTATATATATAGCTCATATGGAGAATTTGTTTAGTAGGTTACCACAATCACCTGCGGAATGCACAAAAGTTAGAATGGTAAAAAAGAATCTATTACCTGATTTTATTTGTCAATTAGCTCTAACGGAAATTGATAGTATGTCAACGTTAATAAAGTTGTGTAAGAAATTGGAAGAAGCTTATGCATCCAAGCATAAATTAGTACAAAGTCCAGTGAAATATGTTCCGAAAGCATTAGGAAATTCAAAATTTCAAGTTGAAAATAAGTGGTCAGCTCCTGTTAAAAACTTTTCAGCGCGAACTGGTCGCAGTTTTTATTACCAATCATTTCCCCCTCAAATACAATCTCTTGGTAACAATAATAGTAATAATAATAATCTTTCTAGTAGAGTCCCTATAAATAAATTTAAAGTAAATAAACTTACATGTTGGAATTGTTTGGAAGAAGGTCATACATTTTGGAGGTGTAAGATTCCTCGTAAAATATTTTGTTATAGCTGCGGATATAGTGGAGTTAAGTCAATAACTTGTCCGTCGTGTTCAAGTTCGTTAGGTAGGCAGATGCAGAGTGGCCGGCATCATGCTTTTATGCAAAAGGCTACGGTTATGTTGTGTGAACAGGAAAATTTTTTTGATAAAGATGATTGGTCAAGATGGCTAGGCATCGTTAAAGATTTTTGTCAACGGAACGTCAAGCCAAAAGCTGACGCATTATTTGTAAGGAAACCTCAGGACAATCGTCCGTACATTATGGTAAAATTGTTAGATAGAGACGTCACAGGTTTATTCGACTCTGGTTGTACTACTACCGTGGTTGGTTCATTAGCATTTTCTGTTCTTGAAGAATTAAATTTAAAAGTTTTTAAAACTGAAAAGAGAAAAGTTTCCACTGCTGATGGTGCTCTTCAAGAAGTTATTGGTTCAGTTGATTTACCTATTAGAATTGGAAGACAATATCGTATTGTTAACGCTTTGGTTGTACCATCTCTTCCTCACACATTTATTTTTGGTAGCGATTTCGCAAAATCCTTTGGTTTAATAGCAGATTTCAAAAACAATACATGGCATATTCAAGATTATGATAACAATAGTATTTCGTATATAGGTCATTCGTCAGTACCCTTAAGTTGTAGTAATCAGTTACTTAGTTTAGATGATTTGTTAGAAACACAGCAAGTAAAAGCACGAATAGCAATAGAATCCTTCAATGAAATTAGTAGTGAAGAGAGACTAGGGCGTACCGATAAAATTGTTTTAGATATTGATACTGGTGATGCAAAACCATTTCGTAAAAAACCATACGTCATGTCCCCCTTTATGAGTAAGATGTTAGATAAAGAGTTAGACGAGATGTTGAGATTAGGAGTAGTGGAAGAATGTCAGAGTCCATGGTCATCCCCCGTACTGTTGGTTAAAAAACAAGACAGCGAGTAGAGATTTTGTTTTGACGGAAGAGCGCTCAATGATATTACCAAACATGATAGCTACCCATTGCCAAATATCGATAGGATTATTAATTTACTTAGAGGTGCAAATTATATTTCTAGTTTAGACCTTAGAAAGAGTTTTTGGCAAATCCCACTTTCCGAAACATAGAAGGATAAAACAGCGTTTAGTGTTATTTCAAGAGGACAATATAGGTTTGTCACCATGCCATTCGGATTAAAGAATGCTGCTCAGACGCAACAGCGTTTGGTTGATTCGATTTTTGGACCGAAATTTGAACCACACGTTTTTTGTTATTTAGATGACATTATTTTGTGTTCAACATCTTTTGAGGAACATTTAAAGTTATTAGAAACGGTGAAGGAACGTCTTAAGGAAGCAAACCTTACGATTAACTTGAAAAAGCGTGAATTCTTTAAGAAATCGTTGAAATTTCTTGGTTATATTGTTGGATCAAATTCCCTTCGTACAGATTCCGAAAAGGTTTCTGCTATGGTAAATTTCCCCAGACCTAAGACCACTACTGAGGTCAAACGTTTTTTAGGAATGTGTAGTTGGTATCGTCGTTTTATAAAAAACTTTTCATCTTTAGTGTCACCGATCAGTGATTTAGTAAAAGGAAGAAAAAAGGGTCAATCTATTGTTTGGACGTCCGAGGCTGAGGACTCATTTGTACAGATCAAGCAGGCTTTAGTTTCCGCTCCATTGTTATCACAACCGGACTATTCAGTTCCATTTACTGTCGAATGCGACGCCAGTGATACAGGACTCGGAGCAGTTTTAGTACAAAAAATCGATGATGTAGAGCACGTTATTTCTTATGCCAGTAAATCACTTACCCGAACTGAGCGAAATTATTCAGTCACGGAGAAAGAGTGTCTTGCTGTAATTTTCGCTATAGAAAAATTCCGACCTTGGGTAGAAGGTACCCGTTTCACTGTTATCACAGATCACTTTTCATTGTTATGGCTTAATAATATACAAAACCCAACCGGTAAATTAGCTAGATGGGCTGTCCGTTTACGACAGCATACTTTTGAGTTAGTTCATCGAAAAGGAAAGTTTTATGTAGTTCCAGATTGTCTTAGTCGTGCAGTTCCAGTCGTAAATCATGTGGATAATTTAGTTGAGATCAAGTTAGATAATGTGGATCCCTGGTATGTGTCTCTTCGAGAAAAGATTTTATCTTCACCTGATGATTACCCACAATGGAAGGTGGAAGATAATCTTGTATTTAAATTTCTTTCTTCAAATTTACCACTCTCGTCGAATGTAAGGGAATGGAAATATTTAGTTCCTAGATCACAAAAGGAAGAGGTTATTCGGATAAATCATGACCCTTCAGTGGCCGGACATTTTGGTTTTTTTAAAACATTGGCACGCACCCCTTGGTTTAATGGGAAAGGAAAAAGAAGTGAAGTTCCCCTTTCAGATTATTGCTATAGACCTCATGGGCCCATTTCCACGGTCCAAGGTTGGACACAAATGGTTATTAGTTATTGGTGATTGGTTCTCAAAATTTACGTTAGTGTTTCCGTTACGGAGTGCAAAAGCGCATTTAATAGAACGTGTATTAGAGGAAAAAGTTTTTTTAGTTTATGGTGTCCCCAAATTCATTATTTGTGACAATGGCTCACAATTTAGTGGAAGAAATTTCAAGGCAGTATGTAAAAAATATGATGTTCAAAAAATTTGGTTTAATACAGTTTACTCTCCCCAATGTAATTTTGTGGAAAGGATAAATCGAACCGTCGGAACAGCTATACGTTCGTATATTAAAGAACATGATACTTGGGATATTGAGTTACCCCAGATTCAGTATGCGATTAATTCTGCAAAACATCATGCCACTGGTTATTCGCCAAATTTCTTAGTTTTTGGTAGACATGTACCTGTGTCTGGAAGATTTTATGGTCTTGATGTGGAACCCTCAGTTGATATAGATATTATTTCTGGTGATAGACTTTCGTATGTGTTAGATCATCAAGGACTATTTGATATTTTTATAGACGTACAGAAAAGGTTACATTTAGCTTACATGCAGTCTAGTAATTCATATAATTTAAGGAGACGTAACATTTCTTTCGAAGTAGGTGACAAAGTTTGGAGGTCAAATAAAGTTCTTTCGAAAGCAAGTGATAAGTTTACTGCTAAGCTTGCGCCAAAATATGTTTTGAGTATCGTTAGAAAGAAGATTTCTAATTTGATTTATGAATTGAATAATGAAAATGGTTCAAAGGCAGGCAGATGGCATGTTAAGGACTTAAAACCTTATTCAGAGTTCAGTAATGATATTGAGAAAGGTGATGTTTCTGAACATTAATTTGTATTGTTGATATGTTTAAAGGTTGATAGTAGGAATTATTTCTGTCTTATCTTTTTGGTAAAGTATTTATTTATTGTATTGGAATACTGTTTAATAATCTAAAATTTAGATGTTGGATATGAAGTAAAAGGATAAAGAAATTTTGTAGTGCAGTAAGGTTGATATTAGTCTGCGCTGATATTGTTGGTTGCAAATTATTTGTTTGAGTTGAGATTTTATAAGTTGCATGTTTCCATAGGTCAAATGTCAGTAAGGAATGTTTATTTATACTTTTGGTGATGAATTTTGATAAATTTTGTATATTTAGTTAATATTTTCTTTTGGATTTACAATCTTTGGTGAATTAGGTATAAAATCATTCACTTGTTTCATTTAATTCGTTTAGTTTGGTTAATGAGTTGGATATGGTGTTTATATTAGTCTGAAACATAGCTTTTCAAAATTTCTGTGGAGAACAATTGTTTTTGAAGGTAATTTTGTAGTCGAGAGGACAACCGAGATTGATGGTAGTTCTTGAAATTGTATTGGAAATCAAGTAGCTTGAGTCCAAGTCAGATATTGGTAAGAGACCAATATTGTTAGTAACTAAAATAGTTATGTTGTTATGAATATTGTGTGAGTTGGCAATGTTCTATGTTGTTATGAATATTGTGTGAGTTGGCAATGTTCTATTTTGTTCATTCATGCGTGAGTGAAAATTTTTGAGGAGTAAGACGTGGTGACGTTTTACTTGTCTCTTCATAGGTAGAGATATTTCCACATTTTTGTTAGCATATACATGCGGTAGATTGTTAAACACTCATGATTTCGAGACATGTTTGTTATTTTGGAAATATGTTTGTTATGGATCCCAATGGTAGTGGGAGTCCTTTTTTCTTTTGTAAGTATGTAAATTATGGTTAGTAAAGTAAGAGTATGTTTGTCATGATAAGTTAAGTCTTTTTTGGTGAAATATAATACGGCAGTATTCTATGTTTTGTTTCTTAAGTTTCGAGTGTAAAATGAGTGATAAAATAAACCCGAATATGTGATAAATAATAGTGAAATTTTACCGATTACGACTTCTCGAATTTGTCCCCTTGTGGCGTGTAGTACGCGTAGTTACTGGTCACTCATTTACAAGTATGCATTATCTTAGTTGAATCAGAAGTAATTTTGTTTTGGCATGTAAAAATTAATAATAAGTTGTAAATACTAGTAGTAAATTCATAATAAAAAAAAAAAATTCTTCGCATCTATTCCAGAATATTTTCTCGATTTTTTTTCTCTTAGAAAGAGGCAGTGTAACGATTTTATTTCTTATCTAGATGTGTTCATATATTTAATCTCTTTATTTAATAATAAACAATATAATGCATAATAATGCTATACAATCCACTAATTAAATATTTCCTATTACCCAATAAAGTATTAGCATTCAATTCAAATTAAAATTTAATTTCCACGGTGACAAAATAAAGTTTCCATTTAGTTCCATTCCTAGAGCTCCATCTATTAAGAAATTGTGAAGTAATTTTGTTGCCGGGCAGCAACTCGCTTGACCCCGACACTTCCAATACAGCTGTGGTGAAAGCAGGTCGAGTTGTTCCTTGAATCCGAGGACAATGGTTTTTTGCAGTTTTTCGTGTTGGAAGCACGTGCGGATTAAGTTGTTCTTAGAGGAGAGAATGTCATCTCCGAAAGGCACTTTTGATTGTCCACTTGTTGGAACAGCTCGTAGATGACGTGAAATTTTTTGGTTGAAGGGCCGTGGTAACATGCAACTTTATTTATATATAACATGAAATTTTACATATAGTATTCAATTTAAATTAACATGCAACGTTTGATAATTTTTGTGGTTTAATTTATACATAAAGCAACTTTAAATTAGCATGCAGATTGGTAATCAGAAGTCTGGTTTAACGTAATTTTAATTAAAAGCAAGAAGAAAATATAGGAGTTTACGCTTTGTTCAAGTGTGGACCTGGCGAAATTTAATTACTTAAAATGGATGCCGAGTAATGTGGAGTTTCAGTAACCAGAAAAGTTATTTGTTCTAAATTGGATATTTCCTTATTTTAATGCTGACGCAAGATTCCTAGCAGGTATTTTTCAGCCAGACGGAGTTTTGGTATGTAGAAATTTGTTTTCGTATGTTAGCTGAACTATGGACATAGCAGTTAGATAATTTTTTGTTTAATCAAGTATTTAAACTTCAAAATAGGTCAAGGACAGACTATAAATATATTTTTCAATATTAAAAATAGGAATCTGTAAATTTTACATTTTTTAATATTTTATTAATTCACTGAAACTACGGAAGATGTCATTACGTGTTAGAGAAAGTAAATTCTTCTATTTAAGAAAAATTAGAAATTAAACTTCTATGTTTGCTATTTCATTTATAACTATTTGGAATTATGTATTGTAAGGTTATGGTAGATCTACCCAAACTAACATTTTTGTTATCAGTAAGTAACAGTTTAGAAAGCAACTTTATGCTTTATCAGTTTGTTAATAAACATTGGCTAGTTATTTCTTACGGAAATAACCACATTTAACTTGATTGGTACTGATTATATCCAGTGCCTTTGTAAATAATTTTCACAAATTAAATTAATCAAAATATAATATAAAAAAAAGCACATATTTGAATACTAGAGGAATAGATTTTTATTTTTGAACAAGACTCTATTTGAATTTTAAAATTTTGAGTATAAATGCACAAACAGTGCTATTCTTTGTTTAATCTGTTCACAGGTGTAGCAGTGAATTACTAAGGTCAAAGTCGAGCCATAAGGTAAGAAACTTTAGGGATTATGTTGTCTTTAATAAACTGTATAGCGGTTATAGAATAAAGGTTTCCGCATTCGCCTTGTACAAGGGACTTGAGTAAGGTCTTCTCTGTATAGAAAAATACGGTGGCGCCTTATTCTTCATATTTTTGGTCGCAACCCAACCCCGACCCACAGCACATGTTCCACCCAGAGCATATAGTTCGACTAGCCGCTTTGCCTTTGAGATTTCCACAACTTTGAGCCATTTTCCATCAGAACTTGCCGTGGGCTCTATTCGCTTATTGGAAATTCTCGTTAAATAAAATCCCATAACTATAAAGGCTATAAATAACGCCCAACGTATAGGCCTCGAATCTTGTACCAATTGTATAAGCACATAACGTGCAGGCTTCGATTAACTTTGCTTGTTTACACTTGTGATTCGTAAATCATTTACCCTCAGATTAATTTAGTCTATTGATGTTGTTCGACTGAAGTTTTAGTGCAGATTGCTTAATTGAGTTAAATTATAGTTAGTTAGCTAGTCTATTTCATGATGGCGGAAACTTATCAAGTAGTTTATTTGCATAGAGATGAATTGGATTATGAATTGAGAATCCGAGGAGTTGTTAGCAGCAAACCGATGCAGGATAAGAGGAAAATGTTAGGCCGATTATTAGCTAAAGAAACAACAGTACCTGGTCGTTTAATTGATCCTTCCGCATATGTCGTAGAATATACAGATGAACGAGATGAGATTGAGGCTTCGATAGAATCAGTAAAAAATGTTTTATTAGAATTTGAAGGTGAATTAGCAGACCCTACATTTAAAAGGATACAGTCGAGATTAATACATCTTGATGGTCGAGTTAGGAGAATGAAAATCCCTTTAGATAATTCGGATGAGGTTACTTTATTTAAGAATGAATCGTTAGCAACTATTCTTACCATGGAGGCAGAGCAACATGAAAAGCTTAAGAAGAATGAAGATGTAAGCGCATATGGTGAATTTTCTATGAGAGAAACCATTCCAGCTGTTGTCAGTGCTCCTATTCATACTGTTTCATATTTAGTACCCCCTATTCCAATTGGTTCGTGGCCAGTAAAATTTTCTGGAGATCCAAGACAGGTTCATCAATTTTTAGACAGAGTAGCTGAGTTAGCACACTCGCGTAAAGTATCTGAAGAAGATTTATTTAATGCTTCTGTAGAATTGTTCACAGGTAACGGTTTAGAATGGTATCGTTGTGTTAGAAGTTCTTTAACAAACTGGAGTTCTTTGGTTATTCGATTAAAGGAAGATTTCTTACCATCACACTCAGAGGACGAGATTTGGGAAAAAATTAGGTCGCGTCATCAACATAAAGGAGAATCTGTAGTTATATATATAGCTCATATGGAGAATTTGTTTAGTAGGTTACCACAATCACCTGCGGAATGCACAAAAGTTAGAATGGTAAAAAAGAATCTATTACCTGATTTTATTTGTCAATTAGCTCTAACGGAAATTGATAGTATGTCAACGTTAATAAAGTTGTGTAAGAAATTGGAAGAAGCTTATGCATCCAAGCATAAATTAGTACAAAGTCCAGTGAAATATGTTCCGAAAGCATTAGGAAATTCAAAATTTCAAGTTGAAAATAAGTGGTCAGCTCCTGTTAAAAACTTTTCAGCGCGAACTGGTCGCAGTTTTTATAACCAATCATTTCCCCCTCAAATACAATCTCTTGGTAACAATAATAGTAATAATAATAATCTTTCTAGTAGAGTCCCTATAAATAAATTTAAAGTAAATAAACTTACATGTTGGAATTGTTTGGAAGAAGGGTCATACATTTTGGAGGTGTAAGATTCCTCGTAAAATATTTTGTTACTCTGGTTGTACTACTACCGTGGTTGGTTCATTAGCATTTTCTGTTCTTGAAGAATTAAATTTAAAAGTTTTTAAAACTGAAAAGAGAAAAGTTTCCACTGCTGATGGTGCTCTTCAAGAAGTTATTGGTTCAGTTGATTTACCTATTAGAATTGGAAGACAATATCGTATTGTTAACGCTTTGGTTGTACCATCTCTTCCTCACACATTTATTTTTGGTAGCGATTTCGCAAAATCCTTTGGTTTAATAGCAGATTTCAAAAACAATACATGGCATATTCAAGATTATGATAACAATAGTATTTCGTATATAGGTCATTCGTCAGTACCCTTAAGTTGTAGTAATCAGTTACTTAGTTTAGATGATTTGTTAGAAACACAGCAAGTAAAAGCACGAATAGCAATAGAATCCTTCAATGAAATTAGTAGTGAAGAGAGACTAGGGCGTACCGATAAAATTGTTTTAGATATTGATACTGGTGATGCAAAACCATTTCGTAAAACCATACGTCATGTCCCCTTTATGAGTAAGATGTTAGATAAAGAGTTAGACGAGATGTTGAGATTAGGAGTAGTGGAAGAATGTCAGAGTCCATGGTCATCCCCCGTACTGTTGGTTAAAAAACAAGACAGCGAGTAGAGATTTTGTTTTGACGGAAGAGCGCTCAATGATATTACCAAACATGATAGCTACCCATTGCCAAATATCGATAGGATTATTAATTTACTTAGAGGTGCAAATTATATTTCTAGTTTAGACCTTAGAAAGAGTTTTTGGCAAATCCCACTTTCCGAAACATCGAAGGATAAAACAGCGTTTAGTGTTATTTCAAGAGGACAATATAGGTTTGTCACCATGCCATTCGGATTAAAGAATGCTGCTCAGACGCAACAGCGTTTGGTTGATTCGATTTTTGGACCGAAATTTGAACCACACGTTTTTTGTTATTTAGATGACATTATTTTGTGTTCAACATCTTTTGAGGAACATTTAAAGTTATTAGAAACGGTGAAGGAACGTCTTAAGGAAGCAAACCTTACGATTAACTTGAAAAAGTGTGAATTCTTTAAGAAATCGTTGAAATTTCTTGGTTATATTGTTGGATCAAATTCCCTTCGTACAGATTCCGAAAAGGTTTCTGCTATGGTAAATTTCCCCAGACCTAAGACCACTACTGAGGTCAAACGTTTTTTAGGAATGTGTAGTTGGTATCGTCGTTTTATAAAAAACTTTTCATCTTTAGTGTCACCGATCAGTGATTTAGTAAAAGGAAGAAAAAAAGGTCAATCTATTGTTTGGACGTCCGAGGCTGAGGACTCATTTGTACAGATCAAGCAGGCTTTAGTTTCCGCTCCATTGTTATCACAACCGGACTATTCAGTTCCATTTATTGTCGAATGCGACGCCAGTGATACAGGACTCGGAGCAGTTTTAGTACAAAAAATCGATGATGTAGAGCACGTTATTTCTTATGCCAGTAAATCACTTACCCAAACTGAGCGAAATTATTCAGTCACGGAGAAAGAGTGTCTTGCTGTAATTTTGCTATAGAAAATTCCGACCTTGGGTAGAAGGTACCCGTTTCACTGTTATCACAGATCACTTTTCATTGTTATGGCTTAATAATATACAAAACCCAACCGGTAAATTAGCTAGATGGGCTGTCCGTTTACGACAGCATACTTTTGAGTTAGTTCATCGAAAAGGAAAGTTTTATGTAGTTCCAGATTGTCTTAGTCGTGCAGTTCCAGTCGTAAATCATGTGGATAATTTAGTTGAGATCAAGTTAGATAATGTGGATCCCTGGTATGTGTCTCTTCGAGAAAAGATTTTATCTTCACCTGATGATTACCCACAATGGAAGGTGGAAGATAATCTTGTATTTAAATTTCTTTCTTCAAATTTACCACTCTCGTCGAATGTAAGGGAATGGAAATATTTAGTTCCTAGATCACAAAAGGAAGAGGTTATTCGGATAAACCATGACCCTTCAGTGGCCGGACATTTTGGTTTTTTTAAAACATTGGCACGCACCCTTGGTTTAATGGGAAAGGAAAAGAAGTGAAGTTCCCCTTTCAGATTATTGCTATAGACCTCATGGGCCCATTTCCACGGTCCAAGGTTGGACACAAATGGTTATTAGTTATTGGTGATTGGTTTTCAAAATTTACGTTAATGTTTCCGTTACGGAGTGCAAAAGCGCATTTAATAGAACGTGTATTAGAGGAAAAAGTTTTTTTAGTTTATGGTGTCCCCAAATTCATTATTTGTGACAATGGCTCACAATTTAGTGGAAGAAATTTCAAGGCAGTATGTAAAAAATATGATGTTCAAAAAATTTGGTTTAATACAGTTTACTCTCCCCAATGTAATTTTGTGGAAAGGATAAATCGAACCGTCGGAACAGCTATACGTTCGTATATTAAAGAACATGATACTTGGGATATTGAGTTACCTCAGATTCAGTATGCGATTAATTCTGCAAAACATCATGCCACTGGTTATTCGCCAAATTTCTTAGTTTTTGGTAGACATGTACCTGTGTCTGGAAGATTTTATGGTCTTGATGTGGAACCCTCAGTTGATATAGATATTATTTCTGGTGATAGACTTTCGTATGTGTTAGATCATCAAGGACTATTTGATATTTTTATAGACGTACAGAAAAGGTTACATTTAGCTTACATGCAGTCTAGTAATTCATATAATTTAAGGAGACGTAACATTTCTTTCGAAGTAGGTGACAAAGTTTGGAGGTCAAATAAAGTTCTTTCGAAAGCAAGTGATAAGTTTACTGCTAAGCTTGCGCCAAAATATGTTTTGAGTATCGTTAGAAAGAAGATTTCTAATTTGATTTATGAATTGAATAATGAAAATGGTTCAAAGGCAGGCAGATGGCATGTTAAGGACTTAAAACCTTATTCAGAGTTCAGTAATGATATTGAGAAAGGTGATGTTTCTGAACATTAATTTGTATTGTTGATATGTTTAAAGGTTGATAGTAGGAATTATTTCTGTCTTATCTTTTTGGTAAAGTATTTATTTATTGTATTGGAATACTGTTTAATAATCTAAAATTTAGATGTTGGATATGAAGTAAAAAGGATAAAGAAATTTTGTAGTGCAGTAAGGTTGATATTAGTCTGCGCTGATATTGTTGGTTGCAAATTATTTGTTTGAGTTGAGATTTTATAAGTTGCATGTTTCCATAGGTCAAATGTCAGTAAGGAATGTTTATTTATACTTTTGGTGATGAATTTTGATAAATTTTGTATATTTAGTTAATATTTTCTTTTGGATTTACAATCTTTGGTGAATTAGGTATAAAATCATTCACTTGTTTCATTTAATTCGTTTAGTTTGGTTAATGAGTTGGATATAGTGTTTATATTAGTCTGAAACATAGCTTTTCAAAATTTCTGTGGAGAACAATTGTTTTTGAAGGTAATTTTGTAGTCGAGAGGACAACCGAGATTGATGGTAGTTCTTGAAATTGTATTGGAAATCAAGTAGCTTGAGTCCAAGTCAGATATTGGTAAGAGACCAATATTGTTAGTAACTAAAATAGTTATGTTGTTATGAATATTGTGTGAGTTGGCAATGTTCTATGTTGTTATGAATATTGTGTGAGTTGGCAATGTTCTATTTTGTTCATTCATGCGTGAGTGAAAATTTTTGAGGAGTAAGACGTGGTGACGTTTTACTTGTCTCTTCATAGGTAGAGATATTTCCACATTTTTGTTAGCATATACATGCGGTAGATTGTTAAACACTCATGATTTCGAGACATGTTTGTTATTTTGGAAATATGTTTGTTATGGATCCCAATGGTAGTGGGAGTCCTTTTTTCTTTTGTAAGTATGTAAATTATGGTTAGTAAAGTAAGAGTATGTTTGTCATGATAAGTTAAGTCTTTTTTGGTGAAATATAATACGGCAGTATTCTATGTTTTGTTTCTTAAGTTTCGAGTGTAAAATGAGTGATAAAATAAACCCGAATATGTGATAAATAATAGTGAAATTTTACCGATTACGACTTCCCGAATTTGTCCCCTTGTGGCGTGTAGTACGCGTAGTTACTGGTCACTCATTTACAAGTATGCAGTATCTTAGTTGAATCAGAAGTAATTTTGTTTTGGCATGTAAAAATTAATAATAAGTTGTAAATACTAGTAGTAAATTCATAATAAAAAAAAAAAAATTCTTCGCATCTATTCCAGAATATTTTCTCGATTTTTTTCTCTTAGAAAGAGGCAGTGTAACGATTTTATTTCTTATCTAGATGTGTTCATATATTTAATCTCTTTATTTAATAGTAAACAATATAATGCATAATAATGCTATACAATCCACTAATTAAATATTTCCTATTACCCAATAAAGTATTAGCATTCAATTCAAATTAAAATTTAATTTCCACGGTGACAAAATAAAGTTTCCATTTAGTTTCATTCCTAGAGCTCCATCTATTAAGAAATTGTGAAGTAATTTTGTTGCCGGGCAGCAACTCGCTTGACCCCGACACTTCCAATACAGCTGTGGTGAAAGCAGGTCGAGTTGTTCTTTGAATCCGAGGACAATGGTTTTTTTTCGTGTTGGAAGCACGTGCGGATTAAATTGTTCTTAGAGGAGAGAATGTCATCTCCGAAAGGCACTTTTGATTGTCCACTTGTTGGAACAGCTCGTAGATGACGTGACATTTTTTGGTTGAAGGGCCGTGGTAACATGCAACTTTATTTATATATAACATGAAATTTTACATATAGTATTCAATTTAAATTAACATGCAACGTTTGATAATTTTTGTGGTTTAATTTATACATAAAGCAACTTTAAATTAGCATGCAGATTGGTAATCAGAAGTCTGGTTTAACGTAATTTTAATTAAAAGCAAGAAGAAAATATAGGAGTTTACGCTTTGTTCAAGTGTGGACCTGGCGAAATTTAATTACTTAAAATGGATGCCGAGTAATGTGGAGTTTCAGTAAGCAGAAAAGTTATTTGTTCTAAATTAGAGATTTCCTTATTTTAATGCTGACGCAAGATTCCTAGCAGGTATTTTTCAGCCAGACGGAGTTTTGGTATGTAGAAATTTGTTTTCGTATGTTAGCTGAACTATGGACATAGCAGTTAGATAATTTTTTGTTTAATCAAGTATTTAAACTTCAAAATAGGTCAAGGACAGACTATAAATATATTTTTCAATATTAAAAATAGGAATCTGTAAATTTTACATTTCTTAATATTTTATCAATTCACTGAAACTACGGAAGATGTCATTACGTGTTAGAGAAAGTAAATTCTTCTATTTAAGAAAAATTAGAAATTAAACTTCTATGTTTGCTATTTCATTTATAACTATTTGGAATTATGTATTGCAAGGTTATGGTAGATCTACCCAAACTAACATTTTTGTTATCAGTAAGTAACAGTTTAGAAAGCAACTTTATGCTTTATCAGTTTGTTAATAAACATTGGCTAGTTATTTCTTACGGAAATAACCACATTTAACTTGATTGGTACTGATTATATCCAGTGCCTTTGTAAATAATTTTCACAAATTAAATTAATCAAAATATAATATAAAAAAAGCACATATTTGAATACTAGAGGAATAGATTTTTATTTTTGAACAAGACTATTTTTTTTAATTAGGATGAATGAAAGTTGATTCCATTTGAATTTTAAAATTTTGAGTATAAATGCACAAACAGTGCTATTCTTTGTTTAATCTGTTCACAGGTGTAGCAGTGAATTACTAAGGTCAAAGTCGAGCCATAAGGTAAGAAACTTTAGGGATTATGTTGTCTTTAATAAACTGTATAGCGGTTATAGAATAAAGGTTTCCGCATTCGCCTTGTACAAGGGACTTGAGTAAGGTCTTCTCTGTATAGAAAAATACGGTGGCGCCTTATTCTTCATATTTTTGGTCGCAACCCAACCCCGACCCACAGCACATGTTCCACCCAGAGCAAATAGTTCGACTAGCCGCTTTGCCTTTGAGATTTCCACAACTTTGAGCCATTTTCCATCAGAACTTGCCGTGGGCTCTATTCGCTTATTGGAAATTCTCGTTAAATAAAATCCCATAGCTATAAAGGCTATAATATATATATATATATATATATATATATATATTGACGTGATAAGAGGGTGACGAAAGGTCATTGAAACCCAAATTCGACAAATAAATCCTACCAAGATATAAACGAATCCGGAAAAAATAAAAATTTCCGAAAATTCATGAGTACACCCTGTACAATTCAAGAGCAAAAACGTAATTGCGTGCCTCTAATTAAACACTCTGTATAATAAGTGTATTGTGAATACATAGCCAATAATGTACAAAAGCGAAAACACAAATTTAGGCCGTGCTTGTAAATAATCACTCTAAGATAAATACAAAGCCATTCATTTTTACTTATTAGTTATCAATACATTTGTGGTGAATATAAAAATGCTTTTTATTTGCTGTAAATAGCATAGAATAGTGCTAGCTTTATGCATTGGGTAAGAAACTATATCAATCATTTTAAAAAATTACCTTTTAATCGTATTTATGCGTATTAAAACACGTTGTACCGTGAACACAAATTTTTTTATTGCAGTTATGAAAATGCGGGTCTTTCTGCATGTGTAAAATCCGTGGATAAAACAATTAAAGTTTAAAATAATTAGCCAAATTGACTCAGTATAACGTAAATTCATTTTAAATAAAACATGTTCTCAAAATTTCGAAAGGAATCGGAAACAAACACGTCAATTTTGTATGACCTAGTTAATAAAGAAACGTTTATTCCAAGAAGCTGCCAAATCATTAAACACCCATAAAAATATTTTGTATTTAATACGTTAAACGATGTTAATTCTCTAATACTAAACTTATGTAATCTGTTCCTATCAATATCGAATACTAACTTATATAGGAAAGATGTTATCTGTACATCATAGCAGAGGTCTTAAAACTTTCTAGCCTTAGAGCCATACTGATTATTCCAGTAAGTTTCAAGGGTCAAAATCGTTTTCATTTTCCTTTCATTATCTATAATTTCTAGACTAGTTACCGAGTACGCACTTTGAGCGAACATAGGCTTACTAAATTTGCTATTTCTATTATTATTGTGTACAAACTGTACTTTATTGTTACGACTGAGACACTTAACGACACCTGGTGATCACATGCGAAATAGATAATGGTAGTACCCTCTATCGCTAACAGATAGCGCAAGTAGTACTTTGGAAAAATCTCGTCGTTTCAAAAAAATTATGATGTACTCACTTCTAGATAGCAGTAATTGGCGTATAAAAAGGCTAGCGGCGCGACCACGAGTTAGTCCGCTTAGAGAAGGCGAAGGAAGTGAAATTGTCTGTTGTGAAATAAAGTAGTGCATAACTCCTTAAAACGTGTTTTGTGCATGTTTAACAGACATCTCCATAAGAATACTTTGATTTGACTTGTTGTTTTGTGTGTAATGTACTAGGATGGAAAAAAGCGACAAATAGACAGGGAATGCAGAACATTCAAAAATCAACAGAACTTTTAATATTTCGTAATTGATTCCTGTAAGAAGGCACTATGTTTGATTTGCAATAAAACCATAGCCATTCCCAAATATTATAACATTAAAGGTCAATATTAAACGAAACATTTCCAAAATTACTTAAAATATACACGAAGTTTGCGGACAGAAAAAATTTGAAGCTTTGAAGAGCTGATTGATATAGCAGCAATCTTTGTTTAGGAAACTTAATACTAAACAATAGGCTGCAACTCGTGCCAGCTTTTGTGTGGCTCTTGAAATCGCAAAACGTTGAAAATCGTTCATCAATGGAGAAATAATCAAGGAATGCGTAATTGCAGTAGTCGCATAAATGTGCTGCGAAAAGGTAAATTTATTTTGTTTGGCAGCAAACACCGTGACTCGGAGAGTAGAAGACACTGCAGAAAATATGTCATCTCTACTGTCTGACAAAAATGGACTTCTTGAGTGGTTTTCTCTGGCTTTGGACGAGTCAACGGATGTGTCAGATACTTATTAGGTGTTGATTTTTATTCGAGGAATAGATAAAAGGTATGAAGTGTATGCAGAACTTCTAGAAATTGGTAGTATTCACGGCATGACTACTGGGGAAGATATTTTTAAGTAAATTGAAAATGTCGTTAATAAAAAGAATTTTTGATGGAAAAACTTGAAACCTATTACTACTGATGGAAGAAAAAACATGCGTGGGTAGAATAAAAAAGTGGTTGCTTTTGTGTCAACGGCTTACATTGTATCATTCATCAACATTTCTTGTGCGGGAAATGTTTGGATATATCTAAAGTTCTAAAACCAGTCATATCGGTTGTTAATGTCATCAGATCCACTGAACTGAATCACCAATTCCGCGAGTTTATTGAAGAGATTGGAGAAAATAACTTACCATGACATACTGCTGTATGCTGTCTTACTTGCGAAAAAATTCTTTGGCGCTCTTTAAAACTTCGAGTAGTGATTGAAAGTTTTTGAATGAAAAGCATCGCCCTTTTACCAAATTACAAAATAGCAAATAGCTGTGGTAGTTATCATTCTATGTCGATTTGACAAAAAATATGAACGAACTGAATTTGAAATTACAAGGAGAAAACAAGCTTCTCCCTGATTTATACAATAATATCAAATCGTTCCGGCAAAAAATAATACTGTTTCAATCACAAATGTGTAAAAAATGTTTCACACATTTTAAGACATGTAAAATATTCAGCCACACTATTGAGACTGAATTTTCTGTCGATTTTGCAATCGGAGCTTTGAGTGCTTTGAAGATAAATTTGGATATTCGTTTTTCAGACTTTAATGTCGTTGCGAATGAAATTAAGATTTTTCAAAATCTTTTTGATACTGACTTCAAATGAAAATTATTGATCTAGAGTGCAGTGATATAATTAAGAACAAATATCAAAATTCATCTTTGTTGGAATTTTATAGGGGACTTCCACTGGCACAATTTAGTAATTTGCATAAATTTGCTCGTGGGCAGTTTTCTGTTTTTGATACACAAAAAATATTTACAGATTTTCGTTAACCGATGAGCATTTTAAATTTTTTAAATAATTGGTACAAGTAAAATTGATCTACAACTACAAACTATTGTTAAGATGGTTGAGAGACAGAGGCACCACTTTCCACCTCCACCTCCACCTCCTCTTCCACCTCCACCTGCACCTCCACCTCCACCTCCACCTCCACCTCCACCTCCACCTCCACCTCCACCTCCACCTCCACCTCCACCTCCACCTCCACCTCCACCTCCACCTCCACCTCCACCTCCACCTCCACCTCCACCTCCACCTCCACTTCCACCTCCACCTCCACCTCCACCTCCACCTCCACCTCCACCTCCACCTCCACCTCCACCTCCATTTGTTAAATCGTTCCTACTCTTTAGTCGCTACCCCTGTTTTTAGATTTCAGCCACAGCAAATTGTTAGAAGTATTTTTAGTATAACTTCGTCGTGTATGATGTTAAGTAATATTGTTTTTCTCAGCTCCTTAAATCTCGTGGAAATTTTCAAATCGGGCCAACTCTTACTGCTTTAGCGATGAACGTTTTACAAATTATACCGTGTTTATCTATAATCTATTTCTAAACAGCACTGCTCTGTCTTTTGAGATAAATTCATTGCGTAACCTATTAAATTAGTATAGAATATCTTGGAAGATCTAAATATGCAAGAATTTTTAAAATCGTGCCCTCCCTTTAACCGCTACCACTACATTTAAAGCAAAAATTATCATTTTCATATATTAATTTACCCCCATATTATTCGCAATTTCGATGATTTTTATCCTGACTGTTTACCATATTTTGAACTATAATGTTTTACGTAATTATATTTATTTTTAGATAGTGTTTATTTTCTGGGTAACAATCTTCTTATTACATCATCATTAGATCTTCAGTCCTGGAACTGGTTAGACGTGTACCCTCATTGCTTCCTATTCTGAACTAACCTATACATTTCCCTAAAATTTGCACAGTTTGCTTCTATCACTAACCTGACGTAGGTCTACATCTACCTCTTTTTCCTATCTCTGCTTGTAATGTATCCCACACTATTCTGCCCTTTTGTTTCTTCGACTCCCCCCCCCCCCACCGATATTCTTGTTCCCTTACTATTTCTATAACCTATTTGTTATTAACTTTGTCTGTTCATGCTATCATCTTCATACATCTGAAGCACAGTATTTCAAAAAGCTGCTACCGTTTTTAGGTCTGCTTTTTAGACTGCCCGTATTTCATAGGCATACTGTGCCGTGCTTCACACTTATGCTTTCAACAATTTTCTTCTTGTTCTATGTTTGTTGTCTTTCATCATAGGCGCTGTTCTTTCTTGTTATATGCAGTTCGGTCCCCGTCTATTGTTTTACACTTATATACCCTATTTCTCCGACATTTAGTGGTTGTGAAGAGGGGTAAGCAGCATGTGGCTGCCAAGTTCCCCCAGCACTTAAACATTTACCGATTTAATATTTTTTCCAATATCACTTTTCGTAGAGTTAACATTAGTTGCAGTTATTTCACAACCAACAACTAGTTGTTTATAATAATCATCAGATTTATCTGCGTTTATTTTTTCGTCGTTAAGTTTTCCGTCTCAAAACTGGTTGGACACGTACCTGCACTTATTTATATTCTCAACTAGCCTACACAGTACCTAAAATTCTCACACAGCATGTATACAGCTCGGTTCCCCTTTTATTGTTTTCTAATTTTATGCCCTATTTCACCAAGATTCAGTAACGGGGGTTAAGCAGCCTGTGGCTGCCAAGATCCCCCAACACTTAGACATTTGCCAAAATAATAGTTTTCCAGTAAATCCTTTCACACAATTAACATTATTTGAGAATATTGACCAACCAATTCTTGTAGTTGCTTATAATAATCATCATGTTTAAGTACAGTTACTTTCTTCGACAATAATTTATCCATTTTGGGACTGGTTGGATGCGTACCTCCATTGATTTCTATTCTGAGCTAGCCTACACATCTCCCTGTAACTCATACAGCCTACATCTTTCACTATCTGTGTGCAGCGGTCTAGCCCAGGTCTACCTCTTCTCTTTTTTTATCTCTGCTTCTAATATATTTCGCACTATTCCCTCATGCCATAGTATGTGACCTATCAACCTATCTCTCCTTTTTTTACCGTTTTCCATATATTTCTTACTTCCCCTACCATTTTTAGTACCTCTTCGTTCTTAACTTTGTCTGTCCATGATATCTTCATCATACGTCTGTAGCATGACATTTTAAGGGTTTTCTACCTTTTCCTTGTCCGCTTTTCCTACTGTCCAGGCTTCACAGCCGTACAGTACTGTGCTTCACACATATGTTTTAAGCAATCTTTTCCTTGTTTCTATGTTTGTTGTCTTGGAACACAGTAGTTGCTTTTTCTTGTTAAATGTAGCACGGCCTTGTGCTAATCTTTGTTTTATATCTTTTGTGCTTTTCTCATCTTGCGTTATTTGACTTCCTACGTAACAGAAATTTTTAACCTCATGTAAGTACTCGTTACCTATTTGTATTCTTGTTTTTGATTTATTATCCCCTCTTTTGTATACTAGAACTTTAGTTTTATTTTTGTTAATTTTCATACTGCTATATATCATCTGCAAATCTGAGCATATCAATGTTTTGTCCCTGCATATTAATTCCAAATGTCTTTCTGCATTTGACATTATTCATTGCCTCTTCAATGTACAAGTTAAAAATTAATGGGGATAGGGCACATCCCTGTCTTACCCCTTTCCTAATGTTTACTTCTCTACGTTCCTGCTCTAATTCTATTACTGCTGCTTGCTCTTTGTATAAGCCATGTAATATCCGTCTATCCCTATAACTCATTCCAATCTTTTTGAGTATTTCGAACATTTTTTCCATTTTACATTATCGAATGCTTTTTCCAGATCTACAAACTCTACATACACCCTTTCCCTCTTTTCTATTGTTTTCTCCATTCTCACTCTCAGAGCTAAAATAGCCTCCCGTGTTCCCCTGTTTCGCCTAAACCCAAATTGGTCTTCTCCTAGTATTTCTTCAGCCCGTTTTTCCATTCTTCTTTGTACAATTCTAGTTAATATTTTTGACACGTGTGCTGTCAAACTTATTGTTCGAAAATTTTCACATCTATCAGCGCCTTTTTTTTGGTATAGTTACTATGATGTTACGTTTGAAATCTTTGGGTATCTCGCCTGTCTCATACATATTGCTTACAAGTTGGAAGAAACGTTCTGTTACTGCTTGTCCAGCGGCTTTTAGAATTTCTGCTTGCACCTTATCTGTACCCGACGCCTTACCATTTTTCAGACCCTTTAAGTATAGGACATCTCAGGTCATCCTTTTCAATGTCCAATTCCTGTTCTAATGCAATTAGTTCCTCTCCTGCATATAAATTCCCTATATATTCTTGCCATCTACCCACTTTCTCTACATTTTCTATAATGACGTTTCTTTCCGCGTCCCTTATATTTTTTCTATACGGTTTTATATTCCTAAAATTGATTCTAATTTGTTTGTATGCTTCATCTGTCTTTCCTACTTACATCTTAGTTTGTACCTCTTTGCACTTTTCATCAATCCAGTGTTCTTTAGCTTTCCTGTTTCGTCTGATTTATTTTTTTATTTTCGCCTTTCTTTTATTAAATTCCGGATATCTTTTTTTATCTATGGTTTCTTATTTTCTTTTTGTGTATACCCCAGAACATCTATGTCCGCCATGTCTAGGCTGGATTTAATGTTATTTAATTCGGTTTCTACTTCCTTAGAATCAGATATTTTCTCGTTATCTTTAAGCAATTCATTGGACTTTTTTTCGAATCTTTCTTGAATATCTTTATCTTTTAGTTTCTCTCAGTCCAAGTGCCGTTTTCTGTTTTTTTCTTCAAATTTTTAAATTTAAGTGCGGCCTTCATAATTACGATGTTGTGGTCAGTGTCGATATCTGCTTCTGGGTAACTTCTACAGTCTTTTATTTGATTCCTAAACCGTTGTCTAACAAGATTGTAATCTATTTGATATCTTCCTATATCTCCTGGCATCTTCCACGTATATCGTCTTCTAGCATGATGTTGAAATAATGTGTTTGTGATGATTAAACTGTTCTTGTCGCAAAATTCTACCAACCTATTTCTTTTGTCGTTTCTCGTGCCTAAACCAAATAAACCTACTATCGCTCCTTCCCTACCTTCACCTACCACTGCATTAAAATCCCCGTAACTATTAAATTTTCGTGTATTTTTACGTATCTTAATATGTCTTCCATATCTTTGTAGATCGCTTCTACCTCTTCGTCACTGTAGCTAGAGATGGACATGTATACTTGTATTATTACTGTGTTTACCGGATTAGATTCTAATCTAACCATGAGTACTATTTCGTTCTTTTGTAAGTAATTTTCTACACAGTATCCTATCTTTTTCCGCATAACTATCCCCACACCCAAATTTCCTTCCTCGGCTCCTGTATGAATTACCCTAAAGTCTCCACTCCAAAAATCCCCCGCCTCTGGCCACCGAACTTCGCTGATCTCTACAATGTCTAGTGATAACCTATTCATTTCGATTTTTAGGTTCTCTAGCTTACCTACTTGCTTCATACTTCTAACATTTCACGCTGCGGCTTGCAAAATGATCCCGACTTTTATTTTTAACTTTCCGATCGCATCTCCCGAAGTAGTCCCCTCCCGGAGATCCGAATGTGGGACTATTTTAACTCCGGAATCTTTTACTCTAGAGAATGCCATCATTTTATTATAATTTAGGTACACTGTGTACTTGGGAGGTAATGTGGTGGTTTCCCGTTGCCTTCCACATCGCGGTACTGTGTATTAGACTGCCATACCTACCCCTACGGTCTCTGCCAATCTAAGTACCAAAAGAGCCGCTTATTACAGAGGTATTTAAATTATATAATAAAATCAATTGGGCTGTAATACTTTAACGGCTTGACTCGTACCGCTACTAAAGCCAAATTAACCCATTATTTTTTAAATTCAAATTAATACAATAAAAAATATGTTAAAGCTTTGCGTACTAATTCGATTACCTCGATTTACTAGCGCAGGCGTTACAATAACAGGGATCAGCATGTCCTCGCTTTATCTCCGAATGTATAGACGTACTTCGGAAGCATACATATTTCATCTTCCAACAAAAGCATATAGGCGTATAAGAAATTAGGGTTACACCCAGGCATAGGCCTAGCATTTGGAGCGTAGATCTGAGTTTTGGCTCATTTCGGGTAATTTAGGATTCATTCTGTACTTTATTCTGTATGGTGACACTATTAAAATTATTTTCTTAAAAAATCCCTCAAACAGATAATATATATTTGTATATCCATTTTCCACTTTAAAGATTCGAAACATAGTAACACACGCCCGCAATCTCTTTATGTCTCCTGCCGGTTATTGTAAAAACTACATTAGTTTTCATTTTTAAATTTCCGTCTACGAGTTCATCTTCTACATCCCTTTCTAGCAACTAATTAGATATGTGTAGTATGTTTAGATTTTCTATTTGCAAATATATCTGACTTTGTTACCATGTAGATCTTTTAATTTCGCCAATAGTAAGTTCTGTTACTCCATCTATTCGTCCTCATGAAAATGGGGCATTGTCTTTTTGTGTTCGTTTAATTTTTTGCATAACAATATTTTTATTACAGAGGAATTTAAATTATATAATAAAATCAATGGGTTTATAATAGTTTATTGGCTTAAGCACGTACCGCTACTAAAGCAAACTTACCCTGTTCTTAAAAAATCTATACGTATTACAATAAAAGATATGTATGAACTGTAATGGCATATATCTCGGTTTCCGAAAATTAGACATCTCTCTAAGTTAGGTCAGACGACTTCTTTCCCATCACGCATAAATGGGTTTATCGTAAATCTGTCTTCCACCTCTCACTTTCTACAATGGCAAAGGTTAGACGACCTCTTTTTCACTTAGTTTAAGTTAGACGACATCTTTATAAGTTAGGTTAGGTTAGACAACATCTCTCTACATCAGGTAAGTATAGTCGATTTTTCTCCCGGTTAGGTTGTTTGAAGTAAACATTTTAGGTTAGTTTGGGTGCCTCAGGCTAGACCTATCTTAAATTTTTTACTTCGAATAATATTGAAGATAACTTAATCTAATTGGTAGAAGAGTAAAATACTTTGATTGGACTGGTGCCTGAGTCACCGACTTAACCTATTCTTACTATGTCAAAGAAAATTGACCTAACGAGGAGAGAAGTCGTCTAATCTAAACTAACTTAGATAGATGTCGTCTAACCTAACCTAACTTAGAGAGATGTTGTCTAACCTAACCTAACTGAGTAATATGTCGTTCTACCACTGATATCACATCTGGCATTATGGAAGATAGAATGTAGAAGGTACACAGTGGAAGGTGTGAGGTGGAAAGCAAATTTACGATAAACCCATTTATGCGAAATAGGAGGGAAGTGACCTAACCTAACTTAGAGAGATGTCGTATAATTTCTGGTAACTGGGATAAATGCCACTGCAGTTTTTACATATTTTTTATTGCATTATGTATGCAATTTTTAAAAATAAGGTAAGTTGGTTTTAGTAGCGGTACGAGTTTAAGCTGTTAAAGTATTATAATTTCATTAATTTTATTATATAATTCGAATTCCTCTGTAATAAGAAGATTGTTAAACAGAAAACAAACGAACGCCTAAAACAATCCACCATCTTCCAGTGGAGGAAATAGATGGGGTAAGTAAACTTGTCATAGACGGAATTAGAAAAATCTACATGATAACAATGCCCGTTATATCTGCAGATCGAAAATCTGAACAAACTGCACATATCCAATTACTGACTAGAAGATGATGTAATAAACGAACTCGAAGACGTAAATTTAAGAATACGAATTAAAATGGCAAAGTTATAACAACCAGCAGTAAACAAAGGATTTGCAGGTGTCCGTTGTTATGTTTTGATTCGTTGAAGTGGACAATGTAAATAAAGATGCATACAATTTGTTACGGGGTCTGTCTAAAAAATTAATTATCCAAAATCACCCCAAAAGCCGGGCCTATGTTCCAAACTCTGGGTCTATATCCGGACATAAGCCTAATTTCTTATACACTTATATTCTTTTGATGTTAGATGGGAAATTATATTTCAAAAATGCATCTATGTATTTGGAGAAGCCGCGACGACATACCTGATCACTGCCATTTTAGCGCCTGCGCCAGTAAATGGAGATGAACGACTTAGTAAGAAGTTGCAGTTTTTACATATTTTTTTATTGTATTAAGTACGAATTTTCTTTAAATATGTGGTTAGTTGGCTTTAGTAGTTCTATGAGTTTAAGCCGTTAAAGTTTTATAACACGTTTTAATTAAACATAAATTTTTAAAATGTAATTTGTTAAGATTGCGATCAATTATATATTAAACACGCAGTCCAACCAATAGCAAACAAATATGGAATCAAATATTGGATTTTTATCGGTTGTCTGGGTGTTCTCTTATACACTACATTTAGATCTGGTTTGGTTAAGGAATTAGTGGCCTGAAAATGTCCGAAATAGCCAGGTATAGCCCGATATGGTTCGATGAGGTCTGAGATGGCCTGATTTGGCCCAATATGGCCCGATGCAGCCGATATGGCCCGATATAGTCCGACGTAGCCGATATAACCCAATGTTATGTGGCTTAGCATGTTCCGATATGGCCCAATTGGACAATTTGACCCGAAAAGGCTTGACATGACCCGATATTCCCCGTTGTGGTTCGATATGTCCTAATAAATAGTGGTACGAGTTTAAGCTTTTAAAATATTATAACCTGATAGATTTTACTTTATAGTTCTAATCCCTTTGTAATAAAAAAATCGTTATGCAGAAAATAAACACTGTTTTAAAAATATATATAATTACGTTAAATATAATTACTTCAAAATATGGTAAGCACCTAAAGAAAAGTAGTTAAAAAGATCGAGATATCGAGATTGTGAATAGTATGAAGAAAAATTAATACAAAAAAGGTAAATTTCTTGTTAAGGAAAAGAGATGTGTAGGATCTTTAATAGTAGTTTACGCGGAAAGTTCTCGAAAATGTGTACCTGTATATGTGGGTGTAAATAGGTTATTGAAAAGAATCTTCGGAAATTTTAATGAGAAATATATACATTCCATATGTGTTTCGTGCAGGGCGCAACTAACAGGTGTTATTTAGAGAAATTGTTAGAGAAACTACCAAAAATGTATCAGCTTGTATAAACTGTACTGTATATGGTATTTTGTAGTGTTTGCGTATTTACATACAACATTTGTCAATTACTATCGTTTTCTCCTACCCAATCACCGACTTCATTCGCATGGATTTCTCAGTTGCCGGTTGATTTTAAATGCATGAAACGATATAGTGCTGCGCTTGGGTCTGGTGGATTTATTCCACACTTTCGTTTCCTACGTAATCTTCGACTTTGTAGCATACACTCGACATCCTTCGGCTTTTGCTCTATAGAGTATAGATAGAATCTTTCCTATGTAAATTAATATTTGATGGTGGTAGAAACAGACTACATAAATTTAGTTGAGAGAATTTAAAATTGTTTAACGTATTGAATACAGATGCCTAACTTGAATAAACGAAGATTAAATAAGTTACGGAATCAAAAGTTTTGAATTTTGTGTTGGAATATTTAACTAGACAAAAATGACCTAATGCTTAACGTATACCTAGCAAACTTATAGGGAATCATATAATGGATTCTTATCGGTTGTCCGGGTGCTCGATTATATACTACATTTAGATCTAGTTTAGTTAGGGAACATGATATTAGTGGCCCGGAATGGACCGATTTAACCCGATATAGCTTGAAATGGTTCAAAATCGTCCGACATGGCTCGATAAAATCCAATCGTGCCCGATACAGCCCAGCATAGATAGATATACCCTTACATGGCCTGATATTACTCTATATGGCCCAGCTAGTAGCGGTACAAGTTTAAGCCGTTAGACTATTAGACTATTATAACTCCCATTGATTTTATTCCTCGATTTACAAAAGAGATTTCACACCATTCAAGTCAATAGACTTAATAGGATTCCCAACAAATAACAAAAAGTTTGAAAAATATGTGATAAAAATCTTGCAGAATTACGTGGAAATCCCAACAAAACAACATAAAAAAAGGTTTAGGTCTAGCGACTTATAAAAGACTAAACTCGAATCAAGTATTCTGGAACAATATACATGAATTAATCGACCGACTAAAATTACTGGTCGCATCCAATCTAGCTGGAAATACGAGTTAAGACAACATAATCCACATGCTTGCTATAATACAAGAGCCGAGAGAAGAGAATAAAATAGAATAGGAGTAGGAGGTTTATGGGGCTTCTGTGACCACATTTGCTCCAGCATTTACATTTGCTCCCAAATTTACATGTAAATTCCCATAAGGAGCAAATGTGGAGACAATCCACATTTGCTCCCACATCTGGCGACAGTAATAAATAACATTACCATTTAAAATTTTGCACAATAGTTTTCTTCGAGGAGCCATCGCATCTTTCGAGATAACCCTATCTTGTTTGGTATCAATTAATATTAGAATTTTCTCAGCTACCCTAATCTCTATGAATTTCTTAGATTGCATCATCCCCCAGAGAGCTACCCCAATTTTAAGATTTTGTACCAGCAACGATTTTCTGAACGCCCGCATAAA
The DNA here is from genome assembly GCA_036346225.1 of Platerodrilus igneus. Lineage (NCBI taxonomy): Eukaryota > Metazoa > Arthropoda > Insecta > Coleoptera > Lycidae > Platerodrilus > Platerodrilus igneus. The sequence goes on along the minus strand of JARFIW010001129.1, from coordinate 1,543,437 downwards.
TTTTTTAGCTATGTGACACATTAAACTAATCTAAAATTTTACGCAGAATTTGAATCTGCAAACAGATTTAAAATCGGACCATCCCTTACAAAGTTACACTTTAAAGCTCTCAAACCTCTAAATTTTGCTCTTTGCTCCCAAATCTGAACCAAATAGTTTTCTGCGTCTAACCAATGCATCTTTCGAGATAAACCTATCTTGTTTGGTATCAATTAACATTAGATTTTTCTCAGCTACCTGAATCTCTAGGAATTTCTTAGATTGCGCCGCCCCCCAGGGAGCTACCCCAATTTTAAGATTTTGTACCGGTAGCGATTTTTGACCGTTTTTTTTTTTATACATGCGATACATCTTGTTAGTCTAAAATTTTACGCAGAATTCGAATCTGCAAACAGATTTAAAATCGGACCACCCCTTACAAAGTTATACCCCTTTAAAGACTCCGAGCCTCTAAATTTTGCTCTTTGCTCTCAAATCTGAACCAAATAGTTTTCTTCGTCTAACCAATGCATCTTTCAAGATAAACCTATCTTGTTTAGTATCAATTAATATTAAATTTTTCTCAGCTACCCGAATCTCTAGGAATTTTTCAGATAGCATCACCTCCAAGGGAGCTACTCCAATTTTAAGATTTTTTGCCGATAACAATTTTATAATCGTCCTCATAAACTTTTTAGCTATGTGTCACATCTTGTTAGTCTAGAATTTCACGCAAAATTTGAATCTGCAAACAGATTTAAAATCGGACCATTCCTTACAAAGTTACACTTTAAAGTCTCAAACCTCTTTAAATAGTTTTGCTCATCTATAACATATGCTTTAAACAATTATTTCCTTAGAAATCTAAAACCGCAAGGATTTTAGAAATGAGTTCTTTATAAGCCATAAGTGTTTAATATTTAAAATCATTTTTTCAAACAGTAATGTTACTGTTTTCAGAATATCGCAAAAACGCATGACTTTTGAAATTTTTCTGGTTTAACATTTTCCTACATAAGTACGTTACAAATTATGCTCAATGCTAAATAGTTATAATTAACGGTTTTCAAACCGTATATAACGCGGTCTGATTAGTAAAAACTTATTCCTTCCGTACGTTTCTTGTGCGTGTAAAAGTACATCAATATTTTAAACAATCGTTTCTGTGCAGTGACTTTTTGTGAAAAGTTTTTTGAAGATTTAAGATAAGTTTACATTTTTTTTATTAAAATAGAACTGAATTTATTTGCAAACACCAATTATTGTTTCTGATTGTATTTTAAAACATTAATTTTTCCAAAGTAAAGCGCTGTTTTACATATATATTTTTTTCAAATTTTAAAGATAGGCTTTTAGCTAAGGTAAATAAAAGAAACAATTCCCACAAAATATTTTATTAAAAATTAAATACATTTATACATTAACAAAAGGTAGTAACAGTAATACATTCTCTTTGGAACAGCTTAAGTTATTCAAACAATAGTTTAAACAGTGATTGTATCTATCGCCGAATCTTCTTAATTCTTTACCTTTTATCATCTTCTGCCGATAAACTAATTTTATTAATTAATTGTGTGTAAAGTTGATGTTTTTTACTCCGAATACATACCATGCTATGCATAAGGGCACCAGAATTATTATGCACAATGTCCTTAAAACTATCTAAACTAATCCCCACCACCACACCACGCGATACCCCCTTGATTTTTTTAATTACGTCCTTCTCACTAATGATGCAATACGACTTGGCCCAAGTCCCAACAAATTGTAACACAAAGTCGCCGTTGAAGTGCTCTAGGAACACTAACAGGTGGTGCTGCAGGGATAGCTAAAGCGGTAAATGATGTCAAGACAGCCAACCAGCAGCTTAAGGAGAGCGAACGGCACAACAGATCTATGGAAGCCATAGCGGTTGGGAAAAAAGGAAATGGAATGTTTCTAAAACCATACAAAAAAGGCACAGCATTATTCTTGAAACCGTACAAACAGGGGCGTGGTATTTGTAAAAAAGTATCAAAAAACTAAGCAAGTTACCTCGAAGAGCTCTCACCGATGTAGATATAAGGAAACACACATCTAACATTCCTTATTTTCGCAACGTCTTTTCCAGAGATCAGTTACAGAAGATTAGACCGCATGTCAACGAGTCGGGTGTGACTAATTTGGATACCACCGAAGGATCAGGTACACATTGGGTAGGGTACTGAAAACGTGGAAATAGTGTATTTTACTACGATTCGTTTGGAGACTTGAGACCACCGGAAGAAGTGAAGAGATATTTTCGAGGTTGTAAAATTTACTACTACAGTGTACCGGAGCAGACTTACAACACATACAATTGTGGACATTTAGTGTTAAAGTTTCTTAGTGACAATGGCTAAAACAGTGAGCGTGTTCGGGTATGGTAATATCATATCGACAGGATCCATTTACCCGCCAATTAAATTGAAACAGGACGGTGAATATGCTTTGGGCTTAGTGGGACTGAATACTTGTAACACCGTGCAAAACATACATCCAGGAAACAACATCTTATACTTTAACGATTCAGAGCATCGCAGAACAACCATTGAACCTGGATCATACGAATTAGAAGAAATAAATGCATATATACAGGATGTTTTCAAAAAATGGTTCAGTCAGAAACCGGACATCAACGAGAACATTGAAAAATATTTTAAACAATTTCAATATTTCAAACAATAATACATTAAAGTGTTCTATACGAAGCAGTATACCGATAGATTTTGGGGCAAACCGTAAAAACAATATTGGAAGCATCTTGGGGTTTACCAATCGCAAATTGACTGCAGATACCGTACATATCGCTAATCAGCAAGTGAACATAAGATAGGTCTCAAATATTTTTGTGGAAACCAATATCACAGCAGGATCGTACAGAAACAATTTTCTTACCCACAGCATATTCGAATTCAGTCTATCTGTACCACCTGGGTATAATCTGGAAAAGGAGCCTAACCACGTTATTTATTATCCGCTGAGCGTGACAGAAATTGATAATATTACAATCAGACTAGTCGATCATTTGGGCGAATTGGTAAACTTTTCACCGGAAACATACACCTGTGTGAGACTGGAAATAAAAAGCAGCTGAAAATGCCCATTGATTTTGTATATAAAACACGCTACAGCACCCCCAGACGACCAGTAGTGACTACGACATCAAAGCGTCAAGTTGTCGAGAGACTTACAGCAGAAGAAATACGTTTCTTAAAATCTTTGGGATTAAAAGTTATAAATGATGGGTGGCAGAAGTAAACGCAGCTTAGATCTCCACGGCGAAGAAAACGTTAAACTTGGAAGGCTTAAATATGAGGACGTACCCAAATTGGATGTGTTTCGAGGTTATACATACCTTCCTTTACATTGAATGCAGAAAACAACGATCGAATTTCAATTGAAATCCAGAGCAGTGATAACATCACATACCCCCATGAAAGTTTCATATTTATAAGGGGTACCTATAAGCCCACGGAAACATTAAGAGAAGCGTCAACAACTGCAGACTCGATTAGAGCAGTAGAACCAGATCCTAAAGCTTACGAATTTACTAGAAATGCACCATATTTTCTGTTTGAGGAAATTCAATACAAATTGGGTACTAATCAAATAATAGATGTCTGCAGAATCCCTGGAATTACAAGAACTATTAAGGGTTTAGTATCCATGGAAGAATCAGAAACAAAATCTATTACACATACCGGGTGGAAGCCCGATACCATATTCCAAGATGGACGGTTTAGTTGTGCTATACCTCTAAAAACCATTTTTGGGTTTTTTGAAGATTACAAGAAAACTATCGTCAACATGCCTCAAGAGCTGATTTTAATCAGATCTAAGTCGGACGTAAATTGCTACAAGTCGATTGGAAATACAGTAACGTTCAAAATACAACGTATTTCATGGGAGGTTCCGCATATAACATTAAGTGACTTCGCCAAGGCTTCGCTGCTTTCGGAGATGCAAAATCAATCATCTATAATGGTTGCATTCAGAAAATGGGAACTACACGAATTACCGTCTCTAACACAATCAAAGTCGCAAGTATGGAGAATTAAAGTATCGAACGAAACAGAGAAGGCTCGGTGGATATTACTGGCGCTGCAAAATGGGAAGTACGACAGGAAAGAAGAAAATGCTACGAACTTTACGAATGCCAATATAACCAATGTCAAAGTGTTTTTAAACTCTCAGGCATTCCCTCAAGGTCGATTAAATTTGGATTTCGAGCAGAACGACTACTTGCCAGCGTACCTGTCTTATACATCTTTTATGGAAAAATATTACCCAAACAAATTGTCGAATAAATGTTTAATGGATTACAATAGGTTTAAGGACTCACCCGTCTTTGTAATCGACTGTCGACATCAATTTGAAAGCATCAAGGACGCAACGGTTGATGTAAGAATAGAATTAGAAGCTTCAAGAAATTTTGAACCGTCGATGAAGGCTTATGCTTTAATTATACACGACTCTATGTTTGAATATAATCCGTTTACGGAAATTGTTAATAGATTTATTCACAATTAAATATTTTGTATATATTTTTTAATAAAACAGTATAAAATCTATGTTGTTTTAATATTAATAAGATTTTTGGTGATCCAACGCAGTTTTTCACGCATTCCGATGTACGCCTAAGAACGTCTGTGCCCATGCGCACCCCTGCGCGCGCATTCTTTGCCCGTACGCACCCCTGCGCGTGCGCACCTCTGTCCATACGCACTCCTGCGCGTGCGCACGCGCACCCTTGCCCATGCACATTTCTGTAATACTGGTATATAAAGAGCATTATTTTTCAATTTGGATCAGTTTAAACTTATATTTGAAAGATGTATGTCAAGGAATCTTTAGAGAAAGCAATTAGTGAAATATAAAAAGGTATAAGTGTTAACTCGGCAAGTAGGCTATATGGTATACCCAGAAAAACGTTAAGCAGGCATTTGGATCTCTGTAAACCTCAAAAGAAGAATGGCGTTCCTAAGCAGGTACACACTCGAAGCAATATGGCGACTGCGAAACAAAAAATTACAATACCTGTGCAGAATAGTAGAGTATTTAGTGACGAATCAGAACCTCATTTGCTCCGAAATCCCTCATTTGCTCCCTCATTTGCTCCCAAAACCCTCATTTGCTCTGAAAACCCTCATTTGCTCCCACATATACATGTAAATCCCCATAAGGAGCAAATGAGGAGGAGCAACTCTCTCCTTCCTCATTTGCTCCCTCATTTACATATAAATTCTCATAAGGAGAAAATGCGGTGGAGGGAGTCCTAGGAGGAAATGCGGATATGAATCCACATAAGCTCCCACATCTGGACCAAATAGTTTTCTTCGAATAACCATTTTTTTCATCTATCGAGATAAACCTATCTTAGCATCCACATTTCCATTCACACAATCCACATTTGCACCCAAATCTGGACCAAATAGTTTTCTTCGTCTAACCAATACATCTTTCGAGATAACCCTACCTTGTTTGGTATCAATTAATATTAGAATTTTCTCAGCTACCTGAATCTCTAGGAATTTCTTAGATTGCATCATCCCCCAGAGAGCTACCCACATTTTAAGATTTTTTTACCGCTAACATTCTGAACCAAATAGCTTCCTTCGACTAGCCAATGCATCTTTTGGGATAAACCTATCTTGTTTGGTATCAATTAATATTAGAATTTTCTCAGCTACCTGAATCTCTAGAAATTTTTTAGATTGTACCATCCCCAAGAGAGCTACCCACATTTTAAGATTTTTTTACCGCTAACATTCTGAACCAAATAGTTTTCTTCGACTAGCCATTGCATCTTTTGAGATAAATATATCTTGTTTGGTATCAATTAACATTAGATTTTTCTCAGCTACCTGAATCTCTAGAAATTTCTTAGATTGCGCCGCCCCCCAATTTTAAGATTTTTTACCGGTAGCGATTTTTGACCGTCCTTATAAAATTTTTTTTACATGCGATACATCTATTTATTTGCAAACACCAATTATTGTTTCTGATTGTATTTTAAAACATTAATTTTTCTAAAGTAATGCGCTGTTTTACATATATATTTTTTCAAATTTTAAAGATAGGCTTTTAGCTAAGATAAATAAAAACAATTCCCACAAAATATTTTATTAAAAATTAAATACATTTATACATTAACAAAAGGTAGTAACAGTAATACATTCTCTTTGGAACAGCTTAAGTTATTCAACAGTAGGTAAATAAGGCCGGTCCTAATTCAAAACGCGACAGACGTATTTTCCATGTGTAAAATACGTCTGTCACGTTTTGAATTAGGATCGGCCCTATATAATTTCAACGTAAAATAGTTGTGAAAACATTTCAATGTAAAATAGTTGTGAAAACATGAATTCTTATATACTTTCAATGTAAAATACTTGTGGGCACGTTTTGAATTAGGATCGGCTTTATATTACTCTCAATGAAACACACGTATGTTGAAAATGTAAGTGCAGAGAAGAATGTGTGTAGCTGTTTTGAATTCGATTTTCTAGCGAGAAGTTACACGTGCACCGTTTTGAATTAGGATCGGCGTTATATACTTTTAATGTAAAATGTGAAAACCTGAATTCTTTTCAAATGTAAAATACTTGTGTGCACGTTTTGAATTAGGATCGGCATTATATTACTTTCAATAAACATATTTCAAAACACACGTATGTTGAAAATGTAAGTGCAAAGAAAATGTGTGTAGATGTTTTGAATTTGGTTTTCTAGCGAGACAGTATGACAGATGCAAAATATCGCATTCAAGTCAATTGTGTTTTAATTAAAGTAGATTCTGATTTATGTTTAGAGGCTGCAAATACACATGGGCCGGTTTCAATTCAAAATGAGTTCACTCTTGTGATAGGTTGAAAAGTGGGTTGGCAAAGTACGCAGATGGTGGTAATCTGAAATATAAGGAGATTGCTCCTAATATTAATTTAATTAGTCAAAGAAAAGCAATATGGATTTTAATACTCTTAATAAAACCACATATCGCAAACCTTATGTAAATTCAAAAGATATTGTAGTGAATAAGAGGTTTGAAGTTTTAAAAGTGGAAACAATCAAGACAAAATATGGAGAAAGAGTATTAGTGGAAACAGAAGAGTTTAAGAGTATATTGCCATTGAGATATTTTGAATACCTTCAAGCACATGGAGTGAAACAATTAAATGAAAGTATTGGCTCAAACAAACACGTATACATATCTAGTAAGGGATCGATCGGTCTAACTGTCAACATAGAAATTTCAGAATAATATGTCACTAATTTAAGAAATTAGTTTATTATTATAACACATCTAAGTCGATTGTATAAAGAATGATGTATCAAATTAAAGTGGGTTCTGATTTATGTGCGTTTTACTTTGAGTTTACTACCTTGTTTAAAGAAAGTCTTGTTTCAAAAGAGAAACTTTTATAAAATACTTTTTTATTTTACAAATTGTTGAATATTTTGATCTAACTATTTATAAATGAAAAAGTATTTATTAACTCCCGTTCTTGAAGTATATGCTGCTCGCTCGCTGTTAGTTCCTCTCTTTTTTGCTTTATTATTTCTAGTTCCAAATCTATACGACGCAGTAGCTTCTCTCCACGCTTTTTAAATGCGTTAAGCAACTCTACTGTGTCATCTTCGTAGGATTTATCATCTTCACAGCAAACAGCCATATTAGATTCTGTACATAACTTTTTCATAGTCGACATGTTTTGCCTGATCTGTGAGCATAACATAAAAGATTATTGTAGGTTCACCTTTTCTTTTGTATAATACCTGATGTTTCTGAGAGGATCAGAGTGTGTCAACGATCCTACGATAGCCTCAGAATTTCCAGAATGGTTTTTGATCTAATGTAACTTATAAATTAGTACTGTTTTAAAACACATGTATAAATGTGAAAAAGCACTTACCGTGATATATCTATTACGTCACTATCAAAAATAGCAGCAGTGTTGAATTGAGGCGAAGAACAACCAAAAACTTCTTTAATCACGTCTTCGTCAGAATGTAATATAAATTGCTCTAGAACTTTTACGTTGGTACTATTACAATTTTTGATTGATGATAAGTTACTCATTTTTAAAAGTTGCTAGTAATAGTAACTAATAATTATACAAGAGATCTGATTGAATACTGTTGGTAAAATCTACGTGAAGTATTTATATTAAATAATAAACTGACCTGTTAGAAAAAATTAAAAATTTGCATCGTTTTCTGAAAAAATTCAGCTCTGTAATCTATTCTAATGAACAAAACAGTATGTAAGCGAATATAATTATACCTCAGCAGAATTAATGAATTAGTTTCATTGTCTGAAAAAGAAATTGAAATGAATGCACATAATAAAACCCTAAATTAGATTAATTTTGTTTTAGATTACCGCTGACATAATTTATGCTGTATAAGAAATTTTTTTAAAGGTACTGCTCAGCAAAAATAATGAATTAGATTCATTGTCTGTAAAAGAAATTGCAATGAATGCACATAATAAAAACCTAAATTAGATTAATTTCGTTTAGATTACCGCTGACATAATTTATATGCAAATATATAGGTAATTGCGTGTTTATGCGATTTTATGCTGTATAAGAAATTTTTTTTAAATGTACTGCTCAGCAGAAATAATGAATTACATTCATTGACTGAAACAGAAATTGCAAGAAGGCGCATAATAAAACCTAAATTAGATTAATTTCGTTTTATATTATTGCTAGCATAATTTATTTTCCATAAAAAATTAACAAAAAATTGACTTTATATGCATATATATAGGGATATAGTGATTTGTGCTGAATAAGCAAAATTCTTTAGTACTATCAACGTACTGGAAAATGTTTTTCTTAATAACGGGTTTTAAAAACCATGAGTGCGTGTAAATTATAATATTTTTCTTCAGATTAATTTTTCATTTAAAAATAATGCAATGCAAATAAATCCTTTAAGTAGTAATATTTATAGAATAAGTTTTTTAGATTACCGCTGACACAATTTACATGCATATATATATATAGGTAATTTGTGTGAAAATTCTTTAAAGGTACTGTTATATAATAAAACTGCAGAATGTTTTTAATACTGGGTTTTAAAAACCAGGAGTGCGTGTAAATTATTAAACAAGACGGTTTAATCTGAGACATTTTTTTTCAAATTTGCTTTGTTTTTATTTAAAATATTTCAATGTAATCATAAAAAATAGCGCTGTAATGATAATGTATTTTCTGTACACATAATAAATCAAAGGTCGTATAAAACATTTTTTGTAGTAAACGCATACGGAATGAAAAATGATGTTGAATGCATTCCTTTTGCAGTTGTTTTGCTCAGAGTTGCCTTCAGTGTGTAAATATTGTAAATGCTTGCATAGCGAATTATTTGTCATACACACGTACTGAAGGCAACTCTGCAATTTTTAGACCGCATGCACGACTCAAGCTTGAAAATCGTCTTGAATAAAAAAACGTAAATATAGGCGATTTTTAACAATTGCATTCAAGCAATTCGCTATGCAATTATTTCGATTTGTATGCTATTTTCGTTTACAGTTGTTTTGCTTACGCGTTTTCCGTAAACTCAGATGAATGAACCTTTTTTGCAGTTGTTTTGCTTACGTCAGATGATATTTTATATAAATAGTAAATAGAGAAAATACTTGTATTATTAAGTAGTGTATTTTGATTTTCTATAGAATCATGAATGCTGAAACCGTATCCGAGATTAGTAGCGCAATTTTGAGATTAACTGTAAAATGCGTGAATCTAATTAAATCAGTGAATGAAATAACGAAACACATTTTAATTATCAAAGCAAATATTAGTATATTGAAGCTTGCTATTAAAAATAAGGTATACGAAGACAATCAACAAGAAAATCCTAGTAGGCTGGAATCTAATTTAGCACATTTTAAAAGTTACCTTGTACGATTGAGGCACTTGAAACGCACTTTGGAATATCGTGGTAAAGGTGTTGATGCAACGCTTTCTAGAGGTCATACTCGAAAAATTTGATTTGGCATGATGTACAATCATGTTTTGGAAGTCGAATAATTACGGGACTTATTACCAATTTAAATTATAGAGATCCTCTAGTGTTCTTAGACAAGGCGTTCGCTAGTTGTAAACGCAAGATTGTTGCTTGCTTAAAAAAGTCGATGTTGAAAGTTAATGTAATATTTACCGCTAACTTTGTTAAGCCTACAACTGGCGAAATAGATTTGAAAACGTTTCCTACTGCAAATCGTCACATCGATATAAATACCAATCTCAAGCTGTGGTATAAGGAGAACGTATTGAACAAGATTTCGAAGCGATTAAAAGAATTTTGCGAGAAAGATTCTAGTTGGGCAATCCAAGAAGTTTTACACTTGAAGGTAAATATAAACAATCATGATCCACTTAAAGGAGGGTGTTCAACGTTTGTACCGGTTCCGGATTTTATATAAAAAAAAGCTGTGGTAAATGTAATAAATAACGATCAACATTGCATTCTTTGGAGCTTGGTTTCCGCTTTATATCCTGCTAAACAAAATAGTCAGAGAATATCTAGCTATCCACATTTTGATACAGTATTACGCTACAATTCAATTCAGTTTCCAATCACATTAAAAGACATAAAAAATTGAGAAGCTTAACAATCTCGCAATTAACCTATATTGTATAAAAATACTAAAATACTACCATTTTGTTTAAGTGAAAATTTTAAAAAAATTGAACCTATTAATCTGTTAGTTTTAAATAATGATTCCTTACAATATTCTCGTCCGGCAAATGCTAATGAGAATCACTTTCATTTTACTTGGATTAAGGATATGTCAAAATTATTTGCAAAACAGTTGTCTTCACATGAACATAGAAAATTTTTTTGTTATAGATGTTTAAATAATTTTAGTACAGCAGCATTACTTAAGCGTCATTCGAATTATTGCGAAAAACAGAATACTTGCTCAATAAGATTACCCGAAGAATCTGAAAAGTATCTAACGTTTAAACATTTCCACTATCAAGAAAAAGTATCATTTGTAGTTTATGCAGATCTCGAATGTATATTAGAACCATGCAATGAGTCGGAGGTAATACTAAACACAGTCTCTTACCAAAGGCATATACCCTTTAGTGTAGCGTATTATTTGAAATGCTCGTATGATAATAAATATTCTAAATTTCAATTGTATCGCGGAAAGGATTGTATAGAACGGTTTGTTGCTCAATTGAAACTGATTTCAGAAACGACTAATAAAATTTTCTGTAACCCAAAACCTATGAATCTTTTAACAGAAGAACAAAAGTTAGCATTTAAATTTGCCCTTCACTGTCACATTTGCAATAAACCTTTTAGTATAGATGATATTAGAGTTCGCGATCACTGTCACTTTACAGGTGAATTTCGAGGAGCGGCTCATCAAGATTGCAACATCAATTATCATAATTTTTATATGATACCGGTAGTTTTTCATAACTTATCAGGCTACGATTCGCATTTCACTATTAAAAAAATTGCGTTAGGGTTTTCAGGTTTGGTAAGTATTCTACCAATAAATAAGGAAAAATACATATCTTTTACAAAATATGTAAATGGTACGAAAGTTACTTTTAGATTTATCGATTCATTCAGGTTTATGGCATCTAGCATCAAAAAATTAGCTTCATACTTAGATGATAATAAAAAATCCATGACCAGGGAAAATTGTAACACCGATAATGAGTTTCAGTTACTTACGCGTAAAGGTATATTTCCTATGATTACATTAACTCTTGGGATAGGCTCAATGAAACCGATTTACCCTGTAAAACAGCATTCTTTAATCGTTTGCGCAATGAAGAAATCTCAGATGAAAACTACAATCATGCTAAACACGTTTGGCAAACATTTAATATAAAAACACTAGGGGACTATTCAGACCTATATTTAAAAACAGATGTACTGCTCTTGACTGATATATTTGAAAACTTTAGAAAAACTTGTATGTTCACGTATAAGTTAGATCCGCTTCACTACTTTACGGCTCCTGGTTTAGCTCTAGATGCGATGTTAAAACGACGAACGTTAAACTCGAGCTGCTTACTGATATTGAAAAATAATGTTTTTAGAACGGGGAATTCGTGGCGGTGTTTCTCAATGTTCGAATAGATATGCTAAAGCAAATAACAAATATATGAATGCAGATTATGATCCAAATTTCGATTCTAAATATTTAATGTATTTTGATGTTAATAATTTATATGGGGCTGCAATGTCTGAATATCTTCCATATGGAGAATTTGAATTTTAGATGGTACCAGTCCAGATATAGTACGTTTAGACACACTTAATATTCCCGATAATTCTGATGGAGGATATATTTTTGAATGCGATTTACACTATCCAGTATCTTTACATGAAATTCACAGTGACTTACCTTTGGCGCCTGAACATATGATACCACCAGTACCTTCTAATAAATCAGACTTAAAGAAATTACTTACAACTTTATATCCAAAACTCAACTATATTATTCACTACAAGAATTTAAAATGTATTTAAGCTACGGTTTAGAACTGAAAAGATTCATAAGGTTCTTCGGTTTAAACAAGCTCCTTGGTTAAAAGAATACATTGATTTGAATACGAAATTAAGACAACAGTCAAAAACAGTTTCGATATATGCTTTTATAAAAATATGATAAATTCGGTTTATGGAAAGATGATGGAAAACGTACGGAAAAGGAAAGATGTGAAATTAGTGACCAAATGGGAAGGACGGTTTGGAGCTCGTAGTTACATAGCGAAGCCTAATTTGCATAGTTGCACTGTGTTAGACAAAGATCTAGTCTTAATAGAAATGAAGAAATTAGAGGTTTACTTAAACAAACCCATTTATGTAGGTTTCTCTATTCTAGATATTTCAAAACCTATTTATATGAATTTCACTATAGTTATATAAAATCGTAATTTGCTAACAAAGCAAAGCTGCTGTACACAGATACGGATAGTTTGATATACGAGTTTAGCGTTGAAGATATTTACTCTTATATCAAACAAGATATTCATAGATTTGATACTTCCGATTACGATCCTCATAACAAATATCATATTCCATTATCAAATAAAAAAGTTCCTGGTATTATGAAAGATGAAAACAATGGTGACATCATGCTAGAGTTTGTAGGACTTAGATCTAAAATGTACACTTACAGAGTTCAGGATAGGATAATAAAAAAGTCAAAGGGATCTTCCTTAGCAAGTATTAAGCAAATTTCTTTTGATGATTATAAGAATGCTTTGTTTTATAAACAGACTGTACAGAAACAGCAATGTTTAATTAGATCAGTCAAACATGATGTCTGTACTATTAAACAAAACAAAATTGTTCTTAATCCAATGATGATAAAAGAATTCTTAGTACCTTAACCACTGATACTAAACCTTGGGGGTATAACTATACATACATACAGAAATGACTTGTAAAGCTTCAACCACTGGCTCAAATAAAGAATGCAATTTATTTTATCTAGATTAACATATAATATTTTTTAGTTATAAAACTTCAGTGTTATGTTTATACCTGCACAAGTACGCCGATTTTCGTTTTTGGATGTATCTAAAAATAGGATACCTTTCAATCTGCCCGAGTTTTGAACTATATATTAGTATAAATGTATTGTAGAGAAAAATAGTAGTAGTAGTAGTAGTAACCGTTCTGTTTAAAAAAATCCAGTTTGTTACTAACATACCAGTTAGTTTATTTGAAAATGTATAACAAAACTTTTATTTAAAATTGTCAATGTTTATGGCTGTTTACTAAATCACTTAATAATTCAAACATGTAAAAGATATTGTAAAAACATGTAAAAATATTAATAAATAGACTGTGATTGCTAAATGATTTATTGTTTTTTCATAATTTGTAAAGGTACAGTAATAATAATAATAAAGTAATTATAATATTCTTATGCTGTTTGAGAGTGAATTGTATTTGACTATCTTATCATGAAGTATAAGGCAATGACAAGATGTATTTGGCAAAACGTTTCTGCTAGTTTCAAATTCTAATCTAATATCGACAGTACCAGATTTTAACGCTTCGTTTTGTCTAGAACAATCTATGACTACTAATGGTGCAATACTTCGTAAATCTTCAGGATTAAAAGTGGCTCATTTTCCTTTTCGTAGTATGATTGCTGAAACTGAGCATACATCTCATATAACAACGCAGTCTGTTTATTCTCGAACCTCAAATTTAAGTTATCGTACGGGAAAATTTCTGAATTTAAATATAGTTTCATGTTGGTTAAATAGCAATGATCAAAACGACTGTAGTTGCTCATGTATCTATTTTTTCGGTTGGTTTGGAAACCAACAATCACAAATCTTGGTTTTTCTAATTGTGTTGTTGTTTTAATGTTCCATGTATGACGTTGCGTTTCTTGTGGAAGTTGATATTCATGCAACTCCCATCCTCTAAACGGAATATGCAAATCCTGATTTTGTGCAAAGCATTCTATTAAATTAATTCGTTGAGTATCATCAACGGCTACATGCGGCATTTTCCATAAAACTTTGTTTAAAACAACTTTTATTTCTTCATCGGGTGTAGGATTAATTATAGCATTAGTATCAAAACTAGAACGTAGTAAGACTAACTCATGACGGAGGTTTAAAATAATTTTTAAAATCTTCGCATAATCCGAGAACCATTGAAAGGTTTATTGCAACATTAAAATTCCCATTGGCATCAACTATTTGTGAATCATCCATAGGAAACCACCCAGCGTTTTGTAAATGTTTACTTTGATTGCTATTATATGAAACATATCCCTTCATTATAGACGTTAATCCAGGATTCCGAACACGATCTACAATGATACCACCAATCTCATATCTAATTTCATCAAAAAGCAGCAAAATTCCATTATTAACAAACTTTGCTGTCTGAGACGGCGTTCCATCTGTTTTAATTAATTTGCCTTCTATGTACAGCATGATCTTCGATGGTAAGGTGTATACATCTTGTTGTTGTATAGGGATTCGAATTTCATCATTATTGTTTAAAGATGTGTTAGCATAAGGTTGATGAGTATGTTTTTCAATATTAACAATTGCATTGTCGAAGTAAACTTTTCACGCACATTCGGTATTTCACTATTCATTCTACTTTTTTTTTAATTAAATGCAGTCCTAACGATTGTAGAAACTGCCGGTTTTGTGTTGTTAGCGGTCTTGAAACAATCAATCGAGTGTCGATTGCTTTGAAATTTCCAGCATTTATATCAATTCTTGACATGTTGCGTGCATTATACTTAATACCCATGGCTATTGCAGATTTTTTAAATGCAACCTTACAGTTAGCAGTTCTTCTCTGAAATTAAATAAATTTCCATCTTGATCTAACACTTTAACTATTATTTCATTTATTATACGTGACCTGATTGGTAGATATATAATCGTAGGTGGACACTCGACAATTTTAAATCCTGCAGGTACTTGAGAAAAAAATCGTGTATTACATGGGCTGGTTTACTATTTAAATAGGATCCACTTGCAATATTACAATCGATTAAAACTGCATTCACTTTACAAATGTTGATCGCGTAGTCTGCTTGATGCGTGACAAATGCTAGCAATTTTCGCGGATTGAAACCAAGTAGAGAACCAATTGAATCCTTTTTGGTAAAATCCACATCTAGACTACATTTAATACTACATTTAAGTGTATTATTGTCAGCTGTAATTTCTATATACACTGGCGTCTTTCTAGCGCTTCGTGATTGATCCATACGACCACGCCATCTTTTATCACCTAAAGCTTTTGAAGATATTTATTACTTTCTCTAATCTCATAAGCACCTTCAGGTATTTCTATGAATTCTCCGTTAGATCCATAATAAAATTTATTATTTATTCCTTTTTCTATGTTTGGAATTGTGTTATAAGACTCAAAATTTGTTAATCCTAATACGTACTCCGAATCATTGTCCAAGTTTATAGGCGGATTAAAATTGCTTGTTAAAACTGAAGTGTTTCCCGTTAGAGTAAAAGTGTACGACATAACAACTTCGTACGCAGTTCTATGCACTACTTAGAAATTGTAAGCATAAATGACCGCAAAACACAGTACCGTACGATTGTTCTTGGTTAATGTTATAAAGAATTTTACATTTACCCCGCTATTCAAATAACTTATCAACTCTGTTGGCGGTCGCAGGTTTCCGTAGCTGTCA
This sequence comes from Platerodrilus igneus, assembly GCA_036346225.1. Classification (NCBI taxonomy): domain Eukaryota; kingdom Metazoa; phylum Arthropoda; class Insecta; order Coleoptera; family Lycidae; genus Platerodrilus; species Platerodrilus igneus. Next base: position 1,527,242 of record JARFIW010001129.1, on the reverse strand, counting down.
TAGTAAATAGCGCTACTACCGTACTTTTTGTAAGAGGTCCAATGCGTGCCTAAACCTTCTATTCCATCTAAATTAATTATACCACATTCTTTTAAATTAACTTTCTTGGGAAGATTGTTTCTCATGAACACTCCACGGAAATATGGTACTTCTAATTACTTAACAAACTCTATTAATTCTACATTGCTTAGTGCTCAATTAGGTAAAATCAAGTTGCGTTCCTTTGAGGTTTTGCAGGGGCTAAAAAAAGACCAAAACCTTTTTTATAAGGTTTGATGTACATGCCGTTTCCGACTGCAATGTCCTCCATTGCCTTGTTATGACGTTGTTTTTCCGCTAGTTGTTCCTTAGCTATTTTAGTATCTGAAACTGCTTTTGCAACAGCAGCTGCACCTCCAGTAAGGGTACCAAGGGCGCTTAGGCCTGGAAAATTGGTATTAGTGGTAGAAAACCTCCTGTTTTAGGAATTGATATAATACGAGCTGATTTAATATGCTTCTTTTGTTTTGCTGTATTGGCGGCCTTAATTGCTATGTTGATTGTATCCATAATATTAGATCCTTTAGTCTTTTTTAAAGCTGTACGTGCTTGTTTGATAATACTTTTAATACCTAGCGTACTTCTTATTTTACGTTTCTTTATCAGTTTTCTTATTTTATTGATATTTTTGTTCTCAGTGATGCACAGGCACCCATACCAAGTTTTACTTTAGCTTTCATTGCGGTAGCTACTCCAAATGCTGCTACTTTTTCACCTAAAGACGAGTCACCAGAATTTAGTCTTTCTGTAGCTAACTGAGCTAACTTCGAATCTGCTTGATGACGTTTAGATAGATCCTTTTCTTTGGTGTATGCAATATCGTGCTCCTTACAAGCCTCGTCTAACTTGTTTATTCCTTGTCTCCCCGAGCTAACCGTTCGATTAGTTTTGTACCCGGACCGCAAAATTTGTAACCCGAAATATGCGCTTCAAATGGTAAATTGTTAATTACAGTATTTAATAGTCCGTTCCCAGTAGTTTTAGAATTATTATATGTAATCATTAGCGGACAACTATCCTCTCAAGCTGTGCAGTAAATAAATAAAATATTATGAATTAATGATTCTTTATATACTCGCCGTTTCTTATATATATATATATATATATATATATATATATATAATTCCACTTTTTACAAATCGAATTTAGTACTTGCAAACATGCGTGTTGTGAAACAATCAACACCTTTAACCATAAACAATAATGACATTGGCGTGCAATCCTTAGCTAAAAAGAAAAACATAGCGTTCTTCTGCCTTCATCTATTCGATGTCTAGTTGTTGGTCCATCAAATTGCGGTAAAACCAACGTTATGATTGGGCTGATAGAACATCCTAATGGTTTAAAGTTTGAAAACGTATATGTTTATTCTAAATCACTTTATCAACCAAAGTATCAATACCTTGAAAGTCTACTGCAACCAATAAAAGGGATCAAATATTATACATTTTCCAGTTCTGATAATATTATATCACCATCTGATGCTCGAAATAATTCTATATTTGTTTTTGATGATGTAGCTTGCGATAAACAAGGTATCATTATGGAATACTTTAGTATGGGGCGTCATAAACAAGTAGACAGTTTTTACCTTTGTCAAAGTTATACTCGTATACCTAAGCACTTACTACGTGATAATGCTAATCTTTTAGTTTTATTTAAACAAGATGATTTAAACTTAAAACACATATATGACGATCACGTCAATACTGACATGAAGTATGATAAATTCCGTGAAATATGTGCTGCTTGTTGGCAAGACAAATACGGTTTCTTAGTTGTAAACAAAGATAGTGATCCAGATCAGGGAAGGTACCGAATAGGTTTTGATCACTTCATACATATTTAAACCTTGAGAGACGCAAGTATCGTTAGTATCGAAGAATTTTTTACTACAATAAACTTTTACGCAATGAACAAGGAGGCGATAAAACTTAAAAGAATTTTAATTAAGAAAAGAAACATTGTAAAAACAAATTGCGTCAGTTAAAAGATAATGAAGTCGTCCAAGTGGAATCAATCTTACCCATAACATCACGATTAGAAACTATTGCTAATAAACTGGATGGGGAAAGTGCGGTAAAGAAAGAAAAATTTAAAGAAGAAGAAGAACTGCCTCATAGCAGTGTAAAAAATTAAACCTAAATTGCTAGAAAGGAACGTTGACTATATTGATTCCCCGGTTATTGCTCAGCATATACCAAATATAAAAATGATGCCATAGAGGTAGATGATGTTGATGATGACGATGTTGAGAATGAATACGAAGCAGAAATTAATCGAAATGCACAAGAAGCCCAGGAATATATTCAAAGCTTTGCCGATTCACCTGGTATGACACATTATCTCGAACAGCTACATCCGCTACCTCGAGAATATATTTACAATATGTTTAAAGATGTTAAGAACGAATTTGATCATAAATATGGTATTAGGTTTAACCCTGATTCAAATGGTCTTATGATAGGCAATTCGAATTTCGCGTTGGATGATGAAAATGTTCTAATAAATGATTTGAAATATAAAGGTACTCCTGGATTATACGAACTACTGTTTAAAAATATCCTGTCGGGTACAGTCATCAAGATCTAAAGTCGTATCTTGATATTGTAAAAGAACAAATGCTAATAGAAGATATTATTCTGAAACAGAACAAATTCAGGGTAATACTTCATATAAGTACAAAATATAATATCTACATTAAACATACTTCTCCAAACACCCCGTAGACCTAGAACATTACCCTATAGAAAGCGTCTTGGAGACGGTATGACAATGGAAGTATCAAATAACGCTATAGATTATTTATATTGGAATGATCCCAATGAACTTGTTGATAGATTACGACTTTTAGTTTCATCTCAGACTGCTGGACACACAGGTCACGGCAACGAAATAAATTCGATCATTGAAGCATTGCGTGAGGCGAAAGTAATTAGATGATATGACAATTGACAAATTTGGAAGGCACTTACATAACCGTAAAATAGATATAAGTGAACAGGAATATGAAAACAAAAGTGAAGGTTTTGAAACCTTGATTGAGTACAAGTTACATATGCTACATTACACGGTAGTAGCAACGTTTTACTCTAATACATTCCTCGACGGTGACAAGACATTCCTTATTTTCAACATTAAACATAATTATGAATTTCCTATGAGGAAGCAGTCATTGAGAATATTAAAGGATACCCGCAAGACATTGAAATTCTTATAAACGAAAAAGTTATGTAATTGCACAGTTACAAGGATTTTGCTTAAACGTATGGATGTAATCAGCTTTCGTGATAGCGGTGCTATTAAAAACAATTCCCACAAAATATTTTATTAAAATTAAATACATTTATACATTAACAAAAGGTAGTTACAGTAATACATTCTCTTTGGAACAGCTTAAGCTATTCAAACAATGGTTTAAACAGTGATTGTACCTATCGCCGAATCTTCTAAATTTTTTATCTTTTATCATCTTCTGCCGATAAACTAATTTTATTAATTAATTGGGTGTAAAGTTGATGTTTTTTACTCCGAATACATACCATGCTATGCATAAGGGCACCAGAATTATTATGCACAATGTCCTTAAAACTATCTAAACTAATCCCCGCCACCACACCACGCGATACCCCCTTGATTTTTTTAATTACGTCCTCACTAATGATGCAATACGGCTTGGACCTAGTCCCAACAAATTGTAACACCAAGTCGCCGTTGAAGTGCTCTAGGAACACTAACAGGTGGTGCTGCAGGGATAGCTAAAGCGGTAAATGATGTCAAGACAGCCAACCAGCAGCTTAAGGAGAGCGAACGGCACAACAGATCTATGGAAGCCATAGCGGTTGGGAAAAAAGGAAATGGAATGTTTCTAAAACCATACAAAAAAGGCACAGCATTATTCTTGAAACCGTACAAACAGGGGCGTGGTATTTGTAAAAAAGTATCAAAAAACTAAGCAAGTTACCTCGAAGAGCTCTCACCGATGTAGATATAAGGAAACACACATCTAACATTCCTTATTTTCGCAACGTCTTTTCCAGAGATCAGTTACAGAAGATTAGACCGCATGTCAACGAGTCGGGTGTGACTAATTTGGATACCACCGAAGGATCAGGTACACATTGGGTAGGGTACTGAAAACGTGGAAATAGTGTATTTTACTACGATTCGTTTGGAGACTTGAGACCACCGGAAGAAGTGAAGAGATATTTTCGAGGTTGTAAAATTTACTACTACAGTGTACCGGAGCAGACTTACAACACATACAATTGTGGACATTTAGTGTTAAAGTTTCTTAGTGACAATGGCTAAAACAGTGAGCGTGTTCGGGTATGGTAATATCATATCGACAGGATCCATTTACCCGCCAATTAAATTGAAACAGGACGGTGAATATGCTTTGGGCTTAGTGGGACTGAATACTTGTAACACCGTGCAAAACATACATCCAGGAAACAACATCTTATACTTTAACGATTCAGAGCATCGCAGAACAACCATTGAACCTGGATCATACGAATTAGAAGAAATAAATGCATATATACAGGATGTTTTCAAAAAATGGTTCAGTCAGAAACCGGACATCAACGAGAACATTGAAAAATATTTTAAACAATTTCAATATTTCAAACAATAATACATTAAAGTGTTCTATACGAAGCAGTATACCGATAGATTTTGGGGCAAACCGTAAAAACAATATTGGAAGCATCTTGGGGTTTACCAATCGCAAATTGACTGCAGATACCGTACATATCGCTAATCAGCAAGTGAACATAAGATAGGTCTCAAATATTTTTGTGGAAACCAATATCACAGCAGGATCGTACAGAAACAATTTTCTTACCCACAGCATATTCGAATTCAGTCTATCTGTACCACCTGGGTATAATCTGGAAAAGGAGCCTAACCACGTTATTTATTATCCGCTGAGCGTGACAGAAATTGATAATATTACAATCAGACTAGTCGATCATTTGGGCGAATTGGTAAACTTTTCACCGGAAACATACACCTGTGTGAGACTGGAAATAAAAGCAGCTGAAAATGCCCATTGATTTTGTATATAAAACACGCTACAGCACCCCCAGACGACCAGTAGTGACTACGACATCAAAGCGTCAAGTTGTCGAGAGACTTACAGCAGAAGAAATACGTTTCTTAAAATCTTTGGGATTAAAAGTTATAAATGATGGGTGGCAGAAGTAAACGCAGCTTAGATCTCCACGGCGAAGAAAACGTTAAACTTGGAAGGCTTAAATATGAGGACGTACCCAAATTGGATGTGTTTCGAGGTTATACATACCTTCCCTTTACATTGAATGCAGAAAACAACGATCGAATTTCAATTGAAATCCAGAGCAGTGATAACATCACATACCCCCATGAAAGTTTCATATTTATAAGGGGTACCTATAAGCCCACGGAAACATTAAGAGAAGCGTCAACAACTGCAGACTCGATTAGAGCAGTAGAACCAGATCCTAAAGCTTACGAATTTACTAGAAATGCACCATATTTTCTGTTTGAGGAAATTCAATACAAATTGGGTACTAATCAAATAATAGATGTCTGCAGAATCCTGGAATTACAAGAACTATTAAGGGTTTAGTATCCATGGAAGAATCAGAAACAAAATCTATTACACATACCGGGTGGAAGCCGATACCATATTCCAAGATGGACGGTTTAGTTGTGCTATACCTCTAAAACCATTTTGGGTTTTTGAAGATTACAAGAAAACTATCGTCAACATGCCTCAATAGCTGATTTTAATCAGATCTAAGTCGGACGTAAATTGCTACAAGTCGATTGGAAATACAGTAACGTTCAAAATACAACGTATTTCATGGGAGGTTCCGCATATAACATTAAGTGACTTCGCCAAGGCTTCGCTGCTTTCGGAGATGCAAAATCAATCATCTATAATGGTTGCATTCAGAAAATGGGAACTACACGAATTACCGTCTCTAACACAATCAAAGTCGCAAGTATGGAGAATTAAAGTATCGAACGAAACAGAGAAGGCTCGGTGGATATTACTGGCGCTGCAAAATGGGAAGTACGACAGGAAAGAAGAAAATGCTACGAACTTTACGAATGCCAATATAACCAATGTCAAAGTGTTTTTAAACTCTCAGGCATTCCCTCAAGGTCGATTAAATTTGGATTTCGAGCAGAACGACTACTTGCCAGCGTACCTGTCTTATACATCTTTTATGGAAAAATATTACCCAAACAAATTGTCGAATAAATGTTTAATGGATTACAATAGGTTTAAGGACTCACCCGTCTTTGTAATCGACTGTCGACATCAATTTGAAAGCATCAAGGACGCAACGGTTGATGTAAGAATAGAATTAGAAGCTTCAAGAAATTTTGAACCGTCGATGAAGGCTTATGCTTTAATTATACACGACTCTATGTTTGAATATAATCCGTTTACGGAAATTGTTAATAGATTTATTCACAATTAAATATTTTGTATATATTTTTTAATAAAACAGTATAAAATCTATGTTGTTTTAATATTAATAAGATTTTTGGTGATCCAACGCAGTTTTTCACGCATTCCGATGTACGCCTAAGAACGTCTGTGCCCATGCGCACCCCTGCGCGCGCATTCTTTGCCCGTACGCACCCCTGCGCGTGCGCACCTCTGTCCATACGCACTCCTGCGCGTGCGCACGCGCACCCTTGCCCATGCACATTTCTGTAATACTGGTATATAAAGAGCATTATTTTTCAATTTGGATCAGTTTAAACTTATATTTGAAAGATGTATGTCAAGGAATCTTTAGAGAAAGCAATTAGTGAAATATAAAAAGGTATAAGTGTTAACTCGGCAAGTAGGCTATATGGTATACCCAGAAAAACGTTAAGCAGGCATTTGGATCTCTGTAAACCTCAAAAGAAGAATGGCGTTCCTAAGCAGGTACACACTCGAAGCAATATGGCGACTGCGAAACAAAAAATTACAATACCTGTGCAGAATAGTAGAGTATTTAGTGACGAATCAGAACCTCATTTGCTCCGAAATCCCTCATTTGCTCCCTCATTTGCTCCCAAAACCCTCATTTGCTCTGAAAACCCTCATTTGCTCCCACATATACATGTAAATCCCCATAAGGAGCAAATGAGGAGGAGCAACTCTCCTTCCTCATTTGCTCCCTCATTTACATATAAATTCTCATAAGGAGAAAATGCGGTGGAGGGAGTCCTAGGAGGAAATGCGGATATGAATCCACATAAGCTCCCACATCTGGACCAAATAGTTTTCTTCGAATAACCATTTTTTTCATCTATCGAGATAAACCTATCTTAGCATCCACATTTCCATTCACACAATCCACATTTGCACCCAAATCTGGACCAAATAGTTTTCTTCGTCTAACCAATACATCTTTCGAGATAACCCTACCTTGTTTGGTATCAATTAATATTAGAATTTTCTCAGCTACCTGAATCTCTAGGAATTTCTTAGATTGCATCATCCCCCAGAGAGCTACCCACATTTTAAGATTTTTTTACCGCTAACATTCTGAACCAAATAGCTTCCTTCGACTAGCCAATGCATCTTTTGGGATAAACCTATCTTGTTTGGTATCAATTAATATTAGAATTTTCTCAGCTACCTGAATCTCTAGAAATTTTTTAGATTGTACCATCCCCAAGAGAGCTACCCACATTTTAAGATTTTTTTACCGCTAACATTCTGAACCAAATAGTTTTCTTCGACTAGCCATTGCATCTTTTGAGATAAATATATCTTGTTTGGTATCAATTAACATTAGATTTTTCTCAGCTACCTGAATCTCTAGAAATTTCTTAGATTGCGCCGCCCCCCAATTTTAAGATTTTTTACCGGTAGCGATTTTTGACCGTCCTTATAAAATTTTTTTTACATGCGATACATCTATTTATTTGCAAACACCAATTATTGTTTCTGATTGTATTTTAAAACATTAATTTTTCTAAAGTAATGCGCTGTTTTACATATATATTTTTTTCAAATTTTAAAGATAGGCTTTTAGCTAAGATAAATAAAAAAACAATTCCCACAAAATATTTTATTAAAAATTAAATACATTTATACATTAACAAAAGGTAGTAACAGTAATACATTCTCTTTGGAACAGCTTAAGTTATTCAACAGTAGGTAAATAAGGGGTCCTAATTCAAAACGCGACAGACGTATTTTCCATGTGTAAAATACGTCTGTCACGTTTTGAATTAGGATCGGCCCTATATAATTTCAACGTAAAATAGTTGTGAAAACATTTCAATGTAAAATAGTTGTGAAAACATGAATTCTTATATACTTTCAATGTAAAATACTTGTGGGCACGTTTTGAATTAGGATCGGCTTTATATTACTCTCAATGAAACACACGTATGTTGAAAAATGTAAGTGCAGAGAAGAATGTGTGTAGCTGTTTTGAATTCGATTTTCTAGCGAGAAGTTACACGTGCACCGTTTTGAATTAGGATCGGCGTTATATACTTTTAATGTAAAATGTGAAAACCTGAATTCTTTTCAAATGTAAAATACTTGTGGGCACGTTTTGAATTAGGATCGGCATTATATTACTTTCAATAAACATATTTCAAAACACACGTATGTTGAAAAATGTAAGTGCAAAGAAAATGTGTGTAGATGTTTTGAATTTGGTTTTCTAGCGAGACAGTATGACAGATGCAAAATATCGCATTCAAGTCAATTGTGTTTTAATTAAAGTAGATTCTGATTTATGTTTAGAGGCTGCAAATACACATGGGCCGGTTTCAATTCAAAATGAGTTCACTCTTGTGATAGGTTGAAAAGTGGGTTGGCAAAGTACGCAGATGGTGGTAATCTGAAATATAAGGAGATTGCTCCTAATATTAATTTAATTAGTCAAAGAAAAGCAATATGGATTTTAATACTCTTAATAAAACCACATATCGCAAACCTTATGTAAATTCAAAAGATATTGTAGTGAATAAGAGGTTTGAAGTTTTAAAAGTGTAAACAATCAAGACAAAATATGGAGAAAGAGTATTAGTGGAAACAGAAGATTTTAAGTTTATATTGCCATTTATATATTTTGAATACCTTCAAGCACATGGAGTGAAACAATTAAATGAAAGTATTGGCTCAAACAAACACGTATACATATCTAGTAAGGGATCGATCGGTCTAACTGTCAACATAGAAATTTCAGAATAATATGTCACTAATTTAAGAAATTAGTTTATTATTATAACACATCTAAGTCGATTGTATAAAGAATGATGTATCAAATTAAAGTGGGTTCTGATTTATGTGCGTTTTACTTTGAGTTTACTACCTTGTTTAAAGAAAGTCTTGTTTCAAAGAGAAACTTTTATAAAATACTTTTTATTTTACAAATTGTTGAATATTTTGATCTAACTATTTATAAATGAAAAAGTATTTATTAACTCCCGTTCTTGAAGTATATGCTGCTCGCTCGCTGTTAGTTCCTCTCTTTTTTGCTTTATTATTTCTAGTTCCAAATCTATACGACGCAGTAGCTTCTCTCCACGCTTTTTAAATGCGTTAAGCAACTCTACTGTGTCATCTTCGTAGGATTTATCATCTTCACAGCAAACAGCCATATTAGATTCTGTACATAACTTTTTCATAGTCGACATGTTTTTGCCTGATCTGTGAGCATAACATAAAAGATTATTGTAGGTTCACCTTTTCTTTTGTATAATACCTGATGTTTCTGAGAGGATCAGAGTGTGTCAACGATCCTACGATAGCCTCAGAATTTCCAGAATGGTTTTTTGATCTAATGTAACTTATAAATTAGTACTGTTTTAAAACACATGTATAAATGTGAAAAAGCACTTACCGTGATATATCTATTACGTCACTATCAAAAATAGCAGCAGTGTTGAATTGAGGCGAAGAACAACCAAAACTTCTTTAATCACGTCTTCGTCAGAATGTAATATAAATTGCTCTAGAACTTTTACGTTGGTACTATTACAATTTTTGATTGATGACAAGTTACTCATTTTTAAAAGTTGCTAGTAATAGTAACTAATAATTATACAAGAGATCTGATTGAATACTGTTGGTAAAATCTACGTGAAGTATTTATATTAAATAATAAACTGACCTGTTAGAAAAATTAAAAATTTGCATCGTTTTCTGAAAAAAATTCAGCTCTGTAATCTATTCTAATGAACAAAACAGTATGTAAGCGAATATAATTATACCTCAGCAGAATTAATGAATTAGTTTCATTGTCTGAAAAGAAATTGAAATGAATGCACATAATAAAACCCTAAATTAGATTAATTTTGTTTTAGATTACCGCTGACATAATTTATGCTGTATAAGAAATTTTTTTAAAGGTACTGCTCAGCAAAAATAATGAATTAGATTCATTGTCTGAAAAAGAAATTGCAATGAATGCACATAATAAAAACCTAAATTAGATTAATTTCGTTTAGATTACCGCTGACATAATTTATATGCAAATATATAGGTAATTGCGTGTTTATGCGATTTTATGCTGTATAAGAAATTTTTTTTAAATGTACTGCTCAGCAGAAATAATGAATTACATTCATTGACTGAAACAGAAATTGCAAGAAGGCGCATAATAAAACCTAAATTAGATTAATTTCGTTTTATATTACTGCTAGCATAATTTATTTTCCATAAAAAAAATAAACAAAAAATTGACTTTATATGCATATATATAGGGATATAGTGATTTGTGCTGAATAAGCAAAATTCTTTAGTACTATCAACGTACTGGAAAATGTTTTTTCTTAATAACGGGTTTTAAAAAAAACCATGAGTGCGTGTAAATTATAATATTTTTCTTCAGATTAATTTTTCATTTAAAAATAATGCAATGCAAATAAATCCCTTTAAGTAGTAATATTTATAGAATAAGTTTTTTTTAGATTACCGCTGACACAATTTACATGCATATATATATATAGGTAATTTGTGTGAAAATTCTTTAAAGGTACTGTTATATAATAAAACTGCAGAATGTTTTTAATACTGGGTTTTAAAAACCAGGAGTGCGTGTAAATTATTAAACAAGACGGTTTAATCTGAGACATTTTTTTCAAATTTGCTTTGTTTTTATTTAAAATATTTCAATGTAATCATAAAAAATAGCGCTGTAATGATAATGTATTTTCTGTACACATAATAAATCAAAGGTCGTATAAAACATTTTTTGTAGTAAACGCATACGGAATGAAAAATGATGTTGAATGCATTCCTTTTGCAGTTGTTTTGCTCAGAGTTGCCTTCAGTGTGTAAATATTGTAAATGCTTGCATAGCGAATTATTTGTCATACACACGTACTGAAGGCAACTCTGCAATTTTTAGACCGCATGCACGACTCAAGCTTGAAAATCGTCTTGAATAAAAAACGTAAATATAGGCGATTTTTAACAATTGCATTCAAGCAATTCGCTATGCAATTATTTCGATTTGTATGCTATTTTCGTTTACAGTTGTTTTGCTTACGCGTTTTCCGTAAACTCAGATGAATGAACCTTTTTTGCAGTTGTTTTGCTTACGTCAGATGATATTTTATATAAATAGTAAATAGAGAAAATACTTGTATTATTAAGTAGTGTATTTTGATTTTCTATAGAATCATGAATGCTGAAACCGTATCCGAGATTAGTAGCGCAATTTTGAGATTAACTGTAAAATGCGTGAATCTAATTAAATCAGTGAATGAAATAACGAAACACATTTTAATTATCAAAGCAAATATTAGTATATTGAAGCTTGCTATTAAAAATAAGGTATACGAAGACAATCAACAAGAAAATCCTAGTAGGCTGGAATCTAATTTAGCACATTTTAAAAGTTACCTTGTACGATTGAGGCACTTGAAACGCACTTTGGAATATCGTGGTAAAGGTGTTGATGCAACGCTTTCTAGAGGTCATACTCGAAAAATTTGATTTGGCATGATGTACAATCATGTTTTGGAAGTCGAATAATTACGGGACTTATTACCAATTTAAATTATAGAGATCCTCTAGTGTTCTTAGACAAGGCGTTCGCTAGTTGTAAACGCAAGATTGTTGCTTGCTTAAAAAAGTCGATGTTGAAAGTTAATGTAATATTTACCGCTAACTTTGTTAAGCCTACAACTGGCGAAATAGATTTGAAAACGTTTCCTACTGCAAATCGTCACATCGATATAAATACCAATCTCAAGCTGTGGTATAAGGAGAACGTATTGAACAAGATTTCGAAGCGATTAAAAGAATTTTGCGAGAAAGATTCTAGTTGGGCCATCCAAGAAGTTTTACACTTGAAGGTAAATATAAACAATCATGATCCACTTAAAGGAGGGTGTTCAACGTTTGTACCGGTTCCGGATTTTATATAAAAAAAAAAAGCTGTGGTAAATGTAATAAATAACGATCAACATTGCATTCTTTGGAGCTTGGTTTCCGCTTTATATCCTGCTAAACAAAATAGTCAGAGAATATCTAGCTATCCACATTTTGATACAGTATTACGCTACAATTCAATTCAGTTTCCAATCACATTAAAAGACATAAAAAATTGAGAAGCTTAACAATCTCGCAATTAACCTATATTGTATAAAAATACTAAAATACTACCATTTTGTTTAAGTGAAAATTTTAAAAAAATTGAACCTATTAATCTGTTAGTTTTAAATAATGATTCCTTACAATATTCTCGTCCGGCAAATGCTAATGAGAATCACTTTCATTTTACTTGGATTAAGGATATGTCAAAATTATTTGCAAAACAGTTGTCTTCACATGAACATAGAAAATTTTTTGTTATAGATGTTTAAATAATTTTAGTACAGCAGCATTACTTAAGCGTCATTCGAATTATTGCGAAAAACAGAATACTTGCTCAATAAGATTACCCGAAGAATCTGAAAAGTATCTAACGTTTAAACATTTCCACTATCAAGAAAAAGTATCATTTGTAGTTTATGCAGATCTCGAATGTATATTAGAACCATGCAATGAGTCGGAGGTAATACTAAACACAGTCTCTTACCAAAGGCATATACCCTTTAGTGTAGCGTATTATTTGAAATGCTCGTATGATAATAAATATTCTAAATTTCAATTGTATCGCGGAAAGGATTGTATAGAACGGTTTGTTGCTCAATTGAAACTGATTTCAGAAACGACTAATAAAATTTTCTGTAACCCAAAACCTATGAATCTTTTAACAGAAGAACAAAAGTTAGCATTTAAATTTGCCCTTCACTGTCACATTTGCAATAAACCTTTTAGTATAGATGATATTAGAGTTCGCGATCACTGTCACTTTACAGGTGAATTTCGAGGAGCGGCTCATCAAGATTGCAACATCAATTATCATAATTTTTATATGATACCGGTAGTTTTTCATAACTTATCAGGCTACGATTCGCATTTCACTATTAAAAAAATTGCGTTAGGGTTTTCAGGTTTGGTAAGTATTCTACCAATAAATAAGGAAAAATACATATCTTTTACAAAATATGTAAATGGTACGAAAGTTACTTTTAGATTTATCGATTCATTCAGGTTTATGGCATCTAGCATCAAAAAATTAGCTTCATACTTAGATGATAATAAAAAATCCATGACCAGGGAAAATTGTAACACCGATAATGAGTTTCAGTTACTTACGCGTAAAGGTATATTTCCCTATGATTACATTAACTCTTGGGATAGGCTCAATGAAACCGATTTACCCTGTAAAACAGCATTCTTTAATCGTTTGCGCAATGAAGAAATCTCAGATGAAAACTACAATCATGCTAAACACGTTTGGCAAACATTTAATATAAAAACACTAGGGGACTATTCAGACCTATATTTAAAAACAGATGTACTGCTCTTGACTGATATATTTGAAAACTTTAGAAAAACTTGTATGTTCACGTATAAGTTAGATCCGCTTCACTACTTTACGGCTCCTGGTTTAGCTCTAGATGCGATGTTAAAACGACGAACGTTAAACTCGAGCTGCTTACTGATATTGAAAAATAATGTTTTTAGAACGGGGAATTCGTGGCGGTGTTTCTCAATGTTCGAATAGATATGCTAAAGCAAATAACAAATATATGAATGCAGATTATGATCCAAATTTCGATTCTAAATATTTAATGTATTTTGATGTTAATAATTTATATGGGGCTGCAATGTCTGAATATCTTCCATATGGAGAATTTGAATTTTAGATGGTACCAGTCCAGATATAGTACGTTTAGACACACTTAATATTCCCGATAATTCTGATGGAGGATATATTTTTGAATGCGATTTACACTATCCAGTATCTTTACATGAAATTCACAGTGACTTACCTTTGGCGCCTGAACATATGATACCACCAGTACCTTCTAATAAATCAGACTTAAAGAAATTACTTACAACTTTATATCCAAAACTCAACTATATTATTCACTACAAGAATTTAAAATGTATTTAAGCTACGGTTTAGAACTGAAAAGATTCATAAGGTTCTTCGGTTTAAACAAGCTCCTTGGTTAAAAGAATACATTGATTTGAATACGAAATTAAGACAACAGTCAAAAACAGTTTCGATATATGCTTTTATAAAAATATGATAAATTCGGTTTATGGAAAGATGATGGAAAACGTACGGAAAAGGAAAGATGTGAAATTAGTGACCAAATGGGAAGGACGGTTTGGAGCTCGTAGTTACATAGCGAAGCCTAATTTGCATAGTTGCACTGTGTTAGACAAAGATCTAGTCTTAATAGAAATGAAGAAATTAGAGGTTTACTTAAACAAACCCATTTATGTAGGTTTCTCTATTCTAGATATTTCAAAACCTATTTATATGAATTTCACTATAGTTATATAAAATCGTAATTTGCTAACAAAGCAAAGCTGCTGTACACAGATACGGATAGTTTGATATACGAGTTTAGCGTTGAAGATATTTACTCTTATATCAAACAAGATATTCATAGATTTGATACTTCCGATTACGATCCTCATAACAAATATCATATTCCATTATCAAATAAAAAAGTTCCTGGTATTATGAAAGATGAAAACAATGGTGACATCATGCTAGAGTTTGTAGGACTTAGATCTAAAATGTACACTTACAGAGTTCAGGATAGGATAATAAAAAAGTCAAAGGGATCTTCCTTAGCAAGTATTAAGCAAATTTCTTTTGATGATTATAAGAATGCTTTGTTTTATAAACAGACTGTACAGAAACAGCAATGTTTAATTAGATCAGTCAAACATGATGTCTGTACTATTAAACAAAACAAAATTGTTCTTAATCCAATGATGATAAAAGAATTCTTAGTACCTTAACCACTGATACTAAACCTTGGGGGTATAACTATACATACATACAGAAATAACTTGTAAAGCTTCAACCACTGGCTCAAATAAAGAATGCAATTTATTTTATCTAGATTAACATATAATATTTTTTAGTTATAAAACTTCAGTGTTATGTTTATACCTGCACAAGTACGCCGAATTTCGTTTTTGGATGTATCTAAAAATAGGATACCTTTCAATCTGCCCGAGTTTTGAACTATATATTAGTATAAATGTATTGTAGAGAAAAATAGTAGTAGTAGTAGTAGTAACCGTTCTGTTTAAAAAAATCCAGTTTGTTACTAACATACCAGTTAGTTTATTTGAAAAATGTATAACAAAACTTTTATTTAAAATTGTCAATGTTTATGGCTGTTTACTAAATCACTTAATAATTCAAACATGTAAAAGATATTGTAAAAACATGTAAAAATATTAATAAATAGACTGTGATTGCTAAATGATTTATTGTTTTTTCATAATTTGTAAAGGTACAGTAATAATAATAATAAAGTAATTATAATATTCTTATGCTGTTTGAGAGTGAATTGTATTTGACTATCTTATCATGAAGTATAAGGCAATGACAAGATGTATTTGGCAAAACGTTTCTGCTAGTTTCAAATTCTAATCTAATATCGACAGTACCAGATTTTAACGCTTCGTTTTGTCTAGAACAATCTATGACTACTAATGGTGCAATACTTCGTAAATCTTCAGGATTAAAAGTGGCTCATTTTCCTTTTCGTAGTATGATTGCTGAAACTGAGCATACATCTCATATAACAACGCAGTCTGTTTATTCTCGAACCTCAAATTTAAGTTATCGTACGGGAAAATTTCTGAATTTAAATATAGTTTCATGTTGGTTAAATAGCAATGATCAAAACGACTGTAGTTGCTCATGTATCTATTTTTTCGGTTGGTTTGAAACCAACAATCACAAATCTTGGTTTTTCTAATTGTGTTGTTGTTTTAATGTTCCATGTATGACGTTGCGTTTCTTGTGGAAGTTGATATTCATGCAACTCCCATCCTCTAAACGGAATATGCAAATCCTGATTTTGTGCAAAGCATTCTATTAAATTAATTCGTTGAGTATCATCAACGGCTACATGCGGCATTTTCCATAAAACTTTGTTTAAAACAACTTTTATTTCTTCATCGGGTGTAGGATTAATTATAGCATTAGTATCAAAACTAGAACGTAGTAAGACTAACTCATGACGGAGGTTTAAAATAATTTTTAAAATCTTCGCATAATCCGAGAACCATTGAAAGGTTTATTGCAACATTAAAATTCCCATTGGCATCAACTATTTGTGAATCATCCATAGGAAACCACCCAGCGTTTTGTAAATGTTTACTTTGATTGCTATTATATGAAACATATCCCTTCATTATAGACGTTAATCCAGGATTCCGAACACGATCTACAATGATACCACCAATCTCATATCTAATTTCATCAAAAGCAGCAAAATTCCATTATTAACAAACTTTGCTGTCTGAGACGGCGTTCCATCTGTTTTAATTAATTTGCCTTCTATGTACAGCATGATCTTCGATGGTAAGGTGTATACATCTTGTTGTTGTATAGGATTCGAATTTCATCATTATTGTTTAAAGATGTGTTAGCATAAGGTTGATGAGTATGTTTTCAATATTAACAATTGCATTGTCGAAGTAAACTTTTCACGCACATTCGGTATTTCACTATTCATTCTACTTTTTTTTTAATTAAATGCAGTCCTAACGATTGTAGAAACTGCCGGTTTTGTGTTGTTAGCGGTCTTGAAACAATCAATCGAGTGTCGATTGCTTTGAAATTTCCAGCATTTATATCAATTCTTGACATGTTGCGTGCATTATACTTAATACCCATGGCTATTGCAGATTTTTTAAATGCAACCTTACAGTTAGCAGTTCTTCTCTGAAATTAACTAAATTTCCATCTTGATCTAACACTTTAACTATTATTTCATTTATTATACGTGACCTGATTGGTAGATATATAATCGTAGGTGGACACTCGACAATTTTAAATCCTGCAGGTACTTGAGAAAAAAATTCGTGTATTACATGGGCTGGTTTACTATTTAAATAGGATCCACTTGCAATATTACAATCGATTAAAACTGCATTCACTTTACAAATGTTGATCGCGTAGTCTGCTTGATGCGTGACAAATGCTAGCAATTTTCGCGGATTGAAACCAAGTAGAGAACCAATTGAATCCTTTTGGTAAAATCCACATCTAGACTATATTTAATACTACATTTAAGTGTATTATTGTCAGCTGTAATTTCTATATACACTGGCGTCTTTCTAGCGCTTCGTGATTGATCCATACGACCACGCCATCTTTTATCACCTAAAGCTTTTTGAAGATATTTATTACTTTCTCTAATCTCATAAGCACCTTCAGGTATTTCTATGAATTCTCCGTTAGATCCATAATAAAATTTATTATTTATTCCTTTTTCTATGTTTGGAATTGTGTTATAAGACTCAAAATTTGTTAATCCTAATACGTACTCCGAATCATTGTCCAAGTTTATAGGCGGATTAAAATTGCTTGTTAAAACTGAAGTGTTTCCCGTTAGAGTAAAAGTGTACGACATAACAACTTCGTACGCAGTTCTATGCACTACTTAGAAATTGTAAGCATAAATGACCGCAAAACACAGTACCGTACGATTGTTCTTGGTTAATGTTATAAAGAATTTTACATTTACCCCGCTATTCAAATAACTTATCAACTCTGTTGGCGGTCGCAGGTTTCCGTAGCTGTCATAGTAAATAGCGCTACTACCGTACTTTTTGTAAGAGGTCCAATGCGTGCCTAAACCTTCTATTCCATCTAAATTAATTATACCACATTCTTTTAAATTAACTTTCTTGGGAAGATTGTTTCTCATGAACACTCCACGGAAATATGGTACTTCTAATTACTTAACAAACTCTATTAATTCTACATTGCTTAGTGCTCAATTAGGTAAAATCAAGTTGCGTTCCTTTGAGGTTTTGCAGGGGCTAAAAAAAGACCAAAACCTTTTTTATAAGGTTTGATGTACATGCCGTTTCCGACTGCAATGTCCTCCATTGCCTTGTTATGACGTTGTTTTTCCGCTAGTTGTTCCTTAGCTATTTTAGTATCTGAAACTGCTTTTGCAACAGCAGCTGCACCTCCAGTAAGGGTACCAAGGGCGCTTAGGCCTGGAAAATTGGTATTAGTGGTAGAAAACCTCCTGTTTTAGGAATTGATATAATACGAGCTGATTTAATATGCTTCTTTTGTTTTGCTGTATTGGCGGCCTTAATTGCTATGTTGATTGTATCCATAATATTAGATCCTTTAGTCTTTTTAAAGCTGTACGTGCTTGTTTGATAATACTTTTAATACCTAGCGTACTTCTTATTTTACGTTTCTTTATCAGTTTTCTTATTTTATTGATATTTTTGTTCTCAGTGATGCACAGGCACCCATACCAAGTTTTACTTTAGCTTTCATTGCGGTAGCTACTCCAAATGCTGCTACTTTTTCACCTAAAGACGAGTCACCAGAATTTAGTCTTTCTGTAGCTAACTGAGCTAACTTCGAATCTGCTTGATGACGTTTAGATAGATCCTTTTCTTTGGTGTATGCAATATCGTGCTCCTTACAAGCCTCGTCTAACTTGTTTATTCCTTGTCTCCCCGAGCTAACCGTTCGATTAGTTTTGTACCCGGACCGCAAAATTTGTAACCCGAAATATGCGCTTCAAATGGTAAATTGTTAATTACAGTATTTAATAGTCCGTTCCCAGTAGTTTTAGAATTATTATATGTAATCATTAGCGGACAACTATCCTCTCAAGCTGTGCAGTAAATAAATAAAATATTATGAATTAATGATTCTTTATATACTCGCCGTTTCTTATATATATATATATATATATATATATATATATATAATTCCACTTTTTACAAATCGAATTTAGTACTTGCAAACATGCGTGTTGTGAAACAATCAACACCTTTAACCATAAACAATAATGACATTGGCGTGCAATCCTTAGCTAAAAAGAAAAACATAGCGTTCTTCTGCCTTCATCTATTCGATGTCTAGTTGTTGGTCCATCAAATTGCGGTAAAACCAACGTTATGATTGGGCTGATAGAACATCCTAATGGTTTAAAGTTTGAAAACGTATATGTTTATTCTAAATCACTTTATCAACCAAAGTATCAATACCTTGAAAGTCTACTGCAACCAATAAAAGGGATCAAATATTATACATTTTCCAGTTCTGATAATATTATATCACCATCTGATGCTCGAAATAATTCTATATTTGTTTTTGATGATGTAGCTTGCGATAAACAAGGTATCATTATGGAATACTTTAGTATGGGGCGTCATAAACAAGTAGACAGTTTTTACCTTTGTCAAAGTTATACTCGTATACCTAAGCACTTACTACGTGATAATGCTAATCTTTTAGTTTTATTTAAACAAGATGATTTAAACTTAAAACACATATATGACGATCACGTCAATACTGACATGAAGTATGATAAATTCCGTGAAATATGTGCTGCTTGTTGGCAAGACAAATACGGTTTCTTAGTTGTAAACAAAGATAGTGATCCAGATCAGGAAGGTACCGAATAGGTTTTGATCACTTCATACATATTTAAACCTTGAGAGACGCAAGTATCGTTAGTATCGAAGAATTTTTTACTACAATAAACTTTTACGCAATGAACAAGGAGGCGATAAAACTTAAAAGAATTTTAATTAAGAAAAGAAACATTGTAAAAACAAATTGCGTCAGTTAAAAGATAATGAAGTCGTCCAAGTGGAATCAATCTTACCCATAACATCACGATTAGAAACTATTGCTAATAAACTGGATGGGGAAAGTGCGGTAAAGAAAGAAAAATTTAAAGAAGAAGAAGAACTGCCTCATAGCAGTGTAAAAAATTAAACCTAAATTGCTAGAAAGGAACGTTGACTATATTGATTCCCCGGTTATTGCTCAGCATATACCAAATATAAAAATGATGCCATAGAGGTAGATGATGTTGATGATGACGATGTTGAGAATGAATACGAAGCAGAAATTAATCGAAATGCACAAGAAGCCCAGGAATATATTCAAAGCTTTGCCGATTCACCTGGTATGACACATTATCTCGAACAGCTACATCCGCTACCTCGAGAATATATTTACAATATGTTTAAAGATGTTAAGAACGAATTTGATCATAAATATGGTATTAGGTTTAACCCTGATTCAAATGGTCTTATGATAGGCAATTCGAATTTCGCGTTGGATGATGAAAATGTTCTAATAAATGATTTGAAATATAAAGGTACTCCTGGATTATACGAACTACTGTTTAAAAATATCCTGTCGGGTACAGTCATCAAGATCTAAAGTCGTATCTTGATATTGTAAAAGAACAAATGCTAATAGAAGATATTATTCTGAAACAGAACAAATTCAGGGTAATACTTCATATAAGTACAAAAATATAATATCTACATTAAACATACTTCTCCAAACACCCCGTAGACCTAGAACATTACCCTATAGAAAGCGTCTTGGAGACGGTATGACAATGGAAGTATCAAATAACGCTATAGATTATTTATATTGGAATGATCCCAATGAACTTGTTGATAGATTACGACTTTTAGTTTCATCTCAGACTGCTGGACACACAGGTCACGGCAACGAAATAAATTCGATCATTGAAGCATTGCGTGAGGCGAAAGTAATTAGATGATATGACAATTGACAAATTTGGAAGGCACTTACATAACCGTAAAATAGATATAAGTGAACAGGAATATGAAAACAAAAGTGAAGGTTTTGAAACCTTGATTGAGTACAAGTTACATATGCTACATTACACGGTAGTAGCAACGTTTTACTCTAATACATTCCTCGACGGTGACAAGACATTCCTTATTTTCAACATTAAACATAATTATGAATTTCCCTATGAGGAAGCAGTCATTGAGAATATTAAAGGATACCCGCAAGACATTGAAATTCTTATAAACGAAAAAGTTATGTAATTGCACAGTTACAAGGATTTTGCTTAAACGTATGGATGTAATCAGCTTTCGTGATAGCGGTGCTATTAAAAACAATACCACAATGTTTCTTGATTTTATATTAAAAGTTCCTTTCAAAGCAAGTGGAGCCCACGACATTCAAACATAGAAGTATTTCATTAATTGTATTTAATAAATCCTGATTATAAAAAAGTATTATGATAGTTGCTCAATCAAAAGTGAAAGAGGATATAGTAAATGAACTTCATAAACCAGCAAGAATAAATTTCAAGATACGCAAAGTGATAGTAAAAGGTTTAAATGACCTTCTTCAGACCGATTTGATTGAAATGCTACCATATTCGCAAACAAACAAAGGATTTAAATACATTTTAGTAGTTATTGATTGTTTCTCCAAATACGTATGGGCTGTACCACTTAAAAGTAAAACGGGTATTGATGTTACTGCTGCAATGAAAACAGTTTTAAATAAATTTAAAAATCCGCCAAGAAATTTGCAGTCTGATTTTGGTAAAGAATATTATAACAAACACTTTCAATCCTTAATGCAGACATATGGCATAAACCATTATAGTGTTTTTTCTAGAAAGAAAGCATGCATTGTGGAACGTGTAATTAGAACTTTAAAGGGAAAAATGTGGCGCTTGTTTAACCTGAACGGATATTGTGAAACAATACAACAATACAGTTCACAATACTATCGGAGTCAAACCTGTAAAAGTTGATAAATCAAATGAAAAAACTATTCTTAAATCATCATTTACCCACATCAAACTTGCAACCAAAATACCAAAATATTCAATAAAAGACAGTGTGAGGATTAGTAAACACAGGAAGCATTTACGAAAGGTTACACGCCAAATTGGTCAAATGAAATTTTAAGATTAAAAGGTAAACGTAACCAATCCTACAACATATATATTAGAAGATCAAGATGAGAAAGAAATCAAAGGTGCATTTTATGAAACTGAGTTGCATAAGGTTAAACATCCAGGAATTTACCTGGTAGAAAAAGTCCTAAGAAAGAGTGGAAATAAAGTATTTGTAAAATGGTTAGGCTTCTCTAACGTACACAATAGCTGGATCGATAAAAATAATGTTTGCTAGAAGTTGTTATAATAATAGTTAATAAGGCTAACATTGTAAAATTATATTAAAATAAATAATACAGACAAAATCTTTCTATTGTTTTTTATTATTATTATAAAGGAATTTTGTAAAGCTAACATTGTAAAATTTTATTAAAATAAATAATACAGACAAAATCTTTCTATTGTTTTTTATTATTATTATTATCAAGCCATTCTTTAAATAAAAAGATATTTTGTTTTGCGCATTGCAAATTATTATTGCTGTGTCTACAACAATGGATGTTATATTTTAAACGATTGTTGATTTTTAACTCCGATAGCTTAGGACAACCTAGTGCAAGCATATCAGTTACAAAGTTTTGCATTATATATGTTTCAATCAATTTCTTCTTTTCTAGACCCTTCACAAATACTTCTTCACCGGGTCGGATAATTTGCTTCAAATAAAGCGCTATATATGTTGACACCATTCCAGCCGTTGAAGATTCATCCCAAGAAATACCATGAATATTCCTTGTCACCCAGTCGTTATGTTTTATATGATCTTGACTCAAACAACTGGACTGCATTGGCAGTTTAAAATTTGATGCCAAACATCACCTTTCAACAAGTCCAAAACCGCAATTTCTTTACACACAAACTCGTTTTTCTTGTATTTAAATCCCTGAATATCAATTATATACATGTTTGTATGTAAATATATGCAGTAAACTTCGACTAATTAAATGAATATTAGAGTAATCTCCTATATAGCAGATTACCACCATCTGCGTACTTTGCCAACCCACTTTTCAACCTATCACAAGAGTGAACTCATTTTGAATTGAAACCGGCCCATGTGTATTTGCAGCCTCTAAACATAAATCAGAATCCACTTTAATTAAAACACAATTGACTTGAATGCGATATTTTGCATCTGTCATACTGTCTCGCTAGAAAACCAAATTCAAAACATCTACACACATTCTTCTCTGCACTTACATTTTTCAACATACGTGTGTTTTGAAATATGTTCCATTGAAAGTAATATAAAGCCGATCCTAATTCAAAACGTGCCCAGAAGTATTTTATATTTGAAAAGAATTCAGGTTTTCACATTTTACATTAAAAGTATATAACGCCGATCCTAATTCAAAACGGTGCACGTGTAACTTCTCGCTAGAAAACCGAATTCAAAACAGCTACACACATTCTTCTCTGCACTTACATTTTTCAACATACGTGTGTTTCATTGAGAGTAATATAAAGCCGATCCTAATTGAAAACGTGCCCACAAGTTTTTACATTGAAAGTATATAAGAATTCATGTTTTCACAACTATTTTACATTGAAATGTTTTCACAACTATTTTACATTGAAATATAGGATCCTAATTCAAAACGTGACAGACGTATTTTACACATGGAAAATACGTCTGTCGCGTTTTGAATTAGGACCGGCCTTATTTACCTACTATAATCCTTGCTGCTCGTCCAGTACATTTAGCACCAATGCATGCATCCGACTCGCATTGCCCATGCTGCGAATGCAGTTAGTAGAAACATCGGAAACGTTTTCCATATTATACGGATCAATAATCACATCGCGTGCATATTAAAAATCCAAAAGGGCTGTAGCGCACGCACACAAATTGGTTGCAAGTCGTGCAGTAGAGATGCAGTACTACTATAAACAAAAACTTAATAAAAACACTTTAAACCTATACTAAGGGAATACCAAACTTGTTGTCTACAGAATACTTACTAATAAAGCAATTTAATTTTAAATAACTTCTACGTCATATTTTAGGAAATGGTAGGCTTGAATATTTTCTAAATTAATCACCAAGCGAAAGTATATGCTTAGCGGTATTAAAATTAACCATTATTTTCCCATTTTTACGACCGTGGTTAATTATACATTAAAATTTAATTTGTTTACGTTCGAGCTACCCGTAAACTAACAATGCGCTGTATAATACATGCATACCCCTTCTCTGCGCTACTGCTATTCTTGTAGTTGCTAGAAAAAGTCACTCTTTTTTACTGTTAGAACCGATGCAAAGCACCATTTTTTATACTTTCTATAGCACTTCGCGCACTTTTTCGTCTGATAATTAAATTTTGCTTCTGTAGGCTTTTACACTTCCGCATAGCGGTCGGTAGCACGTAATGATTTCTAAAACCCGTAAGTACTCGATATCGTCCAAATAGAGAATTAGATGCTTGATGTTTGTCAACTTCCGATTCCTTCGTAAAAGGTAGAAAAAACTTGGTCAATCATCCATTAAACTTCGACCCGCCCCCGTTCTGATAATTTCCAAACATTTTTCAAACGACAATGGTCTTGGAATTCTTTAAACCCCCGAGGGATCTATAAGTCGTGATCAATTACACATCCGAGCTACCCGTAAACTAACAATGCGCTGTATAATACATGCATACCCCTTCTCTGCGCTACGGCTAATCTAGTAGTTGCTTTACTGTTAGGACCGATGCAAAGCACCATTTTATACTTTCTATAGCACATCGCGCACTTTTTCGTCTGATAATTAAATTTTGCTCGTGTAAGCTTTTACACTTTCGCATATTTAAACATCTAATACGATCGATTAACCACTTTCGATTACTCTAACGGGAACCGCCATACATTTCGCCGCACCGTTCCTTTTGAATCCAACAATCCTATGGGCTTCCACACACTAACACCTAACGTATCTTTCCTACTATTTGTTAAACAAAAACTACCGGCATCGCCATGTTTGTATGTGGACGTAAGCAGATGTTTGTGGATGTGTACGAGAATATGTAACCATATACATTAATCACTTTAAACTATTTTATTTAGTCCACGGAAACTACTATTTTTCTAAACCACAACTAATAATCACCTTTATAGATTTAACATTTCTACCATTTCCTAATAACTGGTGCTACGTACATGGAAATTTTAATTTCTTATTGGAGAGAATCATTATTCTTCCACGCACTGCTGCGTAGTTGCATGCCCACCCCTTTTGGGGATATATGCTCGTTATAGGTTGTAAGACCCTCGGTTTTACATAACTACACTTCGTGAGACCCCTTTAATCTTTTTAATCGTGTCTTTCTTGCTTACAATACAGTAGGACTTAGCCCTACTACCAACAAATTTTAATACTAGACCCACAATAAATTCGTCGTTAATTTTCCCTACAACTTTTTTTGTTGACATGCGGTATATTGTGTTTATTATACGCGGGGTAGTCACTCTTTTAAGATAAATAAATCTTTTGGAATCAACTAATATTAGATTTTTCTAGGAGCCCAAATCTGTAAATAGATTTTAAATAGGGCCACCCCATACAAAGTCATGTCTTTAAAGACCAAAACCTCTAATTTTGCCCATCTTTATATAACTCCATCTTTAAAACCCCTTTTTTCGCTACCCAAACATATGCTTTAACCAACCATTCCCCTAGAAATCTAAAACCGCTGTGTTCCGCGAACACCACGTGGAGATAACACGTATACTCTGTCAACCAGGATAGAAGCAGGAAGGTTTTGGAAGGTGGGCGAAGAACTTAAAAATTATGGAATCTTAAAACTAATATACACAATAGATTTACAAAATCTATACAAATATAAACAACTATCTTATATCTTTACGCCCCCATGCGTAGATTGTTGTACTATTAGGAATGATGTACCTTTTGTCATCTTCCCTCGATAAACTAATTTTATTAATAAGCTGCGTATACAAATCGTATTCTTTTACTGCGGATACATACGCAGGTAAGTACTCGATACCATCCAAATAAAGAATTGGATGCTTGGTGAATGTTAACATCCGCTTCCCATGAGCACCCCTGCGCATGCACATCCCTGCCCATGCGCACCCCTGCGCGTACGAACCCCTGCCCATGCACGTTGCCCATGCGCACCTCTCTCTGTGCGACTGCTATTTCGGGGTATCGTCACAGCCTTTTATAAATAAAGAACAATGTTATATACTATTATAAAATGTTTATTCTGACATTATACATAACAAATTTAAAAATATTTAATACCAAGCATGGAGTCATTTAAACTTAATTTTAATACAAAGTTATACACAGAAGACAGTCCTTTCTTTATGTTTGTTTGGAGTGGTTTTAATTTTATCTAATTTTATTCGCAGCTTAAAATTTAAATCGACACCCAAGTCTTCTATCTCCTTTTGTAGCCAATAGTTTGATACATAAAGACCGTCTAGGTTTTCGAATTGTAAAATGTACCGAAGTTTGCCTCTAAAGTCTTTGATTCCACCGACAACCAGATCCATTCCTTCGTGTAATTCTTGCAGCTTGTGACAATCTTTTAATCGCAGCTTTCCCAATATATCCTGCATACGTATCTTGTTAGCTTGATCGACTTCTTCTTGTCGGTATTGAGGAAACTTTTTCTCCCACACACTGTTGCGTAGTTGCATGTCCACCACTTTTGGGAATATATGGTTGTTATAGGTTGTAAGACCCTGGGTTTTAAATGATCCGAAAGGTTCTTTACTAGGTAAATATACAATGTTTAGCGGAACCCCTTTGCGTGTGGTGTACGCCAAGGTTACGAAACCCGCATTCCTTAGTTCGTCTTTGTTATCTGCCATTTTGATAAATACGTTTTAGAATAACCTTTTAAAAGTATACGGATTTAGTATCATCCTTTTCTGCAAGAACGCCTACATAACTAAAAGAGTCTTTCTTACTAACCGCAAATGCATACAGCTTGTACAACCCGGATGTATTTAAGTCACCCATCGGCACATAAAATAATCTTTTAATTCTTCCTCATTTTCTCTAATAAGATGTTCTTTGTCTAACACATCTTTGTATTGTTCGCGTATTGTCGCAGTGTTTTCCATGTAGTCCAATTTTCGCCTTTTTGCACCCATTTCCTCTAATTCCAGTTCTCTTTTCCTTCCACTTACAACGTATGGCATGCATAATGGGGCAATTTCCTTTAGCGTAAACAGATAGAGTTTACTACCAATATTTACGCGTTGTCGTACAACCTCTGGACGAATGTTAGGCGTATCTATCAACCCCAATTTCGAAATGACTATTTCTTTTGGAATTGTAGAATATGGTGTTGCAGATTGTGTAAAATATGTACTACCTGCTTTAATGTAGCACTTGTGTATGATTTTTATTTTATCTAGGCTATCCTCCTCCTCTACAATCTCTAAATAATTTACAGGTAAATAGTTAAAACTAAAAGACGAAAGCACATACTTTATTAATTTTTTTCTTTCCTTTGGTTTTTCGGACAACTTAATTTGCAAGCCCGTCAATTTCTTTGTATTGCCATTACCCCAATACACGTACTGTAGCAGGTTATTATACACTAAACAGCAGCTATTTTCACCCTATGGGGCAATTTCACCCTATGGGGCAATTTCACCCTATGGGGCAATTTCACCCTATGGGGTAATTTCGCCCTAACCTAACATCCTACATATATCCGGACATATGTCGATTCGCATCCCTGTCAGTCTACGTCGGATAACAACATATTCGACTATCTTCGGCAGTATACGACCCCACTCTGTAGAATACATAAGAGAACAATTTTTTCGTATTCAATTTAGTATTCGATAGTAGCTAGAACGGTAAACATGAGCGTCTCCAAGGTGATTAACGTTTCTCAACTTCTTGGGAATAAAGTGAAACCGACAAATGAGCGATTATGGGATTATGGCTGTTGACAGAAAATATGTGCAACAATAATCTGGTGACAGATATTGGTAATATTTGTTATGTCGAAGGCGAACAGATGCTGACTGGTGGACTACACACCAATTACAGAACCATTTTGTGACAATACAATGTTGGTTAAAATTTGCGACTTTTCTGACGCCGAACAAACATCTGCAAACAAAAAGATGTTTATCCTAAAAAAGAAATTTGTGGTGCATTTAACAGCTATCTACGAAGAAAGTTCAACCGATTTGTTTCCGCCAGGCATGGTGTTAAAGCTAACCTTCCGTTTTCTCTGGAAAGCACTAAAAAGATGGGTCAGAGAGCAAAAGAAATTATCGGAAAAGAACACCTCGAATGCATTAATAAAAAATTCCAAAATACTATATGTGTTACATACTAAGTGGAACTAGCAGATGTTAAGTTGGAAACTTTATTGGAGGAACTACCAGATATATTAGACGAACTCGAAAAAGATTATTTCTATCTTTTTGACATGGATTGCGTGTTTATGCGATTTTATGCTGTATAAGAAATTTTTTTTAAATGTACTGCTCAGCAGAAATAATGAATTACATTCATTGACTGAAACAGAAATTGCAAGAAGGCGCATAATAAAACCTAAATTAGATTAATTTCGTTTTATATTACTGCTAGCATAATTTATTTTCCATAAAAAAAATAAACAAAAAATTGACTTTATATGCATATATATAGGGATATAGTGATTTGTGCTGAATAAGCAAAATTCTTTAGTACTATCAACGTACTGGAAAATGTTTTTTCTTAATAACGGGTTTTAAAAAAAACCATGAGTGCGTGTAAATTATAATATTTTTCTTCAGATTAATTTTTCATTTAAAAATAATGCAATGCAAATAAATCCCTTTAAGTAGTAATATTTATAGAATAAGTTTTTTTTAGATTACCGCTGACACAATTTACATGCATATATATATATAGGTAATTTGTGTGAAAATTCTTTAAAGGTACTGTTATATAATAAAACTGCAGAATGTTTTTTTAATACTGGGTTTTTTAAAAACCATGAGTGCGTGTAAATTATTAAACAAGACGGTTTAATCTGAGACATTTTTTTTTCAAATTTGCTTTGTTTTTATTTAAAAATATTTCAATGTAATCATAAAAAATAGCGCTGTAATGATAATGTATTTTCTGTACACATAATAAATCAAAGGTCGTATAAAAACATTTTTTGTAGTAAACGCATACGGAATGAAAAATGATGTTGAATGCATTCCTTTTGCAGTTGTTTTGCTCAGAGTTGCCTTCAGTGTGTAAATATTGTAAATGCTTGCATAGCGAATTATTTGTCATACACACGTACTGAAGGCAACTCTGCAATTTTTTTTAGACCGCATGCACGACTCAAGCTTGAAAATCGTCTTGAATAAAAAAAACGTAAATATAGGCGATTTTTTAACAATTGCATTCAAGCAATTCGCTATGCAATTATTTCGATTTGTATGCTATTTTCGTTTACAGTTGTTTTGCTTACGCGTTTTCCGTAAACTCAGATGAATGAACCTTTTTTGCAGTTGTTTTGCTTACGTCAGATGATATTTTATATAAATAGTAAATAGAGAAAATACTTGTATTATTAAGTAGTGTATTTTGATTTTCTATAGAATCATGAATGCTGAAACCGTATCCGAGATTAGTAGCGCAATTTTGAGATTAACTGTAAAATGCGTGAATCTAATTAAATCAGTGAATGAAATAACGAAACACATTTTAATTATCAAAGCAAATATTAGTATATTGAAGCTTGCTATTAAAAATAAGGTATACGAAGACAATCAACAAGAAAATCCTAGTAGGCTGGAATCTAATTTAGCACATCTTAAAAGTTACCTTGTACGATTGAGGCACTTGAAACGCACTTTGGAATATCGTGGTAAAGGTGTTGATGCAACGCTTTCTAGAGGTCATACTCGAAAAATTTGATTTGGCATGATGTACAATCATGTTTTGGAAGTCGAATAATTACGGGACTTATTACCAATTTAAATTATAGAGATCCTCTAGTGTTCTTAGACAAGGCGTTCGCTAGTTGTAAACGCAAGATTGTTGCTTGCTTAAAAAAGTCGATGTTGAAAGTTAATGTAATATTTACCGCTAACTTTGTTAAGCCTACAACTGGCGAAATAGATTTGAAAACGTTTCCTACTGCAAATCGTCACATCGATATAAATACCAATCTCAAGCTGTGGTATAAGGAGAACGTATTGAACAAGATTTCGAAGCGATTAAAAGAATTTTGCGAGAAAGATTCTAGGTTGGGCCATCCAAGAAGTTTTACACTTGAAGGTAAATATAAACAATCATGATCCACTTAAAGGAGGGTGTTCAACGTTTGTACCGGTTCCGGATTTTATATAAAAAAAAGCTGTGGTAAATGTAATAAATAACGATCAACATTGCATTCTTTGGAGCTTGGTTTCCGCTTTATATCCTGCTAAACAAAATAGTCAGAGAATATCTAGCTATCCACATTTTGATACAGTATTACGCTACAATTCAATTCAGTTTCCAATCACATTAAAAGACATAAAAAAAATTGAGAAGCTTAACAATCTCGCAATTAACCTATATTGTATAAAAAATACTAAAATACTACCATTTTGTTTAAGTGAAAATTTTAAAAAAATTGAACCTATTAATCTGTTAGTTTTAAATAATGATTCCTTACAATATTCTCGTCCGGCAAATGCTAATGAGAATCACTTTCATTTTACTTGGATTAAGGATATGTCAAAATTATTTGCAAAACAGTTGTCTTCACATGAACATAGAAAATTTTTTTGTTCTAGATGTTTAAATAATTTTAGTACAGCAGCATTACTTAAGCGTCATTCGAATTATTGCGAAAAACAGAATACTTGCTCAATAAGATTACCCGAAGAATCTGAAAAGTATCTAACGTTTAAACATTTCCACTATCAAGAAAAAGTATCATTTGTAGTTTATGCAGATCTCGAATGTATATTAGAACCATGCAATGAGTCGGAGGTAATACTAAACACAGTCTCTTACCAAAGGCATATACCCTTTAGTGTAGCGTATTATTTGAAATGCTCGTATGATAATAAATATTCTAAATTTCAATTGTATCGCGGAAAGGATTGTATAGAACGGTTTGTTGCTCAATTGAAACTGATTTCAGAAACGACTAATAAAATTTTCTGTAACCCAAAACCTATGAATCTTTTAACAGAAGAACAAAAGTTAGCATTTAAATTTGCCCTTCACTGTCACATTTGCAATAAACCTTTAGTATAGATGATATTAGAGTTCGCGATCACTGTCACTTTACAGGTGAATTTCGAGGAGCGGCTCATCAAGATTGCAACATCAATTATCATAATTTTTATATGATACCGGTAGTTTTTCATAACTTATCAGGCTACGATTCGCATTTCACTATTAAAAAAATTGCGTTAGGGTTTTCAGGTTTGGTAAGTATTCTACCAATAAATAAGGAAAAATACATATCTTTTACAAAATATGTAAATGGTACGAAAGTTACTTTTAGATTTATCGATTCATTCAGGTTTATGGCATCTAGCATCAAAAAATTAGCTTCATACTTAGATGATAATAAAAAATCCATCACCAGGGAAAATTGTAACACCGATAATGAGTTTCAGTTACTTACGCGTAAAGGTATATTTCCCTATGATTACATTAACTCTTGGGATAGGCTCAATGAAACCGATTTACCCTGTAAAACAGCATTCTTTAATCGTTTGCGCAATGAAGAAATCTCAGATGAAAACTACAATCATGCTAAACACGTTTGGCAAACATTTAATATAAAAACACTAGGGACTATTCAGACCTATATTTAAAACAGATGTACTGCTCTTGACTGATATATTTGAAAACTTTAGAAAAACTTGTATGTTCACGTATAAGTTAGATCCGCTTCACTACTTTACGGCTCCTGGTTTAGCTCTAGATGCGATGTTAAAAACGACGAACGTTAAACTCGAGCTGCTTACTGATATTGAAAAATAATGTTTTTAGAACGGGGAATTCGTGGCGGTGTTTCTCAATGTTCGAATAGATATGCTAAAGCAAATAACAAATATATGAATGCAGATTATGATCCAAATTTCGATTCTAAATATTTAATGTATTTTGATGTTAATAATTTATATGGGGCTGCAATGTCTGAATATCTTCCATATGGAGAATTTGAATTTTAGATGGTACCAGTCCAGATATAGTACGTTTAGACATACTTAATATTCTGATAATTCTGATGGAGGATATATTTTTGAATGCGATTTACACTATCCAGTATCTTTACATGAAATTCACAGTGACTTACCTTTGGCGCCTGAACATATGATACCACCAGTACCTTCTAATAAATCAGACTTAAAGAAATTACTTACAACTTTATATCCAAAACTCAACTATATTATTCACTACAAGAATTTAAAATGTATTTAAGCTACGGTTTAGAACTGAAAAGATTCATAAGGTTCTTCGGTTTAAACAAGCTCCTTGGTTAAAAGAATACATTGATTTGAATACGAAATTAAGACAACAGTCAAAAACAGTTTCGATATATGCTTTTATAAAAATATGATAAATTCGGTTTATGGAAAGATGATGGAAAACGTACGGAAAAGGAAAGATGTGAAATTAGTGACCAAATGGGAAGGACGGTTTGGAGCTCGTAGTTACATAGCGAAGCCTAATTTGCATAGTTGCACTGTGTTAGACAAAGATCTAGTCTTAATAGAAATGAAGAAATTAGAGGTTTACTTAAACAAACCCATTTATGTAGGTTTCTCTATTCTAGATATTTCAAAAACCTATTTATATGAATTTCACTATAGTTATATAAAATCGTAATTTGCTAACAAAGCAAAGCTGCTGTACACAGATACGGATAGTTTGATATACGAGTTTAGCGTTGAAGATATTTACTCTTATATCAAACAAGATATTCATAGATTTGATACTTCCGATTACGATCCTCATAACAAATATCATATTCCATTATCAAATAAAAAAGTTCCTGGTATTATGAAAGATGAAAACAATGGTGACATCATGCTAGAGTTTTTAGGACTTAGATCTAAAATGTACACTTACAGAGTTCAGGATAGGATAATAAAAAAGTCAAAGGGATCTTCCTTAGCAAGTATTAAGCAAATTTCTTTTGATGATTATAAGAATGCTTTGTTTTATAAACAGACTGTACAGAAACAGCAATGTTTAATTAGATCAGTCAAACATGATGTCTGTACTATTAAACAAAACAAAATTGTTCTTAATCCAATGATGATAAAAGAATTCTTAGTACCTTAACCACTGATACTAAACCTTGGGGTATAACTATATACATACAGAAATGACTTGTAAAGCTTCAACCACTGGCTCTAATAAAGAATGCAATTTATTTTATCTAGATTAACATATAATATTTTTTAGTTATAAAACTTCAGTGTTATGTTTATACCTGCACAAGTACGCCGAATTTCGTTTTTGGATGTATCTAAAAATAGGATACCTTTCAATCTGCCCAAGTTTTGAACTATATATTAGTATAAATGTATTGTAGAGAAAAATAGTAGTAGTAGTAGTAACCGTTCTGTTTAAAAAAATCCAGTTTGTTACTAACATACCAGTTAGTTTATTTGAAAAATGTATAACAAAACTTTTATTTAAAATTGTCAATGTTTATGGCTGTTTACTAAATCACTTAATAATTCAAACATGTAAAAGATATTGTAAAAACATGTAAAAATATTAATAAATAGACTGTGATTGCTAAATGATTTATTGTTTTTTCATAATTTGTAAAGGTACAGTAATAATAATAATAAAGTAATTATAATATTCTTATGCTGTTTGAGAGTGGATTGTATTTGACTATCTTATCATGAAGTATAAGGCAATGACAAGATGTATTTGGCAAAACGTTTCTGCTAGTTTCAAATTCTAATCTAATATCGACAGTACCAGATTTTAACGCTTCGTTTTGTCTAGAACAATCTATGACTACTAATGGTGCAATACTTCGTAAATCTTCAGGATTAAAAAGTGGCTCATTTTCCTTTTCGTAGTATGATTGCTGAAACTGAGCATACATCTCATATAACAACGCAGTCTGTTTATTCTCGAACCTCAAATTTAAGTTATCGTACGGGAAAATTTCTGAATTTAAATATAGTTTCATGTTGGTTAAATAGCAATGATCAAAACGACTGTAGTTGCTCATGTATCTATTTTTCGGTTGGTTTGGAAACCAACAATCACAAATCTTGGTTTTTCTAATTGTGTTGTTGTTTTAATGTTCCATGTATGACGTTGCGTTTCTTGTAGAAGTTGATATTCATGCAACTCCCATCCTCTAAACGGAATATGCAAATCCTGATTTTGTGCAAAGCATTCTATTAAATTAATTCGTTGAGTATCATCAACGGCTACATGCGGCATTTTCCATAAAACTTTGTTTAAAACAACTTTTATTTCTTCATCGGGTGTAGGATTAATTATAGCATTAGTATCAAAACTAGAACGTAGTAAGACTAACTCATGACGGAGGTT
Source organism: Platerodrilus igneus (assembly GCA_036346225.1). Taxonomy (NCBI): domain Eukaryota; kingdom Metazoa; phylum Arthropoda; class Insecta; order Coleoptera; family Lycidae; genus Platerodrilus; species Platerodrilus igneus. Next base: position 1,492,405 of record JARFIW010001129.1, on the reverse strand, counting down.
TAAAATAATTTTTTTAAAATCTTCGCATAATCCGAGAACCATTGAAAGGTTTATTGCAACATTAAAATTCCCATTGGCATCAACTATTTGTGAATCATCCATAGGAAACCACCCAGCGTTTTGTAAATGTTTACTTTGATTGCTATTATATGAAACATATCCCTTCATTATAGACGTTAATCCAGGATTCCGAACACGATCTACAATGATACCACCAATCTCATATCTAATTTCATCAAAAAGCAGCAAAATTCCATTATTAACAAACTTTGCTGTCTGAGACGGCGTTCCATCTGTTTTAATTAATTTGCCTTCTATGTACAGCATGATCTTCGATGGTAAGGTGTATACATCTTGTTGTTGTATAGGGATTCGAATTTCATCATTATTGTTTAAAGATGTGTTAGCATAAGGTTGATGAGTATGTTTTTCAATATTAACAATTGCATTGTCGAAGTAAACTTTTCACGCACATTCGGTATTTCACTATTCATTCTACTTTTTTTTTAATTAAATGCAGTCCTAACGATTGTAGAAACTGCCGGTTTTGTGTTGATAGCGGTCTTGAAACAATCAATCGAGTGTCGATTGCTTTGAAATTTCCAGCATTTATATCAATTCTTGACATGTTGCGTGCATTATACTTAATACCCATGGCTATTGCAGATTTTTTTTAAATGCAACCTTACAGTTAGCAGTTCTTCTCTGAAATTAACTAAATTTCCATCTTGATCTAACACTTTAACTATTATTTCATTTATTATACATGACCTGATTGGTAGATATATAATCGTAGGTGGACACTCGACAATTTTAAATCCTGCAGGTACTTGAGAAAAAAATTCGTGTATTACATGGGCTGGTTTACTATTTAAATAGGATCCACTTGCAATATTACAATCGATTAAAACTGCATTCACTTTACAAATGTTGATCGCGTAGTCTGCTTGATGCGTGACAAATGCTAGCAATTTTCGCGGATTGAAACCAAGTAGAGAACCAATTGAATCCTTTTTGGTAAAATCCACATCTAGACTACATTTAATACTACATTTAAGTGTATTATTGTCAGCTGTAATTTCTATATACACTGGCGTCTTTCTAGCGCTTCGTGATTGATCCATACGACCACGCCATCTTTTATCACCTAAAGCTTTTGAAGATATTTATTACTTTCTCTAATCTCATAAGCACCTTCAGGTATTTCTATGAATTCTCCGTTAGATCCATAATAAAATTTATTATTTATTCTTTTTTCTATGTTTGGAATTGTGTTATAAGACTCAAAATTTGTTAATCCTAATACGTACTCCGAATCATTGTCCAAGTTTATAGGCGGATTAAAATTGCTTGTTAAAACTGAAGTGTTTCCCGTTAGAGTAAAAGTGTACGACATAACAACTTCGTACGCAGTTCTATGCACTACTTAGAAATTGTAAGCATAAATGACCGCAAAACACAGTACCGTACGATTGTTCTTGGTTAATGTTATAAAGAATTTTACATTTACCCCCGCTATTCAAATAACTTATCAACTCTGTTGGCGGTCGCAGGTTTCCGTAGCTGTCATAGTAAATAGCGCTACTACCGTACTTTTTGTAAGAGGTCCAATGCGTGCCTAAACCTTCTATTCCATCTAAATTAATTATACCACATTCTTTTAAATTAACTTTCTTGGGAAGATTGTTTCTCATGAACACTCCACGGAAATATGGTACTTCTAATTACTTAACAAACTCTATTAATTCTACATTGCTTAGTGCTCAATTAGGTAAAATCAAGTTGCGTTCCTTTGAGGTTTTGCAGGGGCTAAAAAAAGACCAAAACCTTTTTTTATAAGGTTTGATGTACATGCCGTTTCCGACTGCAATGTCCTCCATTGCCTTGTTATGACGTTGTTTTTCCGCTAGTTGTTCCTTAGCTATTTTAGTATCTGAAACTGCTTTTGCAACAGCAGCTGCACCTCCAGTAAGGGTACCAAGGGCGCTTAGGCCTGGAAAATTTGGTATTAGTGGTAGAAAACCTCCTGTTTTAGGAATTGATATAATACGAGCTGATTTAATATGCTTCTTTTGTTTTGCTGTATTGGCGGCCTTAATTGCTATGTTGATTGTATCCATAATATTAGATCCTTTAGTCTTTTTTAAAGCTGTACGTGCTTGTTTGATAATACTTTTAATACCTAGCGTACTTCTTATTTTACGTTTCTTTATCAGTTTTCTTATTTTATTGATATTTTTGTTCTCAGTGATGCACAGGCACCCATACCAAGTTTTACTTTAGCTTTCATTGCGGTAGCTACTCCAAATGCTGCTACTTTTTCACCTAAAGACGAGTCACCAGAATTTAGTCTTTCTGTAGCTAACTGAGCTAACTTCGAATCTGCTTGATGACGTTTAGATAGATCCTTTTCTTTGGTGTATGCAATATCGTGCTCCTTACAAGCCTCGTCTAACTTGTTTATTCCCTTGTCTCCCCGAGCTAACCGTTCGATTAGTTTTGTACCCGGACCGCAAAATTTGTAACCCGGAATATGCGCTTCAAATGGTAAATTGTTAATTACAGTATTTAATAGTCCGTTCCCAGTAGTTTTAGAATTATTATATGTAATCATTAGCGGACAACTATCCTCTCAAGCTGTGCAGTAAATAAATAAAATATTATGAATTAATGATTCTTTATATACTGCCGTTTCTTATATATATATATATATATATATAAATTCCACTTTTTTACAAATCGAATTTAGTACTTGCAAACATGCGTGTTGTGAAACAATCAACACCTTTAACCATAAACAATAATGACATTGGCGTGCAATCCTTAGCTAAAAAGAAAAACATAGCGTTCTTCTGCCTTCATCTATTCGATGTCTAGTTGTTGGTCCTTCAAATTGCGGTAAAACCAACGTTATGATTGGGCTGATAGAACATCCTAATGGTTTAAAGTTTGAAAACGTATATGTTTATTCTAAATCACTTTATCAACCAAAGTATCAATACCTAGCAACCAATAAAAGGGATCAAATATTATACATTTTCCAGTTCTGATAATATTATATCACCATCTGATGCTCGAAATAATTCAATATTTGTTTTTGATGATGTAGCTTGCGATAAACAAGGTATCATTAGGGAATACTTTAGTATGGGGCGTCATAAACAAGTAGACAGTTTTACCTTTGTCAAAGTTATACTCGTATACCTAAGCACTTACTACGTGATAATGCTAATCTTTTAGTTTTATTTAAACAAGATGATTTAAACTTAAAACACATATATGACGATCACGTCAATACTGACATGAAGTATGATAAATTCCGTGAAATATGTGCTGCTTGTTGGCAAGACAAATACGGTTTCTTAGTTGTAAACAAAGATAGTGATCCAGATCAGGAAGGTACCGAATAGGTTTTGATCACTTCATACATATTTAAACCTTGAGAGACGCAAGTATCGTTAGTATCGAAGAATTTTTTACTACAATAAACTTTTACGCAATGAACAAGGAGGCGATAAAACTTAAAAGAATTTTAATTAAGAAAAGAAACATTGTAAAAACAAATTGCGTCAGTTAAAAGATAATGAAGTCGTCCAAGTGGAATCAATCTTACCCATAACATCACGATTAGAAACTATTGCTAATAAACTGGATGGGGAAAGTGCGGTAAAGAAAGAAAATTTAAAGAAGAAGAAGAACTGCCTCATAGCAGTGTAAAAAAATTAAACCTAAATTGCTAGAAAGGAACGTTGACTATATTGATTCCCGGTTATTGCTCAGCATATACCAAATATAAAAATGATGCCATAGAGGTAGATGATGTTGATGATGACGATGTTGAGAATGAATACGAAGCAGAAATTAATCGAAATGCACAAGAAGCCCAGGAATATATTCAAAGCTTTGCCGATTCACCTGGTATGACACATTATCTCGAACAGCTACATCCGCTACCTCGAGAATATATTTACAATATGTTTAAAGATGTTAAGAACGAATTTGATCATAAATATGGTATTAGGTTTAACCCTGATTCAAATGGTCTTATGATAGGCAATTCGAATTTCGCGTTGGATGATGAAAATGTTCTAATAAATGATTTGAAATATAAAGGTACTCCTGGATTATACGAACTACTGTTTAAAAAATATCCTGTCGGGTACAGTCATCAAGATCTAAAGTCGTATCTTGATATTGTAAAAAGAACAAATGCTAATAGAAGATATTATTCTGAAACAGAACAAATTCAGGGTAATACTTCATATAAGTACAAAAATATAATATCTACATTAAACATACTTCTCCAAACACCCCGTAGACCTAGAACATTACCCTATAGAAAGCGTCTTGGAGACGGTATGACAATGGAAGTATCAAATAACGCTATAGATTATTTATATTGGAATGATCCCAATGAACTTGTTGATAGATTACGACTTTTAGTTTCATCTCAGACTGCTGGACACACAGGTCACGGCAACGAAATAAATTCGATCATTGAAGCATTGCGTGAGGCGAAAGTAATTAGATGATATGACAATTGACAAATTTGGAAGGCACTTACATAACCGTAAAATAGATATAAGTGAACAGGAATATGAAAACAAAAGTGAAGGTTTTGAAACCTTGATTGAGTACAAGTTACATATGCTACATTACACGGTAGTAGCAACGTTTTACTCTAATACATTCCTCGACGGTGACAAGACATTCCTTATTTTCAACATTAAACATAATTATGAATTTCCTATGAGGAAGCAGTCATTGAGAATATTAAAGGATACCCGCAAGACATTGAAATTCTTATAAACGAAAAAAGTTATGTAATTGCACAGTTACAAGGATTTTTGCTTAAACGTATGGATGTAATCAGCTTTCGTGATAGCGGTGCTATTAAAACAATACCACAATGTTTCTTGATTTTATATTAAAAGTTCCTTTCAAAGCAAGTGGAGCCCACGACATTCAAACATAGAAGTATTTCATTAATTGTATTTAATAAATCCTGATTATAAAAAAGTATTATGATAGTTGCTCAATCAAAAGTGAAAGAGGATATAGTAAATGAACTTCATAAACCAGCAAGAATAAATTTCAAGATACGCAAAGTGATAGTAAAAGGTTTAAATGACCTTCTTCAGACCGATTTGATTGAAATGCTACCATATTCGCAAACAAACAAAGGATTTAAATACATTTTAGTAGTTATTGATTGTTTCTCCAAATACGTATGGGCTGTACCACTTAAAAGTAAAACGGGTATTGATGTTACTGCTGCAATGAAAACAGTTTTAAATAAATTTAAAATCCGCCAAGAAATTTGCAGTCTGATTTTGGTAAAGAATATTATAACAAACACTTTCAATCCTTAATGCAGACATATGGCATAAACCATTATAGTGTTTTTTCTAGAAAGAAAGCATGCATTGTGGAACGTGTAATTAGAACTTTAAAGGGAAAAATGTGGCGCTTGTTTAACCTGAACGGATATTGTGAAACAATACAACAATACAGTTCACAATACTATCGGAGTCAAACCTGTAAAAGTTGATAAATCAAATGAAAAAACTATTCTTAAATCATCATTTACCCACATCAAACTTGCAACCAAAATACCAAAATATTCAATAAAAGACAGTGTGAGGATTAGTAAACACAGGGAAGCATTTACGAAAGGTTACACGCCAAATTGGTCAAATGAAATTTTTAAGATTAAAAAGGTAAACGTAACCAATCCTACAACATATATATTAGAAGATCAAAATGAGAAAGAAATCAAAGGTGCATTTTATGAAACTGAGTTGCATAAGGTTAAACATCCAGGAATTTACCTGGTAGAAAAAGTCCTAAGAAAGAGTGGAAATAAAGTATTTGTAAAATGGTTAGGCTTCTCTAACGTACACAATAGCTGGATCGATAAAAATAATGTTTGCTAGAAGTTGTTATAATAATAGTTAATAAGGCTAACATTGTAAAATTATATTAAAATAAATAATACAGACAAAATCTTTCTATTGTTTTTATTATTATTATAAAGGAATTTTGTAAAGCTAACATTGTAAAATTTTATTAAAATAAATAATACAGACAAAATCTTTCTATTGTTTTTATTATTATTATTATCAAGCCATTCTTTAAATAAAAAGATATTTTGTTTTGCGCATTGCAAATTATTATTGCTGTGTCTACAACAATGGATGTTATATTTTAAACGATTGTTGATTTTTAACTCCGATAGCTTAGGACAACCTAGTGCAAGCATATCAGTTACAAAGTTTTGCATTATATATGTTTCAATCAATTTCTTCTTTTAGACCCTTCACAAATACTTCTTCACCGGGTCGGATAATTTGCTTCAAATAAAGCGCTATATATGTTGACACCATTCCAGCCGTTGAAGATTCATCCCAAGAAATACCATGAATATTCCTTGTCACCCAGTCGTTATGTTTTATATGATCTTGACTCAAACAACTGGACTGCATTGGCAGTTTAAAAATTTGATGCCAAACATCACCTTTCAACAAGTCCAAAACCGCAATTTCTTTACACACAAACTCGTTTTTCTTGTATTTAAATCCCTGAATATCAATTATATACATGTTTGTATGTAAATATATGCAGTAAACTTCGACTAATTAAATGAATATTAGGAGTAATCTCCTTATATAGCAGATTACCACCATCTGCGTACTTTGCCAACCCACTTTTCAACCTATCACAAGAGTGAACTCATTTTGAATTGAAACCGGCCCATGTGTATTTGCAGCCTCTAAACATAAATCAGAATCCACTTTAATTAAAACACAATTGACTTGAATGCGATATTTTGCATCTGTCATACTGTCTCGCTAGAAAACCAAATTCAAAACATCTACACACATTCTTCTCTGCACTTACATTTTTCAACATACGTGTGTTTTGAAATATGTTCCATTGAAAGTAATATAAAGCCGATCCTAATTCAAAACGTGCCCAGAAGTATTTTATATTTGAAAAGAATTCAGGTTTTCACATTTTACATTAAAAGTATATAACGCCGATCCTAATTCAAAACGGTGCACGTGTAACTTCTCGCTAGAAAACCGAATTCAAAACAGCTACACACATTCTTCTCTGCACTTACATTTTTCAACATACGTGTGTTTCATTGAGAGTAATATAAAGCCGATCCTAATTGAAAACGTGCCCACAAGTTTTTACATTGAAAGTATATAAGAATTCATGTTTTCACAACTATTTTACATTGAAATGTTTTCACAACTATTTTACATTGAAATTATATAGGGCCGATCCTAATTCAAAACGTGACAGACGTATTTTACACATGGAAAATACGTCTGTCGCGTTTTGAATTAGGACCGGCCTTATTTACCTACTATAATCCTTGCTGCTCGTCCAGTACATTTAGCACCAATGCATGCATCCGACTCGCATTGCCCATGCTGCGAATGCAGTTAGTAGAAACATCGGAAACGTTTTCCATATTATACGGATCAATAATCACATCGCGTGCATATTAAAAATCCAAAAGGGCTGTAGCGCACGCACACAAATTGGTTGCAAGTCGTGCAGTAGAGATGCAGTACTACTATAAACAAAAACTTAATAAAACACTTTAAACCTATACTAAGGAATACCAAACTTGTTGTCTACAGAATACTTACTAATAAAGCAATTTAATTTTAAATAACTTCTACGTCATATTTTAGGAAATGGTAGGCTTGAATATTTTCTAAATTAATCACCAAGCGAAAGTATATGCTTAGCGGTATTAAAATTAACCATTATTTTCCCATTTTTACGACCGTGGTTAATTATACATTAAAATTTAATTTGTTTACGTTCGAGCTACCCGTAAACTAACAATGCGCTGTATAATACATGCATACCCCTTCTCTGCGCTACGGCTAATCTAGTAGTTGCTTTACTGTTAGGACCGATGCAAAGCACCATTTTATACTTTCTATAGCACATCGCGCACTTTTTCGTCTGATAATTAAATTTTGCTCGTGTAAGCTTTTACACTTTCGCATATTTAAACATCTAATACGATCGATTAACCACTTTCGATTACTCTAACGGGAACCGCCATACATTTCGCCGCACCGTTCCTTTTGAATCCAACAATCCTATGGGCTTCCACACACTAACACCTAACGTATCTTTCCTACTATTTGTTAAACAAAAACTACCGGCATCGCCATGTTTGTATGTGGACGTAAGCAGATGTTTGTGGATGTGTACGAGAATATGTAACCATATACATTAATCACTTTAAACTATTTTATTTAGTCCACGGAAACTACTATTTTTCTAAACCACAACTAATAATCACCTTTATAGATTTAACATTTCTACCATTTCCTAATAACTGGTGCTACGTACATGGAAATTTTAATTTCTTATTGGAGAGAATCATTATTCTTCCACGCACTGCTGCGTAGTTGCATGCCCACCCCTTTTGGGGATATATGCTCGTTATAGGTTGTAAGACCCTCGGTTTTACATAACTACACTTCGTGAGACCCCTTTAATCTTTTTAATCGTGTCTTTCTTGCTTACAATACAGTAGGACTTAGACCTACTACCAACAAATTTTAATACTAGACCCACAATAAATTCGTCGTTAATTTTCCCTACAACTTTTTTTGTTGACATGCGGTATATTGTGTTTATTATACGCGGGGTAGTCACTCTTTTAAGATAAATAAATCTTTTTTGGAATCAACTAATATTAGATTTTTCTAGGGAGCCCAAATCTGTAAATAGATTTTAAATAGGGCCACCCCATACAAAGTCATGTCTTTTAAAGACCAAAACCTCTAATTTTGCCCATCTTTATATAACTCCATCTTTAAAACCCTTTTTTCGCTACCCAAACATATGCTTTAACCAACCATTCCCCTAGAAATCTAAAACCGCTGTGTTCTGCGAACACCACGTGGAGATAACACGTATACTCTGTCAACCAGGATAGAAGCAGGAAGGTTTTGGAAGGTGGGCGAAGAACTTAAAAATTATGGAATCTTAAAACTAATATACACAATAGATTTACAAAATCTATACAAATATAAACAACTATCTTATATCTTTACGCCCCCATGCGTAGATTGTTGTACTATTAGGAATGATGTACCTTTTGTCATCTTCCCTCGATAAACTAATTTTATTAATAAGCTGCGTATACAAATTGTATTCTTTTACTGCGGATACATACGCAGGTAAGTACTCGATACCATCCAAATAAAGAATTGGATGCTTGGTGAATGTTAACATCCGCTTCCCATGAGCACCCCTGCGCATGCACATCCCTGCCCATGCGCACCCCTGCGCGTACGAACCCCTGCCCATGCACGTTGCCCATGCGCACCCCTCTCTGTGCGATTGCTATTTCGGGGTATCGTCACAGCCTTTTATAAATAAAGAACAATGTTATATACTATTATAAAATGTTTATTCTGACATTATACATAACAAATTTAAAAATATTTAATACCAAGCATGGAGTCATTTAAACTTAATTTTAATACAAAGTTATACACAGAAGACAGTCCTTTCTTTATGTTTGTTTGGAGTGGTTTTAATTTTATCTAATTTTATTCGCAGCTTAAAATTTAAATCGACACCCAAGTCTTCTATCTCCTTTGTAGCCAATAGTTTGATACATAAAGACCGTCTAGGTTTTCGAATTGTAAAATGTACCGAAGTTTGCCTCTAAAGTCTTTGATTCCACCGACAACCAGATCCATTCCTTCGTGTAATTCTTGCAGCTTGTGACAATCTTTTAATCGCAGCTTTCCCAATATATCCTGCATACGTATCTTGTTAGCTTGATCGACTTCTTCTTGTCGGTATTGGAGGAAATCCTTTTTCTCCCACACACTGTTGCGTAGTTGCATGTCCACCACTTTTGGGAATATATGGTTGTTATAGGTTGTAAGACCCTGGGTTTTAAATGATCCGAAAGGTTCTTTACTAGGTAAATATACAATGTTTAGCGGAACCCCTTTGCGTGTGGTGTACGCCAAGGTTACGAAACCCGCATTCCTTAGTTCGTCTTTGTTATCTGCCATTTTGATAAATACGTTTTTAGAATAACCTTTTAAAAAGTATACGGATTTAGTATCATCCTTTTCTGCAAGAACGCCTACATAACTAAAAGAGTCTTTCTTACTAACCGCAAATGCATACAGCTTGTACAACCCGGATGTATTTAAGTCACTCCATCGGCACATAAAATAATCTTTTAATTCTTCCTCATTTTCTCTAATAAGATGTTCTTTGTCTAACACATCTTTGTATTGTTCGCGTATTGTCGCAGTGTTTTCCATGTAGTCCAATTTTCGCCTTTTTGCACCCATTTCCTCTAATTCCAGTTCTCTTTTCCTTCCACTTACAACGTATGGCATGCATAATGGGGCAATTTCCTTTAGCGTAAACAGATAGAGTTTACTACCAATATTTACGCGTTGTCGTACAACCTCTGGACGAATGTTAGGCGTATCTATCAACCCCAATTTCGAAATGACTATTTCTTTTGGAATTGTAGAATATGGTGTTGCAGATTGTGTAAAATATGTACTACCTGCTTTAATGTAGCACTTGTGTATGATTTTTATTTTATCTAGGCTATCCTCCTCCTCTACTATCTCTAAATAATTTACAGGTAAATAGTTAAAACTAAAAGACGAAAGCACATACTTTATTAATTTTTTTCTTTCCTTTGGTTTTTCGGACAACTTAATTTGCAAGCCCGTCAATTTCTTTGTATTGCCATTACGTACTGTAGCAGGTTATTATACACTAAACAGCAGCTATTTTCACCCTATGGGGCAATTTCACCCTATGGGGAAATTTCACCCTATGGGGCAATTTCACCCTATGGGGTAATTTCGCCCTAACCTAACATCCTACATATATCCGGACATATGTCGATTCGCATCCCTCTCAGCCTAGGTCGGATAACAACATATTCGACTATCTTCGGCAGTATACGACCCCACTCTGTAGAATACATAAGAGAACAATTTTTTCGTATTCAATTTAGTATTCGATAGTAGCTAGAACGGTAAACATGAGCGTCTCCAAGGTGATTAACGTTTCTCAACTTCTTGGGAATAAAGTGAAACCGACAAATGAGCGATTATGGGATTATGGCTGTTGACAGAAAATATGTGCAACAATAATCTGGTGACAGATATTGGTAATATTTGTTATGTCGAAGGCGAACAGATGCTGACTGGTGGACTACACACACCAATTACAGAACCATTTTGTGACAATACAATGTTGGTTAAAATTTGCGACTTTTCTGACGCCGAACAAACATCTGCAAACAAAAAGATGTTTATCCTAAAAAAGAAATTTGTGGTGCATTTAACAGCTATCTACGAAGAAAGTTCAACCGATTTGTTTCCGCCAGGCATGGTGTTAAAGCTAACCTTCCGTTTTCTCTGGAAAGCACTAAGAAGATGGGTCAGAGAGCAAAAGAAATTATCGGAAAAGAACACCTCGAATGCATTAATAAAAAATTCCAAAATACTATATGTGTTACATACAAAGTGGAACTAGCAGATGTTAAGTTGGAAACTTTATTGGAGGAACTACCAGATATATTAGACGAACTCGAAAAAGATTATTTCTATCTTTTTGACATGGATGTAACCCAAGATTTTGCTGGCATATTTAGCAAGATGGAGATGTGTAATTATTTAACTACAAAGCATAACTTTTGCTATAAGGGAGAATACGAAGAAAAGTGTAATATTATAGTTGACAACGATAAAACTGCGGGAATTGAATGTTTAACATGGCTAACAACCAATGCAAGAATTAAGATATACAACAAATTTGTGTGTCAGATAACAGGTCCTGGTGTTAATAAACAACTTGGCAATCATATACTAGATTTTTTACGTTGCCCAGATGTACGTTTAAGAGAAACTTTTGCATCTACTTTGGCCAAAGAACATGGTATTACGCGATTGGAACCGACAATATACAACTGTGCAATTGGAAGCTATGTCAGTGCGGAACGGGTGTATAAACCCTTAAAAGACTGTTTAACCTTATTGGAAGATAGTAAGTTATACTTATTAAAGGCGCCAATGTACTCGGTACCACTTGCCAAAATGTGGAGTAAGCTATCGGCCAAGCTACAAAATAGCTGCTGTTTAGTGTATAATAACCTGCTACAGTACGTGTATTGGGGTAATGGCAATACAAAGAAATTGACGGGCTTGCAAATTAAGTTGTCCGAAAAGCCAGAGGAAAGAAAAAAATTAAAAAGTATGTGCTTTCGGCTTTTAGTTTTAACTATTTACCTGTAAATTATTTAGAGATAGTAGAGGAGGAGGATAGCCAAGATAAAGTAAAAATCATACACAAGTGCTACATTAAAGCAGGTAGCACATATTTTACACAATCTGCAACACCATATTCTACAATTCCAAAAGAAATAGTCATTTCGGAATTGGGGTTGATAGATACGCCTAACATTCGTCCAGAGGTTATACGACAACGCGCAAATAATGGTAGTAAACTCTATCCGTTTACGCTAAAGGAAATTGCTCCATTATGCATGCCATACGTTGTAAGTGGAAGGAAAAGACAACTGGAATTAGAGAAAATGGATGCAAGAAGGCGAAAATTGGACTACATGGAAAACACTGCGACAATACACGAACAATACAAAGATGTGTTAGACAAAGAACATCTTATTAGAGAAAATGAGGAAGAATTAAAAGATTATTTTATGTGCCGATGGAGTGACTTAAATACATCCGGGTTGTACAAACTGTATGCATTTGCGGTTATTAAGAAAGACTCTTTTAGTTACGTAGGCGTTCTTGCAGAAAAGGATGGTACTAAATCCGTATACTTTTTAAAAGGTTATTCTAAAAACGTATTTATCAAAATGGCAGATAACAAAGACGAACTAAGGAATGCGGGTTTCGTAACCTTGGCGTACACCACACGCAAAGGGGTTCCGCTAAACATTGTATATTTACCTAGTAAAGAACCTTTCGGATCATTTAAAACCCAGGGTCTTACAACCTATAACAACCATATATTCCCAAAAGTGGTGGACATGCAACTACGCAACAGTGTGTGGGAGAAAAAGGATTTCCTCCAATACCGACAAGAAGAAGTCGATCAAGCTAACAAGATACGTATGCAGTATATATTGGGAAAGCTGCGATTAAAAGATTGTCACAAGCTGCAAGAATTACACGAAGGAATGGATCTGGTTGTCGGTGGAATCAAAGACTTTAGAGGCAAACTTCGGTACATTTTACAATTCGAAAACCTAGACGGTCTTTATGTATCAAACTATTGGCTACAAAAGGAGATAGAAGACTTGGGTGTCGATTTAAATTTTAAGCTGCGAATAAAATTAGATAAAATTAAAACCACTTCAAACAAACATAAAGAAAGGACTGTCTTCTGTGTATAACTTTGTATTAAAATTAAGTTTAAATGACTCCATGCTTGGTATTAAATATTTTTAAATTTGTTATGTATAATGTCAGAATAAACATTATATAATAGTATATAACATTGTTCTTTATTTATAAAAGGCTGTGACGTTACCCCGAAATAGCAGTCGCACAGAGAGGGGTGCGCATGGGCAACGTGCATGGGCAGGAGTGTGCATGCGCAGGGGTGCTCATGGGCTGGGATGTGTCTGGGCGTACACGAGGGAAGCGGATGTTAACAGTCACCAAGCATCCAATTCTTTATTTGGATGGTATCAAGTACTTGCCTGCGTATGTATCCGCAGTAAAAGAATACGATTTGTATATGCAGCTTATTAATAAAATTAGTTTATCGAGGGAACTTGACAAAAGGTACATCATTTCTAATAGTACAACAATCTACGCATGAGGCGTAAAGATATAAGTTAGTTGTTTATATTTGTATAGATTTTGTAAATCTATTGTGTATATTAGTTTTAAGATTCCATAATTTTTAAGTTCTTCGCCCACCTTCCAAAACTTTCCTGCTTCTATCCTGGTTGACAGAGTATACGTGTTATCTCCACGTGGTGTTCGCGGAACACAGCGGTTTTAGATTTCTAGGGGAATGGTTGGTTAAAGCATATGTTTGGGTAGCGAAAAAAGGGTTTTAAAGATGGAGTTATATAAAGATGGGCAAAATTAGAGGTTTTGGACTTTAAAAGGCATGACTTTGTATGGGGTGGCCTTTTTTAAAATCTATTTACAGATTTGGGCTCCCTAGAAAAATCTAATATTAGTTGATTCCAAAAAAGATAAAATTTATCTTAAAAGAGTGACTACCCCGCGTATAATAAACACAATATACCGCATGTCAACAAAAAAAGTTGTAGGGAAAATTAACGACGAATTTAATGTGGGTCTAGTATTAAAATTTGTTGGTAGTAGGGCTAAGTCCTACTGTATTGTAAGCGAGAAAGACACGATTAAAAAGATTAAAGGGGTCTCACGAAGTGTAGTTATGTAAAACCGAGGGTCTTACAACCTATAACGAGCATATATCCCCAAAAGGGGTGGGCATGCAACTACGCAGCAGTGCGTGGGAGAATAATGATTCTCTCCAATAAGAAATTAAAGTTTCCATGTACGTAGCACCAGTCATTAGGAAATGGTAGAAATGTTAAATCTATAAAGGTGATTATTAGTTGTGGTTTAGAAAAATAGTAGTTTTCGTGGACTAAATAAAATAGCTTAAAGTGATTAATGTATATGGTTACATATTCTCGTACACATCCACAAACATCTGCTTACGTCCACATACAAACATGGCGATGCCGGTAGTTTTTGTTTAACAAATAGTAGGAAAGATACGTTAGGTGTTAGTGTGTGAAAGCCCATAGGATTGTTGGATTCAAAAGGAACGGTGCGGCGAAATGTATGGCGGTTCCCGTTAGAGTAATCGAAAGTGGTTAATCGATCGTATTAGATGTTTAAATATGCGAAAGTGTAAAAGCTTACACGAGCAAAATTTAATTATCAGACGAAAAAGTGCGCGATGTGCTATAGAAAGTATAAAATGATGCTTTGCATCGGTCCTAACACTAAAGCAACTACTAGATTAGCCGTAGCGCAGAGAAGGGGTATGCATGTATTATACAGCGCATTGTTAGTTTACGGGTAGCTCGGATGTGTAATTGATCACGACTTATAGATCCCTCGGGGGTTTAAAGAATTCCAAAACCATTGTCGTTTGAAAAATGTTTGGAAATTATCAGAACGGGGGCGGGTTGAAGTTTAATGGATGATTGACCGAGTTTTTCTACCTTTTACGAAGGAATCGGAAGTTGACAAACATCAAGCATCTAATTCTCTATTTGGACGATATCGAGTACTTACGGGTTCTAGAAATCATTACGTGCTACCGACCGCTATGCGGAAGTGTAAAAGCCTACAGAAGCAAAATTTAATTATCAGACGAAAAAGTGCGCGATGTGCTATAGAAAGTATAAAAAATGGTGCTTTGCATCGATCCTAACAGTAAAAAGGAGAGTGACTTTTTCTAGCAACTACAAGAATAGCAGTAGCGCAGAGAAGGGGTATGCATGTATTATACAGCGCATTGTTAGTTTACGGGTAGCTCAAACGTGAACAAATTAAATTTTAATGTATAATTAACCACGGTCGTAAAAATGGGAAAATAATGGTTAATTTTAATACCGCTAAGCATATACTTTCGCTTGGTGATTCATTTAAAAAATATTCAAGCCTACCATTTCCTAAAATATGACGTAGAAGTTATTTAAAATTAAATTGCTTTATTAGTAAGTATTCTGTAGACAACAAGTTTGGTATTCCCTTAGTATAGGTTTAAAGTGTTTTTATTAAGTTTTTGTTTATAGTAGTACTGCATCTCTACTGCACGACTTGCAACCAATTTGTGTGCGTGCGCTACAGCCCTTTTGGATTTTTAATATGCACGCGATGTAATTATTGATCCGTATAATATGGAAAACGTTTCCGATGTTTCTACTAACTGCATTCGCAGCATGGGCAATGCGAGTCGGATGCATGCATTGATGCTAAATGTACTGGACGAGCAGCAAGGATTATGACGTCATTTAGTTCTCCGCTGAATCCTCAACTTCGTTCGGGTGTCTTCGGAAACCTTCGGTTTGCATTCTATAGGGTACATAAAGCAGGTACGCAAGAGTAAACTCTTTAGTTATAAGTTAGTTCGCTTACAAGTATCACCAAAGTCCTATAGTGCAGATTTTGTTTTGTACTAAAATGGTATCTGCAAACGTTTTTAAGTGCAACTCTTGCGGTGCTTCCTATACCTGGAAAAATGCTCTCAAACGGCACCAGAACAAATGTCGTGGTGTAACATCGTCTACGGTTAAGCTTATACATCCGTCCGCAGCAAAGTACTTAAACTGTGGGTCTTGCGGTATCGTTTTTACGAGAATGGACAACTTACAGCGACACAAGGAAAAACAGCACGGTATGTCATTAAGCCGTAAACGTTCAGCTCCGCCAGCTGTTAAAGGGCCTTGTACGAAACAACCACGAATGATGTGTAAAGTATGCGATTTCGAAATGGAAAAGACTACGAATGCCGCACACTTAAGAAGCAACAGACATAAAAATGCATCAGTTACCGCTACTAGCGACAATTGTGTAGAAATGGTTAGCACAGCGTTTAACAACCGTATGGCTAGCTATCGCATAAAGAATGCCAGTGTCGAGAATGGAGTGCCCGAGTTTCTTTGGAAGCAGAAAGAGCGATTTATTCGATTAATTAATGAAAAAAAAAATACAACATACAGCAATAAAAGTCTATTGCTAACTCTACGGTGTTTACACCAAAATGGGGGAAGAGACTACCGATGTGAAATCCTTTAACACAAAAAATGTGGTTATAACGTCTTCTAGTAATCTGGAAAATCTGTACGAGGTCTTAAGCAAAACTATGCGAACAAAATCAAAGGAATTTGAAACATGCGAGTCCGGTTGGTCTTTGGAAAAGGTGCTCTGTTTAGAAATAAATATTAATAAGTATAAGCCGATATGAGAAGTTCTAGGTTGAAAATAAAAAATTGTGAATATGTATTTAGAAATGTGGTTTACAAAATTTAAACTGTATTAGTAAAAATTGTCTGTAATAAAAAGTTTTAAGAATCGGTTTTAGATTTTCTTTTAGGTATAAGCTGCAGGAAAGTTATAATTTAGAGGGTGTGTGTAAAATGGTAAGAGGTGGTCCTGTTTTAAATCTGTTTACAGATTCGGATTCTACATAAAATTTTAGACTAACAAGATGTATTGCATGACTAAAAAAATTTATAAGGACCGTCAGAAATCGCTACCAGCAAAAAAAATCTTAAAATGGGGGTAGCTCTCTGGGGGATGCAATCTAAAAATTTTAAAGAGATTCGGGTAGCTGAGAAAATTCTAATATTAATTGATACCAAACAAGGTAGGTTTATCTCATGGGTGGAAATGTGGAGAAAGATTTATCTCGCAGAGGGTATGTGTGTAACTTTGCAGGGCGTGGTCCTATTGCAAATCTATTTACAGATTCGGATTCTGCGTAAAATTTTAAACTAATTTATTGTATTGCATGACTAAAAAAATTTATAAGAACGCTCAGAAATCGGAACAGGTAAAAATTCTTGAAATGAGGGTAGCTCTTTTGGGGATGATGCTATTTAAAAATTCTTAGAGATTCGGGTAGCTGAGAAAATTCTAATATTAATTGATACCAAACAAGATAGGTTAATCTCAAATGATGCATTGGCTAGTCGAAGAAAACTATTTGGTTCAGAATGTTAGCGGTAAAAAAATCTTAAAATGTGGGTAGCTCCCTGGGGGATGATGCAATATAAGAAATTCCTAGAGATTCAGGTAGCTGAGAAAATTCTAATATTAATTGATACCAAACAAGGTAGGGTTATCTCGAAAGATGTATTGGTTAGACAAAGAAAACTATTTGGTCCAGATTTGGGTGCAAATGTGGATTGTGTGTGTGGAAATGCGGATGCTAATATAGGTTTACCTCGAAAGATGAAAAAATGGTTAGTCGAAGAAAACTATTTGGTCCAGATGTGGGAGCTTATGTGGATTTATATCCGCATTTCCTCCTAGGACTCCCTCCACCGCATTTCCTCCTTATGAGAATTTATATGTAAATGAGGGAGCAAATGAGGAAGGAAAGAGTTGCTTTTCCTCATTTGCTCCTTATGGGGATTTACATGTAAATGTGGGAGCAAATGAGGGTTTTGGGAGCAAATGAGGGTTTTGGGAGCAAAGAGGGAGCAAATGAGGGTTTTGGGAGCAAATGAGGTTCTGATTCGTCACTAAATACTCTACTCAGAATTATGATAACCTGTTGTAATCCAATAAACATTTATTTGACAATTTGTTCGGGTAGTATTTTTCCATAAAAGATGCATAAGACAGGTACGCCGGCAAGTAGTCGTTCTGCTCGAAATCCAAATTTAATCGACCTTGAGGGAATGCCTGAGAGTTTAAAAACACTTTGACATTGGTTATATTGGCATTCCTAAAGTTCGTAGCATTTTCTTCTTTCCTGTCGTACTTCGCATTTTGCAGCGCCAGTAATATCCACCGAGCCTTCTCTGTTTCGTTCGATACTTTAATTCTCCATACTTGCGACTTTGATTGTGTTAGAGACGGTGGTTCGTGTAGTTCCCATTTTCTGAATGCAACTATTATAGATGATTGATTTTGCATCTCCGAAAGCAGCGAAGCCTTGGCGAAGTCACTTAATGTTATATGCAGAACCTCCCATGAAATACGTTGTATTTTGAACGTTACTGTATTTCCAATCGACTTGTAGCAATTTACGTCCGACTTGGATCTGATTAAAATCAGCTCTTGAGGCATGTTGATAGTTTTCTTGTAATCTTCAAAAAACCCAAAAATGGTTTTTAGAGGTATAGCACAACTAAACCGTCCATCTTGGAATATGGTATCGGGCTTCCACCCGGTATGTGTAATAGATTTTGTTTCTGATTCTTCAATGGATACTAAACCCTTAATAGTTCTTGTAATTCCAGGGATTCTGCAGGCATCTATTATTTGATTAGTACCCAATTTGTATTGAATTTCCTCAAACAGAAAATATGGTGCATTTCTAGTAAATTCGTAAGCTTTAGGATCTGGTTCTACTGCTCTAATCGAGTCTGCAGTTGTTGACGCTTTTCTTAATATTTCCGTGGGCTTATAGGTACCCCTTATAAATATGAAACTTTCATGGAGGTATGTGATGTTATCACTGCTCTGGATTTCAATTGAAATTCGATCGTTGTTTCTGCATTCAATGTAAAGGGAAGGTATGTATAATAATCTTCCTTTATTATGGTTTCGTCTAATTTATAACCTCCAAACACATCCAATTTGGGTACGTCCTCATATTTAAGCCTTCCAAGTTTAACGTTTTCTTCGCCGTGGAGATCTAAGCTGCGTTTACTTCTGCCACCCATCATTTATAACTTTTAATTCCAAAGATTTTAAGAAACGTATTTCTTCTGCTGTAAGTCTCTCGACAACTTGACGCATTGATGTCGTAGTCACTACTGGTCGTCTGGGGGTGCTGTAGCGTGTTTTATATACAAAATCAATGGGCATTTTCAGCTGCTTTTTATTTCCAGTCTCACACAGGTGTATGTTTCCGGTGAAAAGTCTACCAATTCGCCCAAATGATCGACTAGTCTGATTGTAATATTATCAATTTCTGTCACGCTCAGCGGATAATATATAACGTGGTTAGGCTCCTTTTCCAGATTATACCCAGGTGGTACAGATAGACTGAATTCGAATATGCTGTGGGTAAGAAAATTGTTTCTGTACGATCTTGCTGTGATATTGGTTTCCACAAAAATGTTTGAGACTGATATTATGTTCACTTGCTGATTAGCGATATGTACGGTATCTACAGCCAATTTGCGATTGGTAAACCCCAAGATGCTTCCAATATTGTTTTTACGGTTTGCCCCAAAATCTATCGGTATACTGTTTCGTATAGAACACTTTAATGTATTATTGTTTGAAATATTGAAATTGTTTAAAATATTTTTCAATGTTCTCGTTGATGTCCGGTTTCTGACTGAACCATTTTTTGAAAACATCCTGTATATATGCATTTATTTCTTCTAATTCGTATGATGCAGGTTCAATGGTTATTCTGCGATGCTCTGAATCGTTAAAGTATAAGATGTTGTTTCCTGGATGTATGTTTTGCACGGTGTTACAAGTATACAGTCCCATTAAGCCCAAAGCATATTCACCGTCCTGTTTCAATTTAATTGGCGGGTAAATGGATCCTGTCGATATGATATTACCATACCCGAACACGCTCACTGTTTTAGCCATTGTCACTAAGAAAGTTTAACACTAAATGTCCACAATTGTATGTGTTGTAAGTCTGCTCCGGTACACTGTTGTAGTAAATTTTACAACCTCGAAAATATCTCTTCACTTCTTCCGGTGGTCTCAAGTCTCCAAACGAATCGTAGTAAAATACACTATTTCCACGTTTTCGGTACCCTACCCAATGTGTACCTTCCTTCGGTGGTATCCAAATTAATCACACCCGACACGTTGACATGCGGTCTAATCTTCTGTAGCTGATCTCTAGAAAAGACGTTGCGAAAATGAGGAATGTTAGATGTGTGTTTCCTTATATCTACATCGGTGAGAGCTCTTCGAGGTAACTTGCTTAGTTTTTTGATACTTTTTTACAAATACCACGGCCCTGTTTGTACGGTTTTAAGAATAAAGCTGTGCCTTTTTTGTATGGTTTTAGAAACATTCCATTTCCTTTTTTTCCAACGGCTATGGATTCCATAGATCTGTTGTGCCGTTCGCTCTTCTTAAGCTGCTGGTTGGCTGTCTTGACATCATTTGCCGCTTTAGCTATCCCTGCAGCACCACTTGTTAGTGCTCCTAAAGCACTTAGTCCAGCGAATATCGGAATCAATGGTAAAAAACCTCCTTTCTGCGGAACGGGTATAATACGTGGGACTTTAATTTTGCTTCTCCCACCAGCTCCTTTTATGATTTTTGTACCAATTAGAATACCAACGTCTAGTAGCTTTTTCAAATTGTCGGAACCAACTCGATCTATTGCGGATCGTATTTTCTTCAAGAATCCGCCTTTGAAACTTATTTTCTTCTTTAAGCCCATACCCATTTTTCTCTTTGCTTTCATAGCGTTTGTCGCAAACCAAGCTGCAGCTTTTTCCCCAAACTTTGCGTCCTTAGACTTAACTCCCCCCAGGCTTCTTCTTCTAAAATTTTATCTGCTCGGTATCTGGCTGGAAGATCGTCAGGGTACATGGAGTATGCGATGTCGTGGTCTTTACACAATTTATCCAATTCGTTTATTTCAGGATCACCTCTTGCTAAGCGCTCATCCAACTTTGTACCAGGACCGCAGTACTGATAACCTGGCATATGCAGCTCAAACGGTAACCTGTTTATAGCGCTGTTGATTAAATCTTCTCCAGAACAGATAATCATGTGTTTACTCAGAAAAATCTCAAACTATACTTTTTTCAAAAAAAAAATTTACAATTATTATAGTTTCACAAACTACTTATACAATATATTTACAATATATTTATATCAACATCTCTTGAGCTGTGATCGTAGTTGTTTACTATAACTACAACTGTCTTTTATAAAATACTCTTTCTAGTTATCACCATACCCAGAATCTTCAGAATCCGGCAAATTGAAACGTCTAAACATTTCCACTAATGTTCTTGTACGTATCACGTCTCGCACAAATATATCCGGAAAACGTATAACCAGCTCCAATGCATCTTTACACAGACACTGACTCTTTAGTGTATAGTGTGGAAACAAAAGACTTGTATAATGACATTAGCGCAAACATTAACAATTTTGATACGAGCGATTACCCCGAAGATAATAAATATAACATACCACTTGTGAACAAAAAGATTCGCGGCAAGTTTAAGGACGAAATCAACGGCGACTTGGTGTTACAATTTGTTGGGACTTGGGCCAAGTCGTATTGCATCATTAGTGAGAAGGACGTAATTAAAAAAATCAGGGGGGTATCGCGTGGTGTAGTGGCGTGGATTAGTTTAGATAGTTTTAAAGACATTGTGCATAATAATTCTGGTGCCCTTACGCATAGCATGGTATGTATTCGGAGTAAAAAACATCAACTTTGCATATAATTAATTAATAAAATTAGTTTATCGGCAGAAGATGATAAAAGGTAAAGAATTAAGAAGATTCGGCGATAGGTACAATCACTGTTTAAACCATTGTTTGAATAACTTAAGCTGTTCCAAAGAGAATGTATTACTGTTACTACCTTTTGTTAATGTATAAATGTATTTAATTTTTAATAAAATTATTGTGGGAATTGTTTTTTTATTTATTTTAGCTAAAAGCCTATCTTTAAAATTTGAAAAAATATATATGTAAAACAGCGCATTACTTTGGAAAAATTAATGTTTTAAAATACAATCAGAAATACTAATTGGTGTTTGCCAATAAATTCAGTTCTATTTTAATAAAAAAAATGTAAACTTACCTTAAATCTTCAAAAAACTTTTCACAAAAAGTCACTGCACAAAAACGATTGTTTAAAATATCGATGTACTTTTACACGCACAAGAAACGTACGGAAGGAATAAGTTTTTACTAATCAGACCGCGTTATATACGGTTTGGAAACTGTTAATGATATTACTAAATGACGTTTGTATTTTCCCCAATCGAGGCCAAACTAGAGCGCTCATTGTATGATTAATAAACCCTCTAGCAATGATGCATGATTCTAATGGATGGCATTGAGCATATCTATTGTATTTCTAAAATCATATAGCCGCTAATTAATAAAAAAGAAAGGTCTACGCTACTTTCACTTTACGTCACATAATTGTAAAGCAATTAGTTTGTAAAACGAATGTATTTTCTAACTATTTAGAATTGAGCATAATTTGTAACGTACTTATTTAGGAAAATGTTAAACCAGAAAAATTTTAAAAGTTATGCGTTTTTGCGATATTCTGAAAACAGTAACATTACTGTTTGAAAAAATGATTTTAAATATTAAACACTTATGGCTTATAAAAAGCTCATTTCTAAAATCCTTGCGGTTTTAGATTTCTAGGGAAATGGTTGTTTAAAGCATATGTTATAGATGAGTAAAACTATTTAAAGAAGTTTGAGACTTTAAAGTGTAACTTTGTAAGGGATGGTCCGATTTTAAATCTGTGTACAGATTCAAATTCCGCGTAAAATTCTAGACTAGCAAGATGTTTCACATGGCTAAAAAGTTTATAAAGACGTTCATAAAATCGCTGCATGCAGAAAATCTTAAAATTGGGGTAGCTCCCTTGGGGGTAATGCTATCTGAAAAATTCCTAGATATTCGGGTAGCTGAAAAAATTCTAATATTAATTGATACCAAACAAGATAGGTTTATCTCGAAAGATGCATTGGTTAGACGAAGAAAACTATTTGGTTCAGATTTGGGAGCAAAGAGCAAAATTTAGAGGTGTGAGAGCTTTAAAGTGTAACTTTGTAAGGGATGGTCCGATTTTAAATCTGTTTGCAGATTCTAATTTTGCGTAAAATTTTAGATTAGTTTAATGTGTCACATAGCTAAAAAATTTATGCGGGCGTCAGAAAATCGTTGCTGGTACAAAATCTTATAATTAGCTCTCTGGGGGATGAAGCAATCTAAGAAATTCATAGAGATTCAGGTAGCTGAGAAAATTCTAATATTAATTGATACCAAACAAGGTAGGGTTATCTCGAAAGATGCGATGGCTACTCGAAGAAAACTATTGTGCAAAATTTAAGATGGTAATGTTATTTATTACTGTCGCCAGATGTGGGAGCAAATGTGGATTGTCTCCACATTTGCTCCTTATGGGAATTTACATGTAAATTTGGGAGCAAATGTGGATGCTGGAGCAAATGTGGTCACAGAAGCCCCATAAATTATCTACTAATAGGTGCGCCAACAATCATTTAGTCTCAAAATGCCCATCGATTGTTTCGGACGTCTAGAGCATATAGATGGAGATATACGACGAGGTCTCCAGGTCGAGGATTTTTATTAATCACTGATGAAGAAGGCTATGATATGCAACACAGTAGACAGGTGAATGCAGCAAACACTAGATTTGACTCTAATCTGGTAACGCAGAAAAGCACAATCATTTTCAAACTTGGAAAAGGAACAATCAGTTTTCGAAATAATCGCATAGTGAATATGATGGAGCCTCAAGAGGGTAGCGATTGTGTTAATAAGAAATTTGCAGTTGACTAGTAAATCACTTTTTTCCTGACTGCTTAAAAAGTACCGAAGACACCCGACGTATTGCTAAAGTTTTCAATACAAACTATGAATGCATAACCATGATTGGATATACAGTTGAGGACGCAGTTGCAATAACTAAACACTACGTTGATGAAAAAATTGATAAGCTTATATCCGACTTGAAAACATACATTCAGTTTTTTATAAATTTATCCGTTGTCTCTAGTACCAACAAGCAGGTGCTCTCCATAGCACTGCATTAATTTATAACGCATCTCCAGAAGCTATTAAAAACAAGTATTATTAATCAAACTCGAACTACATCGAGGTACAACTAGAAAATGATGCACAGATTAGTTTAACATCATTATTACGCAACAACGAGTAAAGAAGTCATCGTAGAAGGATTATTCAAACCAGCACGCAAGTATTTTTTGCATAGATATATTAATCTTAGACCAGCTAATTCAAGCTCAACTATTCAAAGTCCAACCATACTTTCCTGAGAACAATGGTCATAGATATATTTTGGTTGCACTCGACTTTTATACGAAATATACCTTGGCTCAACTTTCAAACAATAAACTGGATTGGAAGTAGCAAATGCAATGGGAAAATATATTACACAACTGTTACAAGATGATGTTTCAGGGAAAGTAAACATACAAATAGATTTTGGAAATAAGTTGTATAATAACTCGTTTAAAAAGCTTTGACAAAGTATAAAATAAACCATTATTCTACATTTTGTGCAACTAAAGTAAGTTTTTGCGAACGACTCCTGAGAACGATAAAAATGGGTTCTTCTATGTGCAAGGCAGTTATAGATGGTTGAATATTTCTCTCAAAGCTACGGAGGAATACAATAATGGATCACACATACTTATTAAAATGACACCCGTAGAAGCAGATGCACATGTAGAAAAAATCAAACTTCTCACCGTCGACAGCAGAGCCGCTACAAATAGAAAGAAATTGCATAGCAAGGGTGATAGCGTGCGCATATCTAATTATAAGACTGTATTGGCAGAGTACCACCCCAGCTGGAGCACCGTATTATTCAAAACTGTAAAAATTCAACAAACAAAACCAATTACACATTTTTTAGAAAATTTGGATGGGTTATCAGTTCTTGGATGTTTCAATGTGGAAGAGATTTAGCTTTGAGAGCACCCAACACGTTCCTAGTAGAAAAAGTTATACGTAAACGAAATCATGGTCAGGAACACTTAGTTTCTTGGTTAGGTGGTGGGAGAAGTTGGATTAATAAAAACAATTTATTTAAAATAATTGAGTTTACTTCACGTTTTAGTCATTTATGTATCAGCTCTGGAAATAGAAACATGGCTTTTATCTTGGACATTCAAAAATTCCTGCGTATGTTACAGAAAACTTTAGAGTACCGAGTTTGAAATTATTACGTTAATACTTTAATTATTCAAGGCATTGTCTACTATATACCAATAATTCTTGGAACTGTGCAATAGAACTGTGGTTATTCTAAGAGCATATAGTTATTATTAAAAGATTTTTTAAATAAATTATTTTATCTTTAGTTGTTTTAACTAATAAAAACTACTTCTAAATATTTGGACTCATACATAATCAAGCTTAAGGTGTTTTGGGTAAAGCAACTTTCAATTTTTTTAATACATCAAGTTCTATTTACATTTTACAGCTTCTGTAGCGCTTTTGAAGACAAAGTCGACACCTTCTTAAAGAGAGAACTCACTTTAAATGTAAAATTGTTTAATTTATTCAAAGTTAACTTCTTTATATATAAAAGCTGAAAGGTAGAATGCGGAAGGTAATATGAGGAACAACAATGTGGAAGGTAAAATGTGGAATGAAAATGTGGAAAAAAAATGTGGAGGTAGAAAGTGAAAGCTAGATTGTGGAAGGAAGAATGTGGGAAAATATATACACAAGGTTGAAACAACACATGTCCACCCACCAGTAAATAAAGTGAGAGGAAAGCTTGTAGATTATGAGATTATTAAATATTATCGGATCGAGAAGTTCAAGCTAAAAAAATAGATTTTGCTATTGTTGACGTTACAAGTGATGTAATAGTGCCACAATTAAATCTTCACAAATTAGTTGACAAAAAAAGCTACGATAGGTGACTTTAAATCAGATTTTCTCCACCATATGGTGGAACTTGGGTTTGCCTTATACGGTGGTCTGCAACCCGTCATCGGAGTTGTGTGCTACAATGGAATGTGTGCAAACTATGCAGTAAAAATTGGATACCTTGAATAGAACAATTTCTGCAATTTATAAGTGGAATTTAAAATTAGATAATTTCTCAAGTCTCGAAACACATCAGATTAAATGGACTGACTAAAGTGGAAGGTGTTGTTGACGTACAATTGGATCGAGAATTCAAATTACAATTGATTAGTAAAACATTTAATAGAAGTGTATGGGTGGTAAATAAATTTCAAGATGAGAATTGGTTTAACCGAAAAGTTAATATTTTGAATGAGTATGAGAACTTTAAGCTACTAAATTTGCGAGAACTAATATGTTATAAAGAGGAAGAATTGAATTGTAGAGACTTTTCAGATTTCTATAAATAATTTGTAGATGATATAACAAATGCAACATATTAAGAGTGGATTAATATAGCATTAGAAAGCGAGAGTCGTGTGAGTAATTATTTATTTAATGATTGCAGCAATGTGAATTATTTAACGTTATTGGAAATAATATTTGTCATCGAAACCAATTCCTGGAAAACGTGGGTGTAAGAAAATCGCCCACGCAATTCTTTAGAAGATTTGATATTTTTGATAAGGTTAATTCTGGGTATCATATATATATATATATATATATACATATATATATATATATATATTGTAACCGGCAATTTTTGGTAGTTTAGCATTTTACGCTATTTCCAAATTCGTAAATACGTTTCTGCAAATTACTATTTCTATATTTTATATTTATTAACTACTTAGGCGAATGCATCGTATTATAATGAGTGGATTGCATCGTTCTTGTCTTCCCAATTCGTATAAATTTTGTTGCTTATGTGGATATACAAGTCTAGATAAGAGACGATAAGAAGTTGTAATAGCAACGAGTTGATATAAACAGATGAAGAGTTGTAGTTTGTTCTTTGTTCCGATATACTAAGTACGTTAAAAATACTGCTTCTCTCTGCTTTTGACAATAGTGAAAATTAATGCGGGATTAATTTTCGTATTGTTCATGAACCAGCACGGCATCTCCCACCCCTTTACGTTAATTTAACAGGTTAGTCTAATTGAGCTCAAAGACAAACCCACATTTTCATCATAATCAAAAACATAAACCTGATAAATACTCCTTTCTACTTATACAAGAAAATTTTACCTTAAAATTAAAAATTTGTTGTTTATACAAATTTACTACTGTCCATTTTTATCAAACAAATTATAAAGATATTCAACACACACCAAAACATCTAAGATCGAACAAAAATGTATAATTTACCTGAAGGTTAATGCACTCGTGGCTCCAATGTACATCGTCCTTGCTAATTCCCCCATTCCAGCTGGTTTATGTTTACGTCTTCGGATTTCTGGCCGCCTTTAAAATTTTTCTACACCACCATTCGTCTAAAAGGTTTTAGGGCTTCTCAGGAACTCATCTATGTATATCGAAATCTTGTTTTGTGGATCCAATCACGGTTACGAATAACATTTGATTACTAACAATCCCGAAAAATAGCACTGAAATTCATAATTCTTTCACGCTATACCAAAACTGCATACTTCTATTCATTTATTTATCGTTACTAATTTGGATAATTGGTACAGTAATACCCGCAAATATAACTAGACTTTATTACCTTTATTTATCTTCTCTAAGTGCACCAATGCATAATAACTTTTATCGTAGCACGTAATCACCATGTATTCTGCTTGACGTATCGAAAAAAATAAAAAGCAACTGCTTGAAGTATCGAATAAAATCAAAAATATAAGAGAGCGAAACTCCTATCAGCACGGGTTTAAATAATGGCTCGCTTGCAAGTCGAATTTGTCCCGCGACGGACGATTTTAAGAAATTCGCATTCTATTTTCCCTTCCGATGTCTCGGCACAATGATTCTACTGAAATTTGCACTCTTCCGAGTTGAAATCTAAGAAATTTACACACGTCTCGCAACACGTCCGAGAACAACTAATTAATTTTACACACCAACTGATATGCTTTCCCCTCTCATGTTTGCATCTTATTTCAACCTTACTCGCCAATCTAGTCTGTTCGTTCTATCTAAAACCTGTGATCTTGTTTTACATTTTTCCCCTCATTTAACTGCTAAAGCATTCCATCTCGTTTGTCTTTATACCACAAACTCGCTTTCTTACTTGCACTCATATAGCTAGAATCTTATCGACTACCATATACATCGTTATTCTTGCAGGTGTTCTGAGTTCTAATACGCTGAAGGCTCTTACGTGACTTCCCCATGTCTTTTATAATTTCTCGATAGTTTTAGTACTTGGAAAGATTAAATTAAATACAAATTGAACATTTTCACTCTGCTTTTTTTTATAGAAAGCGTCCAGTGAATAATCTAACCCCTTTATTTCTAACGAAACGCTTAAATTTTATGCTCCACGGTTTTAATAATGTGTATTATCTAATGAAATTTTACATTACTTCCTTCTACACGTTGATTATGATTATGTACAAACCCTACATTCTAATTGAATGATTTAAATCTACACAGTAGGCCTCTAATTAAGCGTACTATTTTCCACTGCTTTGATATACATGGTGTTTAACATTATCTAAACAATATAAACCCTATGTTTAGAAGTAAATGACGACTTTATCTAATATGCCTTTAAATGAAGCGTATTATTACCTAAAGCTATCTTATACACGGTGCACTAATGCATAATAACTTGTATCGTAGCACGTAAAGAGCAAACTGTTTTAAAGTATTCAATAATCACAAAATATAAGAGCAAACTGTTTAAAGTATTGAATCAAAATCAAAAATCTAAGAGAGCGAAACTGTTTAAAGTCCGGGTTTATATAATAGCTCGCCTACACGTCGGTTTTGTCCCGCGACGGCCAGTTTTTTAGAATTTCGCATTCTCTGTTCCCTTCTCGACAGTCCGCCACAGCGATTCTACTGAATTTTTGCACTCGTGCCAGTTAAATCCAAGAAATTTTCACACGGCTCGCAAACACGTCTCCTTCCGCCTCGGCTGCTGACCTAGATAAAACTTTCATCCTCATTCAAAAAAAAACATTCCTACCACAAAACATCAACGTTAACTCTATTTACACCAATATTCACAATACATTAAAATTTCAAAATTAAATTTCAGCATAAATTGCAGCATCATAAAATTTCAAGTTCAAATTTGTCATCATTTTAATTTGCATCCGGAATTAGAGTCCTTGTAGGATGCATACTAATTAAGTAAACAATATTTGCAGACCTGAGTCTGAATAAAAGGGAGCATCTCCCACCCCTTTACGTTAATTTAACAGGTTAGTCTCATTGAGCTCAAAGACAGACCCACATTTTCATCATAATCAAAAACATAAACCTGATAAATACTCCTTTCTACTTATACAAGAAAATTTTACCTTAAAATTAAAAATTTGTTGTTTATACAAATTTACTACTGTCCATTTTTATCAAACAAATTATAAAGATATTCAACACACACCAAAACATCTAAGATCGAACAAAAATGCATAATTTACCTGAAGGTTAATGCACTCGTGGCTCCAATGTACACCGTCCTTGCTAATCCCACCATTACAGCTGGTTTATGTTTATGTCTTCGGATTTCTGGCCGCCTTTAAAATTTTTCTACACCACCATTCGTCTAAAAGGTTTCAGGGCTTCTCAGGAACTCATCTATGTATATCGAAATCTTGTTTTGTGGATCCAATCACGTTTACGAATAACCTTTGATTACTAACACTCCCGAAAAATAGCACTGAAATTCATAATTCTTTCACGCTATACCAAAACTGCATACTTCTATTTATTTATTTATCGTTACTAATTTGGATAATTGGTACAGTAATACCCGCAAATATAACTAGACTTTATTACCTTTATTTATCTTCTCTAAGTGTACTAATAACTTTTATCGTAGCACGTAATCACCACGTAGTCTACTTAAAGGATCGAATAATCAAAAAACAAGGAGCAAAACTGTTTGAAGTATCGAATAAAATCAAAAATAAAAGAGAGCGAAACTCCTATCAGCACGGGTTTTTATAATGGCTCGCTTGCAAGTCGAATTTGTCCCGCGACGGACGATTTTCAGAAATTCGCATTCTATTTTCCTTTCCGATGTCTCGGCACAATGATTCTACTGAAATTTACACTCTTCCGAGTTGAAATCTAAAAAATTTACGCACGCCTCGCAACACGTCCGAGAACAACTAATTAGTTTTACACACCAACTGATATGCTTTCCCCTCTCATGTTTGCATCTTATTTCAACCTTACTCGCCAATCTAGTCTGTTCGTTCTATCTAAAACCTGTGGTCTTGTTTTACATTTTTTCCCTGATTTAACTGCTAATGCATTCCATCTCGCTTGTCTTTATAACCCAAACTTGCTTTCTTACTTGCACTCATATAGCTTGAAGCTTATCGACTATCATATACATCGCTATTTTTGCAGGTGTTCTGAGTTCTAATACGCTGTAGGCTCTTACGTGACTTCCCCATGTCTTTTATAATTTCTCAATAGTTTTAGTACTTGCAAAGATTAAATTAAATACAAATTGAACATTTTAACTCTGCTTCTTTTTATAGAAAGCGTCCAGTGAATAATCTAACCCCTTTATTTCTAACGAAACGAATAAATTTTTCTGCTCCACGGTTTTAATTATCTAATAAAATTCTACATTACTTCCTTCTACACGGTGATTATGATTATATACAAACCCTACATTTTAATTGAATGATTTAAATCTACCCAGTAGGCCTTTAATTAAGCGTACTATTTTCCACTGCTCTGACATACACGGTGTTTTACATTATCTAAACAATATAAACCCTATGTTTAGAAGTAAATGACAAATTTATCCAATATGCCTTTAAATGAAGCGTATTAGTACCCAAAGCTTTTTTATACACGGTGATTAAAATTATTTGATGTCGTTTATTAATTTTTCTACCCTGGTCTAAATTTGAGTAATATATATATATATATATATATATATATATATATATATATATACTAATTTTATTATTCTGCCACGGCTAGCTTTTATTATTATTCTACACAAAGTTACAATGACCAATTTTTTTTCTTTTACCCCTTTACGATTATCTCTTTGTTTAAGTTATAAAATAAAGTTAATTAATTCCATATAATAAAAAGAAATATTATATACAAGTTTTGAAAATTATTAAAATACACTTTTCAATCAATCAATATTGTAAGTCTTATTTATCTCAAAAATCATATGCTTTGCAATCAATCTAAAGTCACCAAAAACTATTCTTTTTTACAAAGAAGCCTAGAACGTTCAAAACCCCTTTATTATATTAAGTACTTTCAATGTATGCAAAGTTTGTTGCTGACTCTGTTACACTAGTTTATCTTAATTAGGCAAATTCAATATTCAAATTCAAATAGAAAAAAAATGTCTTAAAACTAATAAGATCTAACCTGGTCTGTTTACTTCGTGCTTCTTTATTTCTTTCTCGCAACTCAAAATTGTACCAAAATTATCGACGCATCTATTATCAACCAACAACAATTAGAATTTTTTATGCATTATTATACCATCCATTTGGATCATAAACATCGTATTCGAAATTATTCTCCACCAATTCGGAATTATTATAAACCCATTTGAAATTTTATCTACTGAATTATGCACCCCTTTGGAATTTCAAAATTATTATCAGCCTCGAATTATTTTCGTCAAACAGCCTCAGAATTAATGTCGTCGTCTTCCGAATTATTATCGTCAAACTTAGAGTTATTGTCATCCGCCTCAGAATATTATCGTCACCCTCTGGATTATTCTCACTAGCCTCAGAATTATTGTCGTCAGCCTCCGAATTATTATCGTCAAACTTAGATTTATTGTCATTCGCCTCAGAATTATTATCGTCAAACTTAGAGCCTTATTATTAATATTATATTTTAGTTTAAATAAATTCCCCAAATTCTACTTACGTTAATCGGCAATAGAAATTTTCATATTCGTAGCACTATCTGTCACTATACAATTACACTATTAAAATATTATTATTACGCGTTACTCTTAGATTCAGAGTAACGCAGTTTGGCCTTGTTGAGTTGCAAATGAGCTCCGTTATCATTGCTCGCTGTTAATATATGGGTAGATCCCCTTTTGTATGTGGGCTTGGCTTACAAGCCTTAACCAATGAAGTCTTTGTATTTCCTACACTTAAAGTGGTTTTCTGATGCAACATTCTTGGCTTTTCGAGTAATGGTTGTTTGCTACAGATACTTTGTTATCAGACCATGCGGTGTTTTGAGTAAATAATCGCTTTTCCATATTATACTAAAATACCTGATGCAATTTGAATTTCGATTTTCATGTACGTTTATCTATTTACGCATCTTTAATTACATTTACTATTAAAAATTGTTGATTGTTACTACGCATTTACACAATGCTTTGTTAAGTTTTATCTCTTATCTCCATATTATATCATAACCAATTAGAATCCTTTTTGAATGCGTGTTTAATTACATGAACTATGCTTACTTCTTAATACGCGTGCTTCTACTGAAAAATATCGTTGTTTGCATTACTTAAAATTACTAAAGCTCCATATACCGGGTGTTAAATATTTGTTATTCACCTAATGTATGAATTACCTATTTCTATGCTAACTATGCGTCCTATTGTTATAAGATGTGTTTATTTGCGTCGCTTAAAACTACTCATACTCTATATACGGGATGTTAAATGCTTACTATTTACAAACTATTCCTATTACTCAATTTTCTACTAAATAAATGCAGTTTCTTGCTTCCTATTATAATTTATGATTCCTGCACGACCTTTGCTATAAAATACACCCTTGAACAACCCCTTGTCACAGCAATATATATATATATATATATATATATATATATATATATATTAATACTCACAAGGTGAGGAACCCAACAAACTTCTAAGATGGTTTCCTCTCATCTAAATAATGAAAAAAGTTCATACAAACATATGTCCGAAAATGCTTTGTTAGCGAGTTACGACTAGCGCAATATTTCGCCCGATTTTCTGGGAAAGGACGAAAATAAAGCCAAACTGATTGTTTATGGCATTGAGTTAGGTGTTAAATTTATTGGATTTTATGAAAATGAACTAAAAAATTGAATAAAACATGTCCCAGACCTCTAAGATCACCTATATCTGAGATATCAGATAAAATACGCAAAATTCAGTCTTGAAAACCATGCTTCGTTTAGATTTAAACTACATTAACTTTGTTAAATGGCTAATAAACACGCAAACTTTAAAAAAAAAACTTGTAGTGAATTTAATTCTGAAGATAACGATGTATAATGGACCTATAATAAATAAGCACAAAGTTTAAAAAATTAATTTTTAATTAAATCAACACATGTGAAGTTAATGTAGTTTAAATCTAAACGAAGCATGGTTTTCAAGACCGAATTTTAAGTTTTTGTCTGATATCTCAGATATGGGTCTCGCGAAGTGTAGTTAAGAATATTAATGTAAATAGCTTTGAGGACATTGTGCATAATAATTCTGGTGCCCTTATGCATAGCATGGTGTGTATTCAAAGTCATAACCACCAACTTTATACCCAATTAATTAATAAAATTAGTTTGTCGGCGAGGATGACAAAAGGTACGTCATCCCTAATAGTACAGCAACCTACGCATGGGGCATAAGGATATAAGTTAAGTATTTTTTTAAGTTTTGTTTATAGTAGCATGTAAGTTAGTTATAAGACAAACCCACCATCCCCATCCTTATTAATCCCTTTGCTCCCGGCGACATGTGTTTACCTTCACGCGGTGTCTCTGGACGGTAAAACAATTTGTTAGATTAACGACAATATGTCTTATTGACCAAAAACACGTTTCCTCTATTTTTAACCAACACATTAATGTCTTTTTTATTACAGGTTACTTTCAGTTGCTTGGATTCGGCTACACGAAGATAATAAAATAATGCTATTCTTTGCAATGTAAAAATTGTATTCTATTAGTTTATTAAACTGTAAATCGGATAAAATAAATTATTAAACTTTTGTGTGCTTAATTTTTTTGTGTTAATACCTCTAAGTGTTTGGATAAAGGATTCTAGATGTTAAAAAGGAGAGGTGATTAAAAATCGATCTTGTTAAAAATTCTTGAAATGAAGGTAGCTCCCTGGGTGATGATGCAATCTGAAAAATTCTTTACGGGGCTTGAATTAATTTTAGGTATAAGCAGTAGAGCAGCCGTGGTAAACTTCACTGAAGAAGCTAAGTTTGGTGTTCTTAAAAATAGGTCATCCTCAGTCTAATTGTATAAATTAGATTCCGTTACTTCGGAGCATTAATGACACCAAAAGTGTGGGACACGAATTTACCAGCTTGTTTTCAGGGGAACTCTGCAGCAATTTATGTCGACCAATCGTGGAGCTTTAGTAACCAGACTTCAGCGACGTTTAACCTCGCAGCAATATATATATATATATATATATATATATATAAATATTTTAGGTAGTTAATTACACAAGGTAAGTTGATAAATACTATCGTATTATAGTGAATAAGATGAAAAATAACAATATATTCTTTTTTAACAAAGAAAAGATAAAATCTAGAACAAGTAAAAAAATCTCTTGTATGCAACAAACAGATAACATCTTTATTTTTTCTCTTTATTTAAATTAAAAGCTCTTAACAGGTTACTTAAATTTAAGCAATGACCCTGGCTGAAGTTATATATTGATTTAAATACAGATCTCTAGAAACGAGCTAGGAACGGTTTTGACAAAAATTCCATTAAAATTAATAATTTTAAATGTATTCAAACTCCTAATGAACACAAAGAAGCTGAAAGAAAAATTTGTATATCATATGTGACCATTTATTGTATACTAAACAAACACAAAAGGCGTTCGAATAAATTTTACAGCATCCAACATTTAAGAGAACCCGATTTGTCTGGGTGGGTAGAGTTTTTGTGTGGTTGCTAACTAAAAGTCAAGAGGACGAAAACTGTTTAAAAAACATTATTTGGATAGACGAAGCAGAATTTACTAAAAATAAAGTATTTAATAGGCACAACAGCCATTATTCGGCTCCGCAAAATCCACATGTAGTCCATGAAAGAAACTTTCAAGAGCAACGGCAATTATTTATATAGAATTTTACGATAAAAATTTGACTGGGGAAATAGTGTGCAGTCAACAATACAAAACCATCCACAAAAAGAACATTTATGGGATCAACTGTACGTTGCTCTATTTCGCAATTACCATTTGGTTGGCGGTTTATTAACAGAAATTTTTGAAGACCAATGGATTGCAAATAATGGTCTATTTTGGTGGTTCCCGAGAATTTGTGTGTGACTACTATGGCCAAGGTCCTGGGTTCGAATCCCGACACGGTCCGCTTGAAAAATGTTAGGTGAGCATTTTTCACAAAATTACACCCTCGTTCGGAGGAGAGGTAAAATGGAGGTCCCGTGTGTGAGTGTTATCACGCACGTTAAATATCCTACCTTGCTTGGAACAGCAAGGGTTTGGTAAAATTCTAAATTTTCCAGGTAAAAAAAACTTGCCTCCTGGCCAATGTAGTACCTTCGAGTGGAGCATTGGAAAATCACATGTAAGGTTCCCGAGAACTCTAGATGGCAGTCTATTAATTTTTTTTTTTTTGGGGTTACTTAAAGAACATCCTCTATTGAGATCCAATCACCACCAAAGACAATATGAAAGATATAGTAAGAACTGCTATAAATTCTTTGTCGCTACAAGCAATAAGAAAAGCAACACACGATTACCTTATTAAAAGAATAAATGTTTATTTAAAGGGAAATGACAGTTTTTGAGCATATCTTAAAGTATAAACATTAATTATTCGTTTATTCTTTTTCAACCTTTATTAAATTTCTGTTCTAAATCATTTTAATAAATTCGTCCCAGGGCATCTCAGTCGTTTATTTTCAAATAAATAAGATATTCCTTAAACCACTTTGACACATCTAAATAGACATACAATTGATTTTCCTAAGCCTTCTATGTTCATTACTGATATTTATTACTATTATTGTAGTAGAACCATTTAATACCTTTAAAATCAAATAACTTAAAAACCGTTAAATATCGAAATAGGACTTGTTACATAAAGTTATCTTAAAAATGATTGAACAATTTAAAAATCCAAAAATATATGAGGTGTTTCATTTGGAAAAATTGAATTTTTAGATCTTGTATGTTAGAAACGTTAAGTAAAAATTTTGAACACTTCGAATGATATTAAATGGAAACAAATTCATTGGAATGTTCATCATACATTCAAATATCAAATCTGTTAATACTTGATTCCTATAAGTATCAATTTAAATGTACATTATTTCCAAAAAAAGGATATCGTTGTTTAACAAAGTAAACATAAAAGGCTAAATATTTCGAAAACGGTAAAATATTTATATATGACTTATTAAACGAATTTAACTTAAAATTATGTATAAAATTTAAAAATGAAAAAATATACAGAGTATTCCATTTAAAACAACAAAGACAATGTCAACTTTCGGTATAACCGAAAGTGCTATGAAAACAAAGATATTTTAGATCGATTCGGCATGTTGAAATAACACCATGTACACAATTTCGTACTTCTATCTCTTGTACTTTTTGAGAGATTTCTAATGCACTGTCGTCGTGAAAAGTACTATATGTTAAATGGTTAGATCTTTAGGTTTATAGAACGATCGAAAATGTAGAAACTGGTATCTTAAAAATCATTTACCAAATGTATTCGTAAGCATAGGCAATAAGAGTCACATCTACTGAAAGTTAAATAAACAACTAAAATTGACCTGATTATAGATTTCATGTTTAATTATTAAAATATGTTATAGGCTCCGTTTTCCTCTAAAGTAGCATAATTATAAATCCATATTAATATTAATGGAAAACCATACGCACATTATCAAAATTGGAAATAGATAGTCTCTAAAATGATTAAATCAGCTAAGGATAAAGGAATTTATAATAATTGTTGGTTGTTTTGCTAAACGTATTTTTATTATAATTTCTCTCAATGAACACATTTTCATATAAGATAAAAACAGATTGTGTAATATACAATAAGAATAATAAGTAATAATAATAAACTTCAAAATAGTCAAGAACCTCCAGTAGGTATATAAATAAAAGTGGTAATGTACTACTTCTACAAACTTTTAGGAGGTACTGTCACTAAAACAACATTACTACGCCTGTAAGGCAGTCACCAACAGTCATAAATTGTTGATGTCTAATGGTGTTATCTTCCCTTGTAATATTATATAATCCGAGTTTTAATAAATATTATTTAACTTTTTATGATACCTTTAAGGCTAAACGAGATCACTAGTGTACTACTAAAATATGCAGGCCTACAGTGGACAGTGTGTCAGTCGATTCATCTGGTATTCTACAGAGTGAATGCAAATAAGCACTGTCACAGCATAAAACCCGCGCACCAGCGGTACTTTAAAGATTGTTTATCTAAAGAATATTCCTATCACTTTAAATAATTTGACATTAAAATACAGTACTTGTAACAATTAGTATTGCTCATCCTCATACTTATAGTAAAAATTATGGATAATGAATAACCTATTTTAGTAATACATAATAATCTATTGAATTGGATTGTAGGCATTATTTAACTGAAATTTATTGTAATAAAGATGACAGATAAATTTCTATTTATATTATTTAGGATAACAAGTAATAGAATTTCTAATACATATATTATATAACAGAAACTACATGAATATACTCTTTGGATAAAATATGTACTAACAATATATAGTATTTTAAACCAGTATTCAAAGGCACCAGCTCTTCATACCTGGTTAACGAAAAAGTGTAGAAAAATGAGCATATGCATATTTTGATTTGACACGATAGTTGTGAATAAGATCACACAGGCTTTGGCAATAACATAGAATATCCATGGTTTACCTACTTATGCAGAATTTTGCTGCTGCAATAGTTTGCAACACCTTTTCAAATATTATCACTATGCACAAGTGATTATCTCTTATACAATAAAATACTGATTAGACGTTTGAAAACTACAATTTCAATTTCAATAGGGTTACTTGTCTATGTACTACAAAACACATTATGAATAGATAGTAATGACTTCCTGACCTCCACCGCGAACCATTAACACACGTTCTAAGCCTTCGGTAAGCACTTCTAAAAACTCCATATCTGAAAATAAAAATAATTAGTTGCATAGAAAGCTTCAGTAGAGATATAAAATTACTTTTAATATATATTTTTTACGTTTTGTAAGTTCTTTGGGTTATATCTACTTGTATCTAGTTTCTATTTTTTATTATTAGTTCTCGTCATCTACTAATTACTATTTTTTTATTAGCACCATTAATTAACAATTAATTCATCAATTTAATGCTGCAGAGTTATTAATGGATCTATATCTGCAAGACATAGGGCATTTAATGCATTAATACATACGTATTAACAAACTACAAATTACATCGAGAACTTGGCTGTGCTAAGGGAAGTTATGCACTGTGGACATAATTATCGACAAAGCACCTGAATTGAATGGTTGAGTTGAAATAATTAAAAGTAAAAAAATATAAGAATTTTTTAACATAGCAGAACTAGTTGCAAAATTTAAAAGGGCGCGACATTAACTTAACCTCAATGGTACCACATGTCATTCATTTAGTTTTTATTAATCTTATACAAAAGGAATACGTGATTAAATCAAAGTTACTAAATTCAAAATTCATTCAAAAAAAAAATTAAATAAAACCTTGCCATAGTATTTTAATAAAGCAAAGTTGCTTGTGTGTCGTAAAGTTTTAAGAACATAAAAGAATTCAGAACTAAAAGTTTATAAACACATGACAAAAATAGTTAAAATAACAATAGACGTATTTTTCAGATATACATTGTAATTGGCATCAACGGCTATTTTAGAATATATATCAAACAAAGCAAGAACTATTAATATACCCTTTTCTTAAATAAATGATACGTGATATCTTTTATAAATACAATAGAGAAGTTTGGTAAATCCATCCAACTTAGCAGTCTTTTGTGGAATGGTTGTTGTTTGCAGTACCCCATTTCCCACTAGGCCAAATAAGAACGTGCCTACAGCGAAAAATTCTAAGGAGCACAAAGGCGCAAAGAAAATAAATTAATTGTGCTTAGCAGTTAATTAAGAAACACTGGCATTGCGCCCTTTACCTTTAGAAAATTTATGATTGCAAACGCTTGCGACAAAGCGCAACACAATAACTTACTGTAATGTATACTCTTGATTTGACTTTTCTGATCAGTGAGTCAACTATCAGCAGTTACCCGGTGATCTATCAGAATAATTAATAAACTCGCCAGCGCCCCAGACGCTCCAACCAGCATCTAGTACTTTCTGTTGTATGTACACACCTAATAATTATTGCAGCCCGTCGCGCGTGTGATAATAGTGATTAATTCTACGTGCGCCAGTGCCAGTTGATCAATTTTAAAGATTTTTTGTGATCGTGTAGCATTGTAGGGGAATAATGTAACTATGTGAGTGGTTTATATTTCATATCATAAAGAGATGTATTTAGGCTTAAATATAGAAGCTCATTACTACAAGCGGATCTTATTTTTATATTATTGTAGTGGCTTCAAGCAGTTATAATGTACGTAAGTACTTCTTTTTGTTAGTTTTCTTAATTTTTTTCCATAATTTTAAAACAATACATAATACTTTAATCACCGGCTTGATGTTTGCTGTCATGTAAATCGTGAAAGCGATTAAGTCGGTGTAATTACGGATACCGATAAAAAACCAAACCGCCGATTCCCAATTTTGTTTAGGCCTAGTTTCAAACAAAAAACACTAGAGTAATATTTACACATTCCAAGTTTAAATTATGCCCATCCTTAAAATAATTTTTTTATTTGAAAGTTTTTTTGAAAATCACATGCTGTAATAATATGAACCAAATAGGTGTTTTGCACCTTGTACAATTTTTGTAAATTTGAATGCAGGAGGTGTTTATGTTATACGTTATAACTGGTCATTCTCAAAATTATAAAAGTGCAATCGGTGCATTTTCCAATGTAACTGCTCTAGCGCATTTTGGCCCGCATGGTTACACGTTTTTTATAATTGTTTGTGGTTAACAGCTTTTAAGTACATTGTTTTGCTTTACGACAATAGGAAAGAAAAGTGTTTCAGTGTTGTAGGTTTTTAATAACATTGAAGTATTTAAATAAAACGCCATGTCTAAGGTGCAAAATTCACAAAAAAGGTAGAAGAAAAAAACAAAAAAATTTTTAATTAAAGTTCCAAAAATTAGTGTTCTTTTCAGTCTAAAAAAAGAAACTCTCTTCAAATACAAACAATGTATCAGAATCAGGAAGTCAGAACTTAGACACAAACCTCATAGTGTAGATGTTAATGATGGTCCTATTATTACAGTTTTTGATTCGAAAGAAACAATTTATTAGTCAACTTGCAAAGTAAATCGGAACAACCACAGTCGGAGACAATTACTTCTAATGACCCCGTTTTGTGAAACAGGTGAAAAATTCAAGAGCTCATAACTAAAAATAGATTCAAACAAAATAGTGAGGTCGATTTCTCTGTTTCTGGACGTACTTACGGAGTACAGGAAAGGCGTTGTGCTAAAGGCTATTTTAAAAATCGATTTCAGAATGGTGAAACTGAAACACCATGATTAGCTTGTTTACTCTCCTTCAAGGAGGTCTGTGATTTGCGTTTACTGCAAACTGTTTGGAAAAGAAGCAGCATCTTATTTTTCTAAAGGTTTTAATGACTGCAAGAAGCTTCAATTGCATTTCAATTGCAAAAATCTATTGTCCACCGGCATTCAGTGTTATCTTTTGTTTGTAGAACAAAAGTTGAAAAGCGCATAGACAAATGACTTATCAAAGTTTGTGAATCTGAAATAAAGTACTGGCAGTAAGTTTTGAAACATGCTTTTGCAATCAATAAATATCTTGTTACTAAAGGATAACTCTTCAGGCGAACAGACTATAACGCTGACGCGTTACATTAAGCACTAGTAAAGAATTTATTAAATTTGGTTAGTTAGGTGAGCTTTTAGCAAGAAAACGCCCTAAAAAATTTATAAGCTCTGGTAGTTACATTTAATAGCGTTGCTATTTCAATACAATATCAAATCGGGATGAAGAATTAAATTAGGAAAGTACTGCGCACATTAAATACAAAGGTTTGTAAGCATCGGTATGTTAAATTCCTTTGTATTAAATTTTTAAAATTTCAGATATAAACTGGGAAATAACCGTTCATAATAAAGTTATTTGTGCAAATTTATACGGGGTCAAGAAACATTAACTATGGGACGATACACCCCAAAAACCACAATACGCATAAAAGCAGCCATAAAAATATGTGCTGAGAACAAAGCGAATGCCGAAAACTATCTGTAATACAATGTAAAATCGTAGCAATGAATTATTTTCACGGACAGAATGACAATTATCTCGAAAATTGAACAGTTTAGAAACACAACCCATTAGAACGAGAACAGAATGCAATAAACTTCCGGGAAAATTACACTTACGAAACCCACGGATAGTGAAACAAGGGATCACAATAAAATCAGATTATTGCTAGATGCTAGAGATCAGTCAGCAAATTTTCAAATCTTGATGCCGGACGACGTAGCACACCAGGTACAATACTATTATACGACGGTATTCATACTCGGGGCTATTATTGATAGAAAAACAGGTTTTTGGACACGAAGAGCGGAAGTATATATACTGATTTCGTAAAGCTTGCCGGCATGGACTTTTACCTGCAACGATTTTCTGCATTGGGTGTCGATAGAGTTTTGAGGCAACCAAAACTGTAGGTTGATTAAATTTTATTACCTAGCTTATAAACTTTATATACTGTTTTGTTGTATCTATTAATTGTAATTGATTGTAATAATATGTTGAGTTTATTATTAAACAAAGACTATTAACGTTCGTGCACGCTTATTTAAAGCATATTGTATGTACAGAATTCCCATAAAACGAAATTTTCTGTTGTACAAGCAAATTTGCACGTAAAAATCAAATTATTAAATTTTAATATGAAATTAAGTCATTGATAATACCAAATTTTTTCCTTAGCTAAACACGTATTTGACCACTTATGAGTAAACATTGGCGCTGGCTAGCTCAACAGAAGTTATACTACGGAATTTACAAAATGAAATAAAACACAACAATCTCAAGGAAACATCTATACAATCAAAAACACTCTTCTTTCATACTAAACAATTTGTAAAACAATTTACAGTTCCCGTTCGTACAGAAAATAATTAAAATTCTTGCCTAATCTTTACTAACAGATTCATAATTCTATTTAATTAATAGGTGAATAATTTACACATCCCTTATTACTACGCTTGTAAGAGTAATTGTCCAATAAGCCTTGACAAATAATTTATTTAGTAAAGGTCAAAATGCCTCGAACTTCGACCACAAAATTTGCTACAAATTAGCCTTACAAAAAAATAAAATAAATTCTACTCTAAATTCAAAACACTCAAACATCCTTAGCAATTAACAAACAAAGAAATCCAAAATTTTATATTTAAGACTATTGTCAAAGAGTGCTTATCATAATCTCATCTCCAATGTAATTAATGATATTAAATATCTCCTGATGCCATCTTACATTGACGTTAAAATCTCAGTGTACAAGACTATCCATATTCCTTTAAATCTCCATTTATAATACTAATTTTTAAAGTGCATCTTCTATGTTTTATTAATTAACTTTAGAGTAGTTCTTGTATCGAAAAACGTTCAATCTTCATTGAATCTTTACAAAACAAATGATGCTTCATTAAATAATTGCAATCGATAACTTTCATGTTTGAAACTACATAAACGTATACATTTCTTGTTGTAAACTAATTTACAGTATACAATTTTGCTTTATGTCGTACATGTCGAATGAAATCTTGAATCAATCGTTCAAATCAAGTTCCAGCTTTATATATAAAAATTATCTCAATACCTCATCGTTCGAGATTTTTCATGATTTATTTGGAACATTAACATACCCTGGTGATGCGATATTTCCGGGAATTCCACGGTTTTAATCGTTTAATTAGTGTCAAGTCACCTAGGCCGCAATAATTTACGAGCATCGCAAGGCGTTGCTCTTTTGATCTTATTATTACACGAAACCTATGTTACGGTAACTTTCTAAAATAGAGTGATTCTGTATTAAATTACAACGACCCTAATTGAACACGCTAATCTAAATCTTTTGTTATTCTCAAGTAATAACAAGTTCAATATTCAAATATTAAAACCGTCCTGTATAAATGTTCTACAGTACGTGGAAGAGATCAATAACCGGTTAGAAATTCGTTAAAGAAGCTCGCCTCAGCACTTCTTCGCAATCGCTGTTCGTTATTTTCAAATAGTTGATCGTCAAAAGATTAAATGCTTAAATATGTTTGTTATTTGTCTGTGTTCTGTGAAATGCCATTTTGTTATATCGGCAAGTGTTCGTTGCTTGAGTTTTATGGGTAGTAACGTTCCTCCTCATTAAGTTATTCCGGGAATATATGTAGCGTCGATCGAC
This sequence comes from Platerodrilus igneus, assembly GCA_036346225.1. Lineage (NCBI taxonomy): Eukaryota > Metazoa > Arthropoda > Insecta > Coleoptera > Lycidae > Platerodrilus > Platerodrilus igneus. The sequence goes on along the minus strand of JARFIW010001129.1, from coordinate 1,448,286 downwards.
AATCATATAAACCTCTATTTTGTTCGAAAAAGGCAGGCAACTCGATTTGCTTAGCTGTGTTGCAGTTTTACATAACTCGGAGAAATATTTTAAAAGATAGTTTGCTTTACCCTGCCAACAACGAAATTCAATAGAATTAATTATCGTATTCTTTTTTCTTAATTTTAGGAAGGTTGTGCCGTTGTATATATTTTCGATTGCCTTCTCAAAATATTCTACACCAATATCGGTGGGTATGGTTTTATATTTTCCTTCCATGTTTTCAAAGTGTATAAATACAATTCCAACTTTGAAAAAGGTTTCTATACTTATTCGACAGCTCTTTAGCATTACTCCTTCGTTCTCATACTGTTATACAACGTACCCTGAGTGTTGTAAAGTCGCGCTTTTAAAATGCGTGTGTGCTAGTACTGTATAGTTAAGTTGTTAACACTCCCAGCTACATTTCCTAAAATAGTACCACAAAGAAGATAGCTCCAGGTGCGATGTATTTTTCTGCTTGCATTATTTTGTGCTGCTGTTTTGGCAGATAAACATTCTGTTGATTAATTTTACAATACATTGCAGACTGACGTTAACGTATGCTCACAAACACGAACCCATTATGCATTTATTTGTATAAATTACTGTTTAAAAATTTTAATGCGTTTAGAGCGCTTTTGGAACATATTGTAAGTATGCTTGTATTTAGATAGTAAGATTGTATGCTTGATATTTTTCCATGTTTAGTTTATACTATATTATATGTAAAATTGACGTTTTATCTACATCACGTTGTAACGAACGATTACGCAACTATGTACTTTCGACGTTTGTAACTATTCTCTTGGCATTGTATGTTTTCCTTCATGTGCGTAATAAAAATTTCTTTGTTACTGAGGTTTCCAATTCTTTTATTTTTAGGTCATCCACCCTACTCTCTGACGTTTTTGAGCTAACCCAAACTCTGATTCTTTTGGAGTTCGATTTTGTACGTGTGTTTTGTTGTGGTATTCAGTGTAGGTAATTTTTTACTACTTACTCTGGGCTGTGTTCTTTCTTGATATTGTCGGAGGCTTTCACAGCCGGAGGTATTATAAATATTTCTGGTTCCGGATTCTCCCATTTGAAAAACGAGCCTATGTTTACAAAAGCAAAACCGTAACGTTCACTCCTCTCTATTCATGATCAGTCAAACATCACGTTCTCGCCCTATATAAACTACTACTTTCGCTACTTTCATCAGTTATTTTGCCACAAGACACATTTTGGCTTAAATGGGCTGGTAAGTCTGCTAGTTCAGAAGTAACTCTTTATACTTTTTACACTTGTCTAATTAATATTTTATTATTCTTATTTTTATTATTATTATTTTATATTTATATTTCATTTTCTTTTTGTTCTGATAAAGCCCCTTACAAAAGTGGGCGAAACGTCGACCTTAGGTTATAAAATAACACGGTCCCAACCCGGAACCATAAATATTTATAATGCGTTCTTTTTTGTCTGCATCAAATACCGTCAACCACGTAACAAATTTGGCACACAACGTGAAGCTAGAACCCAGGACCCTGAGATTAAGAGTCTCATGCTCTAGGAGTCAAATTTCTTTTGCTTCTAATTCTACGTTCTCTTCTGTACCTTATTCAGGTCATCTTCCACTGCCAAAATAGCGAATATTTTATGCACGAAAGGTATATTTTTATAATAAATGCAAATGAATAATTTTCTATCTTAAAGATTAGAACTTGTTTTCAGTAAGTATAGATTATTTTATTTACACAAGGTCTTTCTCAAGAGTAATTATTTATGCACATGGCTGAAAGATCGGGCTTGTTTATACCTTGCAAATACAATAAGATTTGTATTCTTAATAATTGTAAAATAGATGTGTTCTAACGAACATTTTACACACAGAAAATTCATTTAGTATATAAATTAATGAGACCTTCGTTAATAAAAGCAATAAATTGATATTATTTTTATGGTAACTCTCAACGATTAATTTGCACAAGATTTAAAGTTTTATACTCGTTTTATGATCTTTTCATAGTCTGTCACTAATGTAATACATGGAAATTAATCTCATAATTAATAAGAGCTTTTTTTTTAATGACAAAGAAGCACGCTTATTTTATACACGATGGAGCCACTAAATATTCGGAAAAATCTATTTTTTCGGTTTCCTTCTATTTGGGTGTATATTATTTATAGAATTACCTCTGTAACCTCTTTATCACGTCAATATATGTATATTATGTATACACACACGCACGCGCGCGCAACCGCACACGCGCGCGCACGCACGCAAGCACGTTCGCACGCGCGCACACATACGTAAACGCACACGAACACGCATACGCACACGCGCGCACACACACACAACACACACACTCATACACACACGCACATTTATAAATTGCATGAACAATTTTTTACTAGGCAAAATTAAAGCATACGAATATGAAGTCAACCTATTATCTAACTAGGACAAACTTAAATGTGAGATTAAAGAAATAATAATTCAGTATTCCTAATAACAAAAACAAACAAAAAATATGCAGCAAAAGGCAATAGTGAATCAGGCATATAATACTCCTGATCAGAATTGTAGAGAGATGTATGAGGTATAAAAGAAGTTAAAAACACATTCAAGACAAATGCTGCCCACACGATTACTATAACAAAATACAAAGAAATATACAATATAGATCGCTCTGTACTGGGAAGATTAAAACCACGCTCTCAACCTCAACTGCAAGAATTGATGGTCAAAGAAAAGGTCCTACGTGATACAATCGAACTATGTGACACGGTAAGACAATACTTTATTGAAAAGTATTCTTCTGACAGCACACGTATAAACAGAATGGCACATATATATAATAATTTGCCTAGTCTAATCGACGATCGAGAACAGATACTAGAGGAACAATATACCTTAGAACAGTTTATATGATCTATCAAACACACCAATAAAAACAAAACACCTAGACTAGATGGACTTACAATTGAATTTTATATAAAATTTTGGGAAGACATACTATTACAAGACCTTTTCTATGCAATGTAGACGCAAGAATTACCATCCCGTACTACCAAAGGGGTTATCAGTCTTATACCCAAAAAAAAGAGACGACAGACATCGCAAACTGGCGACCACTCTCTATACTAAATACAGACTACAAATTCTGTCAAGAACTATTGGAAATCGAATAATGCAAATTATGAATTATATCGTAAACTGAAACCAATGCGAGTAAATAAGCTGTATATGTACGAGCGCAATAGCAGCAATTTTCCCATGTTATATCCCATAAGGAGGCTCAAGGCCCGTTCTGGTCATTTTTGTACCATACATTGAATTCTCCATAAGGAGGCGAAAACTTCACCCAGTCATTTTTGTATCCAATCAAGAACCGTATAACGTTATCTAGACGAGTCAGTATCTTTACACTTTCCATAGGAGTTTTTAACCCAAGGATTAGCCCCTACAACTCTCAAACTCCTAAACCTCAAACCTCAAATTCTATCATATTTATAAACATTTTCTAACGTCTTCTATTCCAGTTATTTTTATGAAATTGAAAAATAAAAAGTAAATCTAGAAATTTTATTAAGGATAATATATTTACAATAAATATTCTACATTTACAATAGTATTATATTTCTTCTTGCTCCATAATCGATTAATGTCCAACAGGTAGTGTTGCATATGAACCAGGAAGTAAGTGGCGTTTATCATCATGCGGGCTTAGGGCAATCTTCTCCTGATCGATAGTGTGAACTTGATGCTTGGATGATTGAATTAGATTCTGCGTTACAAATACTTCCTTGTAATCGCCTATACAATCGACATAATCCTCAATAGTAATTCTATTCTTTGTCACCGATTTTTAATTCCTTTAATTTTCTTTGTAACACCAAAGTCTCGGATGCCAAGTGATTATTTCTTTTTTTGTAACAGTTCGTCTTCTTGTTCCTCGGCTATCTGAAAAATTCTTTTAGCATTCATCTTTGATCGTAACTCAATAAAATCTGTCATAAGTCGCCCATTATCTTCATTTTTCATCATCCCCAATACTTTTTTGTTAATTAGCGGAATTCCATAATTGTTATTGGAAGGATATTCGGAAGTATCGAAACGTTGCAGACAGTCCCACTTCATAGTTTCATAAGGATCCTGATTTATTATTTTATAAATTAGACTATCTGTATCTGTGAAAAGAACTCGACACCCATCTCCAAAAGCGGCGTTCATATATCCATAGTGAAAATCGTAGATTGTCAACTTGGCTATATCGAGGATACACATACCAACATACATAGGTTTATTAAAATATATTTCAGATTTAAGAAGTTCCACTGCCACAAGGTTTTCATCAAAGATTGTGATATTTTTGAATAAAGAGTTGGATATCCTGGCTTTGGCTACATATCTTCCTTCCCAGTTTTTCACAAGTTTCACATTACAATGTTTGCGTATAGTCTCTATCCTTTTCCCAAAGACTGCATTTTTCATTAGCTTGAACAAGTTCTTCTCAAATCTATTCTTTGCTCGTTTCCGAAGTTCAGTACTGAGGTCAATGTAAGATTTTAACCAGCAGCTTTGTTTACATTCTAGTACCCTGTGAATTGCAGATAATTTAAGTCCATTTTCCAAATCTTGTTTCAGATTTTTATAATGGATCACATATTTACATTTTAAATTCAATGTAGCCATTAATTTGGTACTTTGAGTTTTTGATACAGGCGGTTTTACTGTTTTCGGATCAATGTGCTCTGGACAGAATGGGATATCCTTATGTACATCATGGATAGATTCCGTATACTCCAAATCAACTTATAGGATATAACCATCGTTAGCATTATCAGGAACTGATGTCACGTCGATGTTGGTGTCCACCCATTCTAATCCTCCACAGGGCAAGGGCTAACTCATCGCCCATTCATATTGATTATTAACGTCATAATACATAAGAGACACATCGGGGTTGGAAGGATTATACGTTAGTAAATATTTATTGTTCGCCGATGCACGCCGTTCCGAACACACTTGACTAAGTCCTCGACGTATACCCTTCTCAATAAATAACAGCTGAACAATGTCAGTTAATAATTCAAGTTCCTGCCGTGTATGCTTCAACATGCCGTCTCAACTGCATCCTATAAGGGTGTAAAAGTGAGCGGGGTCTAGTCCATAAGTTAAATAACAACTTGAACGGAATTGTTCAAATACTTCAGCCAATAGCATCACATCGGTCTTAAGGTATAAGTCAGAGTACTGCCCCAGGTTTTAAATATTAAATGCTTCCCACACTTTTTGTGCATGCGCATACTGCTTCTTAGTAATTGCTCTACCTTCCAGCATGTTGTAAAACCTTTGTTGACTAGGTAGTGAAGTGTAACCCAGCTTTTCAAACGAATCAATAAATTCATATGGGTATACACCTTTTTTTAGTTAGTAATTCAAACTTCTCATTTGTCAATCCAGAAAATTCATTTTTTAATAACGGATATTTGTTTAGATATGAAGCCAATGTTTCTAAGGATGAGCTCATTAAGCAGAAGCTATCGATGAATCTATAGTTGGCCAAGTTTTCAGGAATATATTTTGTAAAGAAGATATATTTTTTCTTTGTTACTGGTAACACTTCCACACGCCCATCCAAATCTACAGCAATACTTTTAATTATGAAATGGTTATCATAACCACTCAAGTTGTGGAAAACTATAGGAATGGTATGAGAATCTTGATATTTGATATTACAGCTCTCATGCGCCGGTCCTCTGTAATTATTAGTCGGCACTAAATGATTATTATTCCAAACTTTTTTATCCTCTAAACTGAACGGCTCCTCACAAATATAACAATGTGTTGCAGTCGTAAATGCAGCTTCTTGTTCTCGTGTCAACGGAGACATATCATATGGACATAAAAATACCGTCTCAACGTCTTCCGCAAACTCACGTAGTTCCATAGTAAAGCAATTTATGCAGTCTTCACCACGATATGACCGATAAAATGATAATGAGTCATCGTAGCCACATTGCACATAATATCCAACACTATACGGCACATGTTCTCGGTACTCCTTTTCCTTGCCAGTAGACTTTAGTATACATTCCAAATCTTCAAATATCACGAACGGAACTTTTACTTTGTTTTTGAAATTCTTGAAGCGAAGAATTTTGTCTTCTTCTGTAGGCAGTCGAGGTATACATAACTGTTTCATTTTGCAGTTATTAATATGATTACACAATTTTTCTTCGGTACTAAGATAGTGTAGACAGCGATTACAGAAATGTTTTCTTGCATGGTTAGAATGAATTTGAGAAGACACTAATCGACTCAAATCCTTGATCCATACATAGTGGGTGTTGAATGTTTCAGATCCATTGGTGTAATTAAAATAATCCATATTTTCATCATAATATTGGTTATAAATCATTAGGAGATTAACATGATTATTTTTCTTATTCTCCGATACCAATATAGGAACGGTAGTAAACTTGTGTTTCTTCAATTTTAAGGCGTAGACGTTAATTGATATATCATTTTGCGAATCAAAGTTCTTGATCTGATTAAGAGTCATTGGAAACTGGATTCCTTTTAAATACAATTTTTCAGAGTAATGTGGATATTTGGACACTCTTTCGGTGTGCTGATCAGCTGGATATAACGCTGTCAATACGGACCACGCGAAGCAAGCTTGATCGTCATTCTTCATGTTGATACACGCATGCTTTTATTTGATCTCGAGCGGCAGCTCAATATACGATGATCCTCGCAGGGGTTTATATTTGTTGATGTTGACACCCAAGTTAACAATATTCTTTAAACTCCATCCGCTGTGTCGTTTTTGGAACTCTTCCAACTGGGTCACTAATGGTTCCATAACTTTTTCCATAAACCAATTGTCTAGATCAGTGTCTCTGAAGATGGCCGCATTAGATGTAGTGAAATATTTATATTCTTGCATAAGCTTGGCACCAGTTGCAATTTTAAACTCCCCACAGAATATTTGTTAACTTTTATAGCTTCACCCTTTTCAATGCATTCTGGATTTTTCTTTTGAAAAGACTTATACAGTCTATTAAAAATTTTCGCATATCCATATGTTTTATATTGCTTATTAATCCAGTCCTAATACATCCTTTAAAGACCGAGATGGAATCTTCCCAATGTACTATACTTTTAGCAGTTTTTTAGTTTTAAGTCATGTTTCTTTCTTCTGGGCTGCTTTGAATTGCGAACGCATAAATTTAATGTTCGCCAACGAAGCCAATAGCTTTTGCTTCTTACCAACCGATTTCGCTTGTTTTATCGCCCTATTTATACGACGAATTCTAATAGTACACTCATGTAGGTTACCTATTATCACTTTTTCGTCACTTAAAGATTTAGTTACAGCAAACAAAGCAGTTATATACTGTACCAAATCATTGAAGAGAGACCTGTTGCTTGTTCAACGCTCAACTGTTTTCCCCACTCCAAATTAAAAATCCAAGGTCATCTACTTTAACTGTTATTTAAATAGCCGAATTATGATTGGTTGAATTTTTTTTGTTTTTTAAATTTAGGAAAACAGATTATTAAAAACGGTGTACCTTTAACAAAAAAACTGTAAACTATTCTACTCTAAATGTCGACTTGCTTCTAACAAGGCTGAATTAGAACTGACGCTCCGCTCAATAGCAGCGGTTTATATACCCTCAGACGAGTTTATTCGGTGGGAGGTGGGGATAACCCAAAATAATTATAAACTTAGATTTTAGACCCGTGTTCGTATCGGTTCATGCATGAAAACGTTTAAAATATCTACATCAAATACAGACGATGACGACACATCCTCACATTGTGACACACAGAGACACACATGACACACAGAGCTTAAATTAAACTAACAGCGCAACTCATCCACAGACTACCTTCCTCTACCGGGCTGCATATAAACCAAACAGTCCATTTAAAATGCTTATATATAACTTTATTAAAACAATATATACAATTCTTTACAGGACTACCACCAGCACATTACCTTCTCGATCAATAAAAAAGCGCACAAAGTACATATTCCAATCTAATCAATCGTGACGAATAGCAGTCAATTACAACCATTCGCTACCAATAACAATCAATTACAACCTGCTCACATGATTACACGACCACACAACCACCTGGATGCATGACCACTCGGCCGAATGACCACCCAGTTACAGGACCACTAGGTCATAACATAACATAATCAACTAATTGTGTAGCATGTCACTTGTCGTATTAACCAAAGGTTTAAATACGGAACAAACATTACCATTACCTTTATATTAGAAACAAAGATCCATGTTTACAAACTTCCTTTGCACTAGAAGTGGTATATGCATAAAAATCTTGTATAGGTATTATGACTTCTTGTCTTACAGCTTACATTTCCGAGATATATGATTTTCTACTTTTATTTTGAACACCAAGTTTGTCGAGGTAATCGCGTAGCATTGTTCCAGGTATATTGTACAACCCACTAGCTATACGTGTACTTAACACACCTTTTGTATTTCACTAATTACTTTCTCTAAAGATTCCTTGGTGTACATCTTTCAAATATAAGTTTAAACTGATTCAAATTGAAAATAATACCCCTTATATACCAGCATTTCAGGAATGTGCTTGGGCAGAGGGTGCATGCTCAAGGACGCGCATGGACAGGGTGCGCATGCTCAGGGGCGCGCATGGGCAGGGTGCGCATGCTCAGAGTGCGCACGGACTGGGGTGTGTCTGGGCGTACACCGAGATGCGTGAGGAACTGCATAGGATCGCCAAAAATCTTATTAATATTAAAACAACAGATTGTAATCAACTTTATTAAAAGCAATGCAAATATAAAGCATAAGTCTTCATCAACGATTCAAATTTTTTGATAGGAATGATGTTTTACAGAATCTCGCACATGATATAATTAAAAGCAAATACAGTAATAGCGATATTGGGTCATGTTATACAAATTTATAAGAATCTATCCAAGATTGTTTGAAAACAGTATGTGTAGACAAGTTAGTATAATGAAGAGTACAATAGGTTTCCATTCCACACATTTACGAGCGATGTTTAAATTTTAAACTATAGCGCTAGCATACGTTTAACTTAAGTAAAAGGAATCAATAATCTTATGTCGGAGACACTTTCACTCTATAAGGCAATTTCACCCTATAAGGCAATTTCACCTAAAAGTCAATTTCATCCTATAAGGCAATTTCACCCTATAAGGCAATTCCACCCTATAAGGCAATTTTACCTTATAAGACAATTTCACCTTATAAGGCAATTTCATCCTATAAGACAATTTCACCTTACTCTGATGGAGATAAATTCAAGAAACTTTGCCATTAATGCACCCACAACCAGACCTAGATCTGATTATGCAAGTAAAGGAATAGTTTAATATTATTGTAATATCACAAAAGTTATACACAACAACTAACTTTAAATAAATTGCCCTTGAAACTTAAATGGATGTTATGACTAAGTTTTATCATTACATTTGTATTATATCTGGTTGAACCGAGAAACTGTGCAATTAAGGTGATGACGCAAAATGACACAAATCGATAAACCATACTTAAATATATTAATAATTGTCTAGACAAAATATAAATATAATCCATTTTCAAATTATAAATTAAAAACTAAAAAGGCACTACGTATCAATATAACAATTACATTGATCGATGCAGCATACTCAAATACACAAGTCATTGTCTTTACAAAATGTTAATATCTCTAACCGTTTTCGTGTTTTTATTAAAAAACCAAAAAGACACTACATACCAATATGATAATTACGCCAATCGAAGCGTCATACGCAAATACGCAAATAACCCCTTATGAAAAATCTAGATATCTATAACCGTTTAAGAGTTATAGCAAAAAACCGAAAGGGCACTAGGTGGTAATTTGGTAGTAATTATATTGGATAGAACACGCTCTAATTAGCAAATAACCCCTCTTGCAAAATCTAGATATCCTTTACCGTCTTCGTGCTATCTGTAAACAATCAAAAAAGCACTACATACCAATATGATAATTACGCCTATCGATGCGTTTTTCTCAAATAAGCAAATAATTGCCTTTGCAAAATTTTAATATCTATAACAGTTTTTGAGTTAGAGGCCAGTTATGTATCCCCCAATTTACCTATATATATATATATAATATATATATATATATATATATATATATTGAATATATTGAATCTAATAGAAATTATTAGAAATTGTTAAATAAAGTATAAGTTCATTGCAACAATGTAATACAAGGATAACCCAGAGAGGTTATTAACAGTTTGTGAGAACGGATATGCAACTTTGTATCCGAGAGGGCAGTGATACTGCAGGTGGCAGGTCACGGACGGTTAACATACCGCAATTACCTAAAAATAAGATTGTTACAATGTAATAAAGTGTAGAATTAAGAGAAAAGCAGACATGAGATCTGCAAGTTTCCACAGCCATGTGAGGGGCAGGTTATTATAAAAAACCCGGGAGCTCAAGGCCCGGCAGTCAGTCTTCAAACTTCATACTTCGTTGTTCAAGCTACTCACCCTAATATTAAGATAAATAAATTTGTTAAAGTTTGGAAACGTTTTTTAAAAACACTGCTCCAAAGGCCCGAACCTTAACTGGCGCAGTCGGTAGGATGTCAAAAGGGCACTAAAAATCCAAAAATCGGAAGATTGGTGACCAAGAATTTCAATTCGCAATTTTGACAGAACTCAAACCAGGTTGGAGGAGGTACAAGAATCGACCGAATCCAGCACAACAAACCAATGTGGACAAAATACGGCATCGATCGAGCCTACAAAAGAAACAGATGAAGAAATTAATGTAAGTTCATTTCCATTAAAACCAATTGATCTCACAAACTAAAATTGATATATGCTAGTTGTATTATTCTATTATTATTTTATTATTATTTTATTTTTATTTTATGCTAATATTTTTTGAAAATAGTTTACAAAGAGAAATTATTTTCAAACGAGAATTTATTTTGAGACAGTGTTATTCTATGAGACTTAAAGAGATTTTTTTTTAAAAGTAAAAGAGACTTGATTTTTAAAGAGTTTTCATTACAAAATTATTAAAACAAACCGAGAAATAAACCAAAAAACTGACGCGATACAAAACGCCACGGTTAATCCAGTAAACTAAAACAAAACGCAAATTAACTCCAACACCAAAGCTAAACGTAATCTTTCAATCAAGCAATTACAGACAAGATTATTTTAAACATTTACCTCTATCATTCTTTATAAATTACAGCAAAACACTCTGCAGTAACTTAAACCACTGGAATTTAAAACCAACGTGCAAGTTAACGCAATCCTCACCTAAGATAAGCCCGCGAATGAAACATTATTTATTCCAGATTTAAAACCTCAAAGAAACTGCTATTTAAACAATTAACTTTCAGAACCTTTGTATAAAGTAAAGCAAAGCATTTTACATTAAGATCTATAAGTAATTAATCCATCGCGAATAAAGCGCATAAAATTACGACCAGCATTGAACTAAAACTACTCATCAGTTATAAATAAATTGCATTACGAAAAGGTAATTATTCCAGTACAAATTCTGAATAAAGCTAAACGTTTATCATAAAAGCTATAATTAAAAGAGAGAGACTAAAACTTTCATTACGGAGAGATACAATTACAAGACGTGCATCGTAACTAAATACGGAAATATCTAAAAATAATTAGACGCAACATTTATGCAAGCAATTAACGAGAGAAGAAGCGAATTATCTAATTCCCACACAAACTAAAAATAACACCTATGAGTAAGTATTAATTACTTTAACAAGTACAATTTCATATTATACAGCCTTTACGCAATTAAATAACCAAGAAACTAAACTACATCTTCAAGAGACATAACTTTGTGATTAAATTACAAAGATAAAGTGCAACAAAGTAATTAACTGAAAACCTGCAAGTTATATTTAGAATTATAGGAGACGAGACAAACGAACTATACGTTTATGCAATTCAATTAAAACCCACGAAAAAAGATATAATTACAAATTAAGAGAACTGAACGAACACAAGCTTTAACTAACGCAAAACATACAAAGCAAAGTAAATACCACGAGAAACTATTTATCCACTCCAGATTCTTTTAGGAAGCAAAAACTCAAGCAGAACTCACAACAAATTAACGCCCGCGAAATAAAAACAAGCAAATTCATGGCTACAGTAATTAAACCAACATTATCAAGTATAAATCTCACAAATTCATTACCGCACCGTATAACTAAGTACAAATAACAGCAACTACAATTCTAAAAATAACCCGATGCAGTCTAAATTGAAAATTAATAAATCCAAACCAAAAATAACGATGCAAATAGCAATATAAACATCGATATTTACAAAATTTAAAATTACCCAATCTAAACTAAAAATTAATAAATCCAAACCAAAAATAACGATGCAAATAGCAAAATCACCATACATTGTTACAAAATTTAAAATTACCCAACTTAAACGTAAAATTAATAAATCAAAAGCAAATATAACGATACAAAGTGCAAAATAAACCTCCATTTAAAACAATTTTTTTTTTGAAATTACCCAAAAGCGAAAGCAACCCTTAACCAAAATTAGTAGTGCTGACATGAAACTTTATTTGGAAACAATTCAAACCTTTGATGGCCAGCAAGCGTATCTCGGAAACTACATAGGAGCATCCGAAATGTTCCTGAAAGCCTTCTACAAACCCGGAGATAACGAAAGGAATTCATTGCTTATACGCTTGATAATAAGTGAACTAACCGAAAGGCCACTAACCTTAATTGCCAGTAGAAACAATCTGCAGGAATGGCAAGAATTTAAACAAATACTAATTGCATATTTCGGGGGTCAACGTAACATAAAATGCCTGGTACGAGACCTAATAAACCTCAGAATGGAACACAAGCAATCCCCATACCAATTCGGAATAAAATGCCAAGACGTGAGAAGTTTAATCCTAACGAAATTAAAAATCGAAAAGTCCGATTAAAACATTCTACATTTAAAAACAAAAATGTATGACGAAATGGCACTGGACACATATATAAACGCTTTACCAAAACGACTATCAAATAAGATCAGATTCCAACGTCCCCAAAACCTAGAAGAAGCCATGAACCTAGTAATAGAAGAAGAAAATGCATTACCGCAACAGACTATACAACCCCAACGTGAATAAAAGTTATTCACCAAGAAAAACTATACAAGCCGCGAGACAAACAATCCCTCAACAAAAGTTCACACCCTTCAACACACAAACAAATCAACCACGAATTAATAACCCAAGTTTCAACAATACGAATTTTAATAATCAATATAAACATTTTTTAAAACCAACGTTTAACCCAAATTTTACGAAACCCGCATTCCAACCAAGATTCAATCCAAACCTAAACCAACAAAGACCAGCATTCAGCGGGAACCCCAGTAGAAATACACCAATGAATAATAGCAACCCTAATAATTATTATAAACCAACACCAATGGATACCTCATCTGGTAACACCAGACAAAATACCAAGATAACACATATCCGACCAAACCCTCATCAGAAACGCAATTTTACATCGGAAGAACTATTTCACCAAGAAGTAGAAAAATTTGACAATGACCAGAATAATTACATTCAGACAAGTACGAACGATAAATCAAACCATGCAGAAACTTATGAACGCGACGAACAATACAAAACTTACGAGGAGTACGACGAAGAAAACTCCTGCTCAAATTTTCAAATGGACCAATTCATAAACGACCAAACTTAATAAACCTAAATAACATAAATCACCTAGTACTACCATACATAGAAATACCCCACGCCGAATTTAAACTATTAATCGATACCGGATCCTCAAAAACATTAATTAGCCCCAGAACCGTGAAGAAACATTATTTAGATTATGTAAAAAGAGAACCATTTAAAATTAAAACTGCCCATTAAACAACACTACACCAATTCGTAGCTAATATACCCTTACCAAGAACATTTAATGTAAAAATGAAACATAAATTTTGTATTTTCGAATTCAACGACAAGTATGACGGATTAATCGGAATGGACCTTCTAAGAAAATTAGGAGCCAACATTGACATAAAGAACCGTTTATTAAGGACAAAATACGGAAAGATTCCCATTAAATTTCAAAACACACAAATCGAACAAAAATACACAATAAAACTCCGAACGGAAAGAAAAATAAAAAATCCCAGTAAATTCTAACAAAAAAGTAGGAATAATAAATTATATGACATTTCAACAAGGAGTAGAAACCCCAACTGCTTTAGTACAAATAAAAGATAATTATGCTACTACAACGATATTAAATTCAAACGACTATCCCGTAGAATTATCATTGATAGACCTAATTACCGTATAGGAATTAAATTTTAACGAAATGGAAATAGACGAAAATTTAGAAAACGATTACAACCCAATAGAACATGACAAAATGTTAAGAGAAAATTTAAGTAACATCCGCTTTAATACCGACATCAATCAAGAAGAGCAAAGAGCAATTAAAAACTTATGTTTTGAATACCGCGACATATTCCACTGCGAAGGAATACCACTAATATTCACCAACACAGTAAAACATAATATCGAGCTAACAGACAATAAGTCAATCTTTACAAAAGCATATAGACTACCTCATGTAAGTCAAGAAGAAGCTGACAGACAAGTAGCAGACTTATTAGAACAAGACATAATCCAGCACTCCAACTCACCATGGAGCAGCCCCGTGTTAATAGTACCTAAGAAGTTAGACGCAACCGGAAAGAGAAAGTACAGAATAGTAATAGACTATAGAAAGTTAAACGAAAAAACGGTAGACGACAAATATCCACTACCAAATATAACCGAAATTCTAGACAAATTAGGCAAATGCACATATTTTTCAACATTAGACGTAGCATCAGGATACCATCAGGTAGAGATGGACGAAAACGATATATCAAAAACAGCCTTCAGCACACCTAGAGGACATTACGAATACAAACAAATGCCATTTGGATTATAGAACGCACCCGCTACTTTCCAGAGAGTCATGGACAATATATTACAAGGAATACACAATGAAAAATGCCTTGTGTACCTAGACGACATGATAGTTTATTCCACATCATTGGTAGAACACATAGAAAGATTGAAAGAAGTATTTGAAAGACTAAGACAAGCACATTCCAAAGTACAATTGGACAAAAGTGAATTTTTACAAAAGGAAGTATCATTTTTAAGACATATAATAAAACCCCAAGTAGTAATGCTAAATCCCGACAAAACAAATGCAGTTCTAAATTACCCTCTACCAAAGACAACCAAAGAAACTAAAGGATTTCTAGGACTTAGTAGTTACTACCGCAAATTCATTAAAGGTTACGCTCAGATAACCAAGCCCCTGACAAATTGTTTAAAAAAGGGAAACAAAATTGAACACACCCCAGAATTTATTAAAGCCGTAGACAAAATTAAAAATATATTAACGAATCACCCTGTATTAGAATACCCAGACTTTTCAAAACCATTTATACTAACGACAGACGGATCGAACGTAGCATTAGGCGCAGTATTGAGCCAAGGAAAAGTAGGTAGCGATAAACCCATCAGCTACGCATCTAGAACCCTAAATAAAACCGAACAGATATATAGCACCATAGAAAAAGAATTATTAGCCATAATTTGGGCAACAAAATATTTTAGACCTTACTTATACGGAAAAAAATTATACATATACACCGATCATAGACCATTAGTATGGCTATGCAAACTTAAAGAACCGAATTCAAAATTACAACGATGGCGATTCAGACTAGAAGAGTACGATTACGAAATTATATACAAAAAGGGAATTTAAACAACAACGCAGACGCTTTAAGTAGAATCCAACTCAATGCATTAGAAACGGAATCCATTGTAGGAAACGTAGACGAAGCAGAAATAAGGGAAGATCTAGACGAGATCGACACGATACATTCGACACAAAACGAAAAACCTAAAAACGCGATTAAAATTTTAAACGAAGCAATCGATATGAAACCCAACCAATTTATAATTACCGAAGTTTTAAATAACCCCAATCCCGTAAAATATACAAAAGCAGATAACAAAAAGATATACCAAATTCAAATAACCAAAGATGACAACGAGGAACAAATAATTAAAATTCTAAAAAATACACCCGCGAGAAAAAACGATTTTATTTTTATTTCAACACCGAACATTTATACCAAAGATTTTCAGAATTATACGTTAAATTATTCAATAACGCTGGCCCTGAACTCATCAGATGTACGAGAAAATTAATAACACTAGACGACCCTGACGAAATAAACGATGTAATTAGGAATCAACACGAAGGAAAAACCAACCATCGTAGAATTAATGAAACTATAAAGCAACTTGTAAGACGATATTATTTTAAAGACATGAAAGAATTGACCACGGATTTCATTAACCAATGTGAACTATGTGACAAAGCGAAATACGATAGGAAACCCCCAAAGATACCCTTAATGTTAACCAAAACAACCGACAAATCATTTCAAAAACTACATGCCGACACTCTAGTAGTAGAAGCGCAAAACTATTTAACAATTGTAGACGCATTCACAAAAATAGGCCAAGCAACACCAATCACATCCAAAAATAGCATTGACGTGACCCAAGGACTTTTACAGTATTTCACATTTTATGGAACACCCGAATCAGTAACTCTAGATAACGGTAGCGAATTTAACAATGAGACAATACAAAACACTTTAGAACTTCACAAAATAAAAATTCATTTCATAACGGAAAACCACCCTGAATCAAACAGACTAATTGTACGACTACATTTAACCCTGTTAGAACAAATTCGATTATTAAGAATAAATTATAAAAGAGAACATATAACCAATTTAATGTCATACGCACTAATCGCCTATAATAATCCAATTTACTCATCAACAAATTTTACACTCTTAGAATAAACCTTAGGACATTCAGATTTACGAAATCCCTATGACATACACTACAACAAAGAAGTATACCAACAATATGCGAAAGACCACAAAGAAAAACTAAAAATAACTTATGACAAGGTAAAAGATAAATTAAATAACGATAAGGAACGTATCACCACAACCCGAAAAAAAATACCGACGCAAATAAATTTTCAATAGAACAAACCGTGTATGAGAAAAATTTCCAAAGCAAGCGACATAAAATGGCACCCAGAAATTTAGGACCATTTAAAATTAAGAGAATATCAGATAAAAATATAGCAGTAGTAGACAACGGTAAAATAACAAAGTACATTCACTTGAAAAACCTAAGACACCCTGTAATTTCAGATGGACAATCATCACCCTTACCGTCAACCTCCGCCCAGGTAGAACGGACAACCAAGTAATAATAGAAGATGTAAAAAACAACCCCGGTATACTACCAATAAACTAGGCAGTATGCAAAATACATATTTACTCAAATAATATCAACCCTTACTTTAATTCAACAAATTTTAGCAACGTTAGAAAACGCAGTAACATTTGCAAAATTAAATGCCCTACACTCTAGTATCAATGAACCAACCGATTTATTAAAAGAATTAATAAAAATTAGATCACTTATAACTAACAGTAAATTACCTTTTGATGTAACAGAATCAAACATTTTAAAATTTGAAAAAATAGCTATAGTCAAAGGCTACATTAAGAATAACGAAATAATATTTTTAATAGAGATCCCGATAGTAGAAAGCAACAATTATAATTATTATCATTTATTTGCTTTTCCAACGATAGTTACTAGCACATACCAAGTTATCATACCCAAAACCAAATTCCTATCCCTAAATGAACTGAGATATGGTTATACAAACGAAAAATGTACTGAAGTAACACCAAACCAATACTTATGCCAATCGATGACGACAACAACCATTCAAGAAGAAGAAAAAATAGTCAAGAAACCCATGAAGCTAGAGCATCTAGACTTAGACGACTTCAACTACGCCATGAAATTAGTGGAAAGTTACAAAGAACATTTAAGTGAACTTAAAACACCAAAGTTACATTATGATAATATAAGCGTTTGGACAATTGTGTTAATCATTTTAATAATTTTTCTAATTATATATGTATTTTACAAAATGTATCTTAGATATAAGAATGAAGGAAACAGTTTTAGATTTAAGGAAACAAAGAGAAATAAAGAAACAATAAGTGTATCCTTAGAAACAATAAATTTTAAATGATGAAATTGAATTTTATGTATTTAAAAATTAAGTAAAACCTTAATTTTTCATTTACGGTGGGAAGAGTTATGTATCCCCTAATTTACCTATATATATATATATATATATATATATATATATATATATATATTGAATATATTGAATCTAATAGGAATTATTAGAAATTGTTAAATAAAGTGTAAGTTCATTGGAACAATGTAATACAAGGATAACCCAGAGAGGTTATTAACAGTTCATGAGAACGGATATGCAACTTTGTATCCGAGAGGGCAGCGATACTGCAGGTGGCAGGTCACAAACGGTTAACATGCCGCAATTACCTAGAAATAAGATTGTTACAATGTAATAAAGTGTAGAATTAAGAGAAAAGAAGACATGAGATCTGCAAGTTTCCACAGCCATGTGAAGGGTAGGTTATTATAAAAAGCCCGGGAGCTCAAGGCCCGGCAGTAAGTTTTCGAACTCCATACTTCCTTGTTCAGGCTACTCACCCTAATATTAAGATAAATAAATTTGTTAAAGTTTGGAAACGTTTTTTAAAAACACCGCTCCAAAGGCCCGAACCTTAACTGGCCTTGGTATAAAATTTCCAATTTTATGTCCAAACTACTAAAAATTTTATCAAGCCCATAATATTCAAAATCTAAAATCTTGAAGATTAAGCTAGATAGAGCCAGTATGCGCATGCACAAAACGTGTGGAAAGCATTGAATATTCAAAACCTGGGGCAGTACTCTGACATACTGACATACATAATGCTATTGGCTGAAGCATTTGAACAATTCCGTTCAAGTTGCCATTTAACTTATGGACTAGACCCGCTCACTTTTACACCCTTACAGGATGCACTTGGGACGAAATGTTGAAGCATGCACGGTAGGAAATTGAGTTATTAACTGACATTGTTGAGCTGTTATTTATTGAGAAGGGTATACAGGAAGGACTTAGTCAAATGTGTTCGGAACGGCGTGCATCGGCGAACAATAAATATTTACCAACGTATGATCCTTTCAACCCCGATGTGTATCTTATGTATTTTGAATTTGATAATCAATATGGATGGGCAATGAGTTAGCACTTGCCCTATGGAGGATTTGAATGGGTGGACACCAACATCAACGTGACATCAGTTACTGATAATGCTAACGATGGTTATATCCTAAAAGTTGATTTGGAGTATACGGAATCTATCCATGTTATACATAAGCATATCGCATTCTGTCCGGAGCACAATGATCCGAAAACAGTAGAACCGTTTGTATAAAAAACTCTAAGTACCAAATTAATGCCTACATTAAATTCACAATGTAAATATATAATCCATTATAGAAATTTGAAACAAGTTTTGAAAAATAAACTTAAATTATCTGCAAATCACAGCGTGCTAAAATTTAAATAAAGCTGCTGGCTAAAATCTTACATTGATCTCAATACTGAACTTCGGAAACGAGCAAGGAATGAATTTGAGAAGTATTTGTGCAAGCTAATGAATAATGCAGTCTTTAGAAAGGAAGATATGGAGCTGAAGCTAGGATATCCAGCCCGTTATTCAAAAATGTCACAATCGTCGATGAAAATCTTGTGGCAGTGGAACTTTTTAAATCTGAAATATATTTTTAATAAATTTATATATGTTGGTATGTGTATCATCGATTTAGCCAAGTCGACAATCTACGATTTTCACTATGAATATATAAATGCCGCCTTTGGAGATGGGTGTCGAGTTCTTTACACAGATACAGATAGTCTAATTTATAAAATAGTAAATCTGTATTCTTATGAAACTATGAAGCGGGACTGTCAGCAACGTTTCGATACTTTCAACTATCCTTCCAACAACGACTATGAAATTCCGCTAATTAACAAAAAAGTATTGGGGATGATGAAAGATGAAAATAATGGGCGACTTATGACAAATTTTATTGGGTTACGATCAAGGATGTATGCTACAAGAATTTTTAAGACAGCTGAAGAAATAGAACCTGAACTTTTAAGAGAAAATGAAAAATCATCTGGAATCCGAGACTTTGGTGTTACAAAGAAAATTAAAGGAATTAAAAAATCGGTAATAAAGAATAGAATTACTTTTGAAGATTATGTCGACTGTATTGAAAATTACAAGGAAATATTTGTAACGAAGAATCTAATTCAATCATCCAAGCATCAGGTTCATACCATCGCTCAGAAGAAGATTGGTTTAAGCCCGCATGATGATAAACGCCACTTCCTGGTTCGTATGCAACACTACCTGTTGGAGATTATTCGATTATGGAGCAAGAGGAAATATAATACTATTATAAATATTTATTGTAAATATATTATCCTTAATAAAATTTTAAGATTTTTATTTTTCAATTTTACAGAAATAACTAGAACAGAAGACGTTAGAAAATGTTTATGAATATGATAGAATTTGAGGTTTGAAGTTTGGGGTTTGAGAGTTGTAGGGGATAATCCTTGGGTAAAAAACTCTGGTGGAAAGTGTAAAGATACTGACTCGTCTAGATAACGTTATACGGTTCTTGATTGGATACAAAAATGTCTGGGTAGAGCTTTCGCCTTCTTACGGGGAATTCAATGTATGGTACAAAATGATCAGAACGGACCTTAAGCCTCCTTATGGGATTTAACATGGGAAAATTGCACCTTTTGTCCTAGAATGCTCCTTCCTTACCTACTAATGCGCATCAGTACCAAATAGATCTCTATTTGACATTTGGCATTTGCACAGGAACCTTATAGAGTATGCAAAATTATAACCATCTTCTATTGGCAGTAATCAACTTGGATCAGAAATCTGCTTTCGATAACATAAATAATGAATATTTGTTTGAAGTGCTGCAGAGATTTAATTTTGGACCCTTTTTATTAGTAATATAAAGACTTTTTTACAACAAATGTACATCACATATAAGAATAGGTTCATATTTGACTAGTGAAGTGAAGCACTGCAAAGGAATAAGGCAAGGATGTACGTTCTCTGAGACGTTGTTTGTATTATCCTTAGAACCTTAGGTTAATTACTGTCGTACCGTCCTAGTTGGATGTCCTTTACCAAATAAATTTAATATCAATTTGGTAATAAGTGCATACGCAAACGATGTATCCGTTTTTATTTCCACAATGAAATATTGCGTTATCTGAACGGGATATACCAAAAAGAATCTGGATCGATTATTCACATGCAATAGAGCAGCACAGGTTTGTGGGTCAGTGAATAGAAATACCAAGACGATGCACCTCTAAATGTAATTTAGACACCAAATAGTATTAAAATTTTAGATGTTCAACGATCTGAAAATGCAATGAAAAATACACGTATTGCATATGAGAATCGTCTAGGTAAAATTGAAAACGCATTAAATAAATGGAAACAAAATTTACCAGCATGTTCCATGAAAGGACCAAAAGCTATAGTAGATCAATACCTTGCACCCAAAGTATGGCTTTTTATGCAAGATCTGCCCTTTAAAGTTCAACAATTTAACCAACTGCAAAGAAAATCGAAAGATTTTGTGTAGAAAGGTAAACATTGGACCAAGAAGGACATTATATATATATATATATATATATATATATAGAATATATACATTACTAGGTTAACATTCTTAGCACTAAATAAACAAACTAACAGATTAAAATTGTAACCACATGGTAATATGTTTGACCAGGTATGCAAACCTAATTAAGTGACAGGTGTTGGTAGAACCTGATTTCAATACTTACAGAAATTATTGCATAAAATTCAACTTAGTGTCTCTTTCTTTCTGTTGATATTACTTGGTTTTAAAATATAAGAATAAATCACACTTAGATTGATAGTATCAGATTTGAAGTTCAAAACGTTGTTGTTATTATTAATGTGCACCATTTCAAGAAAGTCTACCTTTGTAACTCTCTATCTAAAATTTTACTTTATTAAAATCCGGAAAATGATTTGATTTTTACATGACAAGACAAAGCGCACGAATCTTTTCGTGCGCTTTATCTTGCCATGTAAAAATCAAATCATTTTCCGGATTTTAATAAAGTAAAATTTTAGATAGGAAGTTAGTTACAAAGGTAGACTTTTCTTGAAATGGTGCACATTAATAATAACAACAACGTTTTGAACTTCAAATCTGATACTAACAATCTAAGTGATTTATTCTTATATTTTAAAACTAAGTAATATCAACAGAAAGAAAGAGACACTAAGTTGAATTTTATGCAATAATTTCGGTAAGTATTGAAATCAGGTTCTACCAACACCTGTCACTTAATTAGGTTTGCATACCTGGTCAAACATATTACCATGTGAAGTTACAATTTTAATCTGTTAGTTTGTTTATTTAGTGCTAAGAATGTTAACCTAGTATGTTTCAATGTAGTTACTATTTTACACTCCAGTTTTTGTAAGTTAATGTATTTTATTTGAATGTTGACATGGATGTTTATAATTTTGTAGCACCCTGAGGAAGATTTAAAATTAAATCGAAAGCTTGGTAAAGAACAAAGAGTTTTGAATTTTACCTTTATGAACGTAGACCTATAAACCCGTTACTGCACTTATATATATATATATATATATATATATATATATATATATATATGTCGAGAATGGCGGTATTGGACTAGTGCATCTTGAAACAAAACAACAAATGCTCAGGCTACACTGGGGGCACAAAGTAAGCAAGAGTGACCTCGAACAGAAATGGGCGACAATTATAAAGCATAACATTATAACAAATAACCCTTTCAAAGCTTCGTGGCATAGGGTTTTTAATGAAAATGCTCATGTAACTGAATCAGAACAGAAATTTTTGATATCTTCTTCGTTCTTGGAATCATGATTAAACTTTCCACGTCATAGAGTGGACATCCATGGAACCCCAACAGTACCTAATAGACTAATTAGGTGGAAAACTAAACCGCTGCTGTTTCGCAAAGTATGGCTACAGTATAGATTTTATAAAATCGAAAATTTCAAGGACGAAAAAGGATGGAAAAATGACTAAGTGTCTCAAAAATAATCGAGGGCGATTTAATAGTTCAGTATAAACGAATCCGTTCATATATAATGTCAGAATATAATTTTGAAAAAGAAGACAACTCAAATATATTAAAAACGGTATTACGTGTAGAAAAAGGTAATAATCTTGAAATCATTAAGAATAATCGCAGTAAAATATCTAAATTCCTCATTCTGTAACGCTATAGAGAAGTTGATGATGATAAAAAGCCGTTGGAAGAAGAAAAGTTTTCTTGGAAGACGTTTTTGCAGGCTCCATCGTAGCATAGAGATTTGCTAAAAGTCAACTGGCAGATCCAAAGTAATTATTCAAAACGGGTTATGCGGCAACCCCACTGTCCGTGGTGTAACACAGAAGGCGATGCATGGCACATTATGATAACATGCCTAAAAGCAAAAGAAATTTGGAACTACCTAACACCAATTATCAGAAAACAATTATGCATCGGAAACATATATGTAGGGGGGGATCTCCTCACTTTGTTTTGTCTAGGGGTAAAATATATTATTAAAGCACAATATCATATTTATAAAATAAACATCCAATACAAGTATTTATACCGAGTGTCCACTATGGTTCGTAAATATAGTAACCAAAAACCGATGAGCAGAGTAAACGTGAATAATCAAACGAATCTTGATAACACGTGGTTGGCCAACAAACAATTGCTGTGTACAAATGAGATACATACGTCTAAATAAATGGATCTAAATAATCGATCGTAGTTCCGTCTAATATCACCCGTTTAGTGAATATTAAAGTGAAAATAATTAATTGAGGCACGTCTTTCCTCGTAATTATTTATTACCACGTCTAATGTCTAATTCGACTAATGTACCGGGCTGTAGATCGCCTTGCGTCTACTAATAGTCTACTGTCATTCTCAACGTCTAAACTCCAACTTATTTCGGAAAATCCAGAAAAGCAGAACTCCGCTTTCAACCCCGTTGAATTTCATTGCGGTACAACTAGCATCAAGCATTACCGGTCGCACTAAGAAGCAAAAGGTTTGCACAGAAGAATATATCTGAGGGAGGAATTAACGCAGTTAAAAAGTTAAAACACTGTAAATGAAATACAGCACTTAATTTAAACAAGGTACTTGATGTATAATTAATTAATTTTCGTGCAAGTGAATTAAGACCTTCAACAAAAAAAAAATACAATTGTAAATAGTTTCCAGCATCTGTTTTATATGTAAAAAAAACTATAGCTTTATATGTAGGTAAATTTTTTATCACTTGATAATAACCAAACTTAGTGCAATAATTAAAAAAGTAATAGCTGTCACTTCTACAAATTAAAATTTTTGTAATAAATTACAATACTCTTTAAATGTACATTTAACAATAACAATCTAAATATTTATATATTCTTAAAATTATTGAAACAGAATAGCCAATAGATTAGGTAGTACTAGATCAAAAATTTTATGAAATCTTTGTTTTACATTGTTTAGTTTTGCCATTAAAAATGTTTAAATATTTATAGATTTAGCTAAATATAGCTCAATTCGCTGAATCATTAATTTTATAAACAAATATCTAATTTAACATATTATATCCAGAGACAATATTTTTCCAAATTTAACATGTGTGCCTAGTAAATAAAAAAAAAAGCATATACACGCAGGATTTATTCCGAATCAACGATAAAAATGGTATTCAGGTACTTGTTCCAAGAAATTCATGTACAAAGTTAAATTGAAGTTTTATAACCAATCATTTATGCAGACATTTCATTTGGGATTTAAAATAACATCAGTCTAAGTGCTTGTGGGAAAGAAACGAAAAGGTAAATCATCGGAGGTGGTTTTGAACTACTACAAGATCATCATAAATCAAAAAATCAAACAAAAACTACCATCCGGCCAGCAACCAAGTATCACTAAGATAAAGAAAGAGAATGATAAGAAATCAAGAATAATAAATAGAATTGACAGAATTCAAATCCACACATATTATGTATGCATAACATCACTGTTAATGAAATTGAAGCAACTTATAGTTTAACCAAATTTATAAATGATTTATGCTATTTTAATTGTATTAAATACTTAAATATGATAGAAGCTAATTTAAATTTATTTGTATTTATACAAATTCGAAGTGTTGTGTAAAATAAACCTAGGTAAGAGAGAAATAGCTAAAGTAAAACTCCAAAGTCTACTTAGCTGGAGCATGGCATGTTACAGTGTAGTCAGTTAATGATAAAGAAATGTTGTTGCAAGAGAAGTTTCGTTACAATAGCAAAGCTGCAATAATACAAAAAGTATGCTGTGCTATTTCCGTTTAAACTGGAAGTCAGTACAAAAAACGGATGCCCAGAAAGAACTTATCAAAAGCAGAAGAATACACAAAAACTGCATTTCATTATCTAAATTAGTTCAGAAATTAATGTTTTTTTAGAAGGTCAAAATATAACGGAACATCCGACATTTATATGGGTTACGTATAAACAAATATTTGTTCTCGTGCAGGAAATGAAGTATTTGTTTGAATAAACGTAATTTTTTAAACTGATAAATCTTTTGTTTTAGTGTAGCTTGCGAATGCTGCAGCAAGACTACAATCCTCAACAAATGTTAAAATTTAAAGGCGTTGGAATAAAAATTAGACAAAACGAAATCTAATATAGGTCATGACTAACCAGTTGACTTGGACTTCCAAATTTTCTAGAAAGGATAGATTCCGTTGTGCAAATATATTTTTTGTGAGAGAGCGTACATTGCCTTAAATTATAACTGAAAATTACCAATTATAATTTCTCATAATCATTCTGAAGCTGTTTAATTAGCGGCAATTACTAGAATCCGCGTAACAATAACTTTTAATAAATTTTATGATTGCCTATATAAATGCTAAATTGTTAGACAACTATAATTATGAGCCGAAAGATAATTTCTAACTTTTGCTGACAATTAGAACAAAGAAATCTTGTTAAACTGTTTCTTACAATTTGAGTCTCGGAGAAAAACAATGTAGCGTTTGTAAATTTCAGTTGCAAATGTTTATGCGGCATAATATAAGTAATTTAAAATTCCTCAACCATTTAGGTGTAATTGGAAGGTAAAGGAGGACTGTTCCTAATAAGAATTTCTTAATACTAAATTTAATCGCCATTCGATCACTGTAGCTTGTTAGAATTAAAATGTCTCAAGTATATACAAGGTGTCCCAAATTATCGTATACAGGCAATATCTCCCTTATTTGAAAAAATAAAAGTATATGGCACACCAGTACCTTTCTAATGACTTGTTGAAAAACGTCATTTACCTTTACAACTCCTTGGAAATCACCTCCAGCTTTTTATTGTTAAATTACACCCCTTGAATATTTTCATCGAAAATGAATTATTGCCATATTGTGAATACGACGACATATCATACTTAGTAGTTTCTACTTATGAAAACAAAAATAAAATTAACAATATATGTTTTATAAATTTCATGTATTTACACAACGGAAAAATAAAAATATTTTCTAACATATTTAATTTTTTTTAATAAATTAAAGCAAATGTTCAAAGTTATTTCCTGCCGATTCTATGGAAGCTTCAAAACGTCTTAAAAGCACTCTTGTGCATGCATCGTAGACCATGGCTTGCATAATACTACGGCATGCACCACGAATACGCTCGTACAGACCATCTATTCTACATGTTGTGCTTGATAGACTATTTTTTATGTAGTCCCACCAAAAACAGTCCAGTGGTGTGTGGTCCGGTGATCAGGACGGCTCCGTGGCGTAGTGGGTATGCGTGTGACTACTACGTCCAAGGTCCCGCATTCGAATTCCGACACGGTTAGCTTGAAAAATGTTAGGCGAGCATTTTTCACAAAAATACGTCCTCGTTCGGATAAGAGGTAAAATGGAGATCCCGTGTGTGGGTGTTGTCACGCACATTAAAGATCCCTACTTTGCTTGGAACAGCAAGGGTTCGCAAAATTCAAAATTTTCCAGGTTAAAAAAAACTTGCTTCCTGGTCAATGTAGTACCTTCAGATGGAGCACTGGAAAAATCACATGTAGATTCTGGTGATCTGGCCGGCCAAGCTACAGGCCTGTAAGTAGCAATCCATCTGTTTAGAAATAGTTGGTTTAAATATTCAGCAACAACGCGTGCATTATGAGGTAAAGCACCGTCTTGTTGCCAGATAAGTGTATTCCGTTCTGCCAAAGGAATATCCTCCATAAGTTCAGGTAACGATATTTTGTAGAAAACGTAAATACCTTTCTCCATAGTCAATAAACCTTCAAGTATGGCCCAATCAAATGAGCAATAAATAATCCACACCATACATTTATACCCCAAATTGTTTGAAATCTCGTTTGTTGAACCCAGTGTGAATTTTTGATCGACTAGTACGGGGCGTTGTGTTTATTCACTACGCCGTTGTTGTGGAACCGACTATCATCATTCCAACATATTTGATTTAAAAATTTAAGATTATCATGTATCATAATGTCTGTTAACGATATAAATTGTAATCTTCGATGGAAATCAGTAGGCCTTAATCCTTGAACTAAATGCATTGTAAATGGATGGTGTTTGTATTTCTTCAGTATTCTTTGAACAGTGCTTTTACTTATTCCTAGTTCTGTAGTTAGTTTTCTAATGGAAGTATTGGGATTGACCGCAACGTAATGTAATTACATGAATGATATTATTGGTTGTTCTGACCGGATTTCGGTGTGATACATGTTGTTTGTTAAGAAAGAAACTGGTGCGCATTTTGCATTCTAATTATGGAAATACCATATGCGATACTTGAGGTTTCAGAGAAAAACGTTCATGGTGTACGAGCAGCTATTCGAGTGTTTTTCCTACATTCTCCATAAATCAATAACATATCAATGTATTCGTCTGGAGTAAACGTAAACGGCATTCTTGTAAGCCAAGATTAATGAAATACTTTTGAATAATTAATAACGCAAATAATAAATTCTTATAACAACTAAATTACACTAATGAAATACGTTTAACAAATATATAAATTGAAAAAAAAACTGATTAATTTTTGACACAAGCAGTGTTGAATTTCAAAATAAAAAAAATAACTTTGCAACATTCAATGTCGCTTTTGTAGACCGGTAGCAACTGCAATCTAGGATTTTAATAAAAAATACCGTTAGATTATTTATAAAACGTACAATGTTTATTTTTTTGGTGTTAGCAAA
The DNA here is from genome assembly GCA_036346225.1 of Platerodrilus igneus. NCBI lineage: Eukaryota > Metazoa > Arthropoda > Insecta > Coleoptera > Lycidae > Platerodrilus > Platerodrilus igneus. Next base: position 1,419,812 of record JARFIW010001129.1, on the reverse strand, counting down.
TGTAAACTACTAAGCATGATATGTCGTCATATTCACAATAAGTTCATAATTCATTTTCGATAAAAATATACAGGAAGTGCAATTTAACAATAAAAAGTTGGGAGTGGTTTGCAAGAATTTTAAAAGGTAAAGGCCGTTTTTCAATATGTCATTAGAAATGTATTAGCGTGCCATTGAAAACTCTTCTATTTATTCTTTTATCTGTTAAAATAAGAGAGATATAGCCTGTATACGAAAACTTAGAATATTCTGTATATTCAAAGGGCTCTGCGTACTATCGGCACTTTAAAGACGATTGAAAGCCTGTGAAGAGGATGTAGTTTGCATAATGTACATGCACGTTCAAGAATATTATCTCCATAAATCTCTTAATCTCTTTCATTAATAAAAATATTAAATCGCAAAAGAACTTAACTGGAATATTTTCTCTTCTTTACACTTTCTACAAATTCACTTTTTGTTATATTTTCAAAACTTTCCAAAATCATGATTGGCATTTTAAAAATGAAGCTTTATACATATATAATCTCATTTTTTGACCAAAATAAAAACATTGAATCCTAAGTGCGTCTAAATGATAATTTTTTGCCGTATTTAGAAATGTACCTATAAAAGATATCATTTTATGTTTTAAAAAAACGGCCTATGTTCATTCTACGCACTACATGGATAAAACTAAACTAACCGAACCTAACTCAACCCAACTTAAAAATATTTGTTCAATATAAAAATGTTGTATATTATTTTCTGTTTTAGTTTTTTAAATCAATAGTAACTGAGAGATAAGCATGTTACAAACATTACCTAATTTCGAAAAAGGAAACTTAATTGATGAAGTAAGCAGATGTAAGCTGGTTCTAAAGACTAACTTGCAATTTTATTAAAATTTATAAACTATGTTTATTCTAAAGCAAAAACTATTTGTGCATAATCATAGCTGTTAATCCAAAATGTGTTGATATAAAATCTTAAGATGATTTGATTAATTCAAGATTCTAACGCTAGGCAACAGCGGCTTTAAAGTTTTAATTATCTAGCTATTCAAATTTCTTATTAACAAGACAATGGCGTTTCTTAGATACTAAATTGTGAAAATTAAAATAATGTGCAAAGAAAAATAAAAAAGAATTTTGGCACCGGAGGCTTGTAAACTAAATTGTCTTTTTAGATATTAGCATCAGGAAAAGGAGGATCTTGATCACGTCGACTATGCTTTGTCAAGATATTTAAGACGGGTTGTTACGTGCCAATAAATTGGCACTTAAACACTTTTTAGGTTAATTTTGATGTGCGGAAGTTTCGCGCCATAAATTCAAAAGACTTGGTGCGCGTATTTCCGTCACGTCAGAGTGCGTTTGCGCGAGATTGCGCGGGAACTTCGCGCCGACGCGTGAAAGAACAAAGGTGGGAGAAGTTTTTCCGTGAGGCTCTGTAACGTAGCTTTTTTGCCTGAACCTTCGAGTGCAGTGGACGTTTCAGGTATCGTATCGTGCCTTTAGCTTTATCTATGTAGATCCTTGCTTGATTATCTTTGTTTGTCGCCCTTCTACCCGTTCCTGTCTTTCCCTGCATAGGTAGGTAATTTGTAGCCTTGGCTGAACCGCATTCCACGCCGGAGCACCATCTTTAATCACCCCGGAGTGGAGCCCTGAGATCCCGTCCGAGCGCTTGGGATGTACGTTAGGCGTACCCTCCGTTAATTGCCTTAAAAGGGCCATCCGTAGCCCTGATGGACTTCAAGAGAAGCCCACTTTAACTCAACCCCGCAGGACGTCGGATTTCTATGTAAGTACTCAAATTGCTTAATTTGTTCGCTGTTATAAACTATTGTCTTAATTTATATTTTTCGTAAATTGCATATTAAATTTGTGCATTGGTGACGTCATTGATAGATGGGCGCGCCAATTTTGTAAAAAGATTAGCGTTACCAACCGCCCGTGGCGTCGCTGTTTCGCGCTTGCGCGATGTATTTATGAACTTTTAAGTGTAAGAATTCGCGTTTTATACCGTAAGAATTGGAACTTTTAAAACGTAAGAGGGTGTCAATAAGCATTTACAACTACAAATCAACCGTCTTCGGTATGATAGTTGTGTCTGAAGACACTTAGTGTCTATAAGTTCAATCTGAATTTCTAAAATTTCAGATATAAGTTTTGAGGCGTGTATTTCTAATTAATAAGGTTTAGGGTAAAACTGGTTCGGCGGAAATAGAGGCTGTAAAAGGACAAAAATTTTGGAAACAAACTTTTAGTACATGTTATTTATTCTACTATTTACAAGCTATCACTTTTATTTGTAACTTTTTTTAACAAAGCTTCAAAAAATTTTTAATTAATTTTTATTCTAAATTTATTAATGCCTAATGGTTTTGTGATAACCAGATATATATATTCTTTTTAATTTGTGAATATTTTCAAAATCCTTTTTGTATAAATGTATAAATGCTTAAATATTGGGCACCTATTTTGACCGATTGTGCGTTTGAGGGTAGGCAGTCGTTGGCGTTCAGTGCATTTTACGATAATTTTCAATCTAATTAAATTTTGGTGTTGATATTTATTTTGCTTTTTCAAAAAGTAGCAAATTCGATATGTCCGTGTTTTGAATTGACGGTGAGAAAAATTACTACAGCATAGATTTCGGTTTGTTTTATGGAACACGAGAAATTTATTGGTTAATAAAATGTGTATTATATAAAAATAGTTATGATTTTCCAATAATAAAATTTTAATTATATTACCATTTAAACCATTTTCATAATAATATTAATTTTTTCCATGATAGGAGGTGAATATATGTCCGGTTATTTTGATTTGGATGAGCTAGAATACCTCGTAGTTAGTAATACTAGTGAAAATGTGTTGGAAACTTCAGCTGTTGAAGTAGAAGAATTAATTCCAATAACTACAAGTTCAAGGCCATCTACATCAAGAAATCGAAGAATTCTTCTTGTTGGGAGCCTTAGAGGCCCTCTTGTAAATGGTAGTAGAAATTGTTTTTTATACCCTTGTTTAGCTTGAAGGACCAGCCATTCATAGAATGGCGAATTGTTTTAATGAATTAAAATGCTCGTTACCTGTGACATTTCTTCATGCTCTTTATAACACATAATAAATAAATATTGATTTTTATTCAGCACTATACATTTGAGAGCATCTTTACAGGTTGGTGGTCAGCAAGCAAGAGGGCGAGCAATCTCAGTACTACAACGTATAAAACTAGCAAGGTGTGGAGCGTCACGTATAGGCGGCACTCAAAAGTTTTATAACATATTGTAGTAATTCATAAACCTTAACATGCCCCCGCCTTGAAAGGTGAGCTTTTCAAAATAGGCAAGAAACTTAAGTAACACTAGAAACTAGAATACATAAAAAATGAAACAAAATACAGTTATTTCAAAACATAACAGTTTATATAAATGACGCAAGCACTATCGTGAGAATGCACAATACACAAGCGCACAAAACACTAGTGATACACAGTTAAACACAGTCGATTGGAAGAGGACATATTCTGCTGAAAGAGCGACGAATAATACCATTGCTGGTCTTGATTAAGGCAACTCTGGCGACGCTATTTTTGCCCGGATAAAAGGAAGTAATACGGCCAAGTTTCCATCTTAAAGAAAATAGATTGTCATCCTTGACAAGTACCAAAGCACCGATTTGCAAAGTTGATTGATTTTTATGCCACTTAGTGCGCTGTTGTAGTTCCGAGATATACTCTTTGCTCCAACGTCTCCATAAATGTTGATGCGCTTACTGTGCCTTTTGAAATACTGATAAACGTGGCACAACTATATTTGTCAGATCAGGATCGGGAATTAAAACCATCGGTCGACCAATTAGGAAATGTGCTGGCGTCAACGGCTGTAAGTCATTAAGGTCAGCGGATAATGGAGTGATTGGTCGGGAATTCAGAGTAGCTTCTACCTGGGTGAGTAATGCGTGAAACTCTTCATAGGTTAAAAGTGTACCATTAATGACTCTTTTAAGGCGATGCTTGCAAAATTTAACCCCTGCTTCCCACAAGCCACCAAAATGGGAACTGTAAGGGGGTACAAAGTGCCAATTGATCTCTTCTTTAGTAGAAGCTTCAGTAATCGCATCACTATTGTTTATCAAAAATTCTCAGAGTTCACAAATCTCAGAGCTAGCTCCAACAAAGTTAGTACCGTTGTCGGAATAGATGTGGGCGGGTTTACCGCGACGAGAAGTAAAACGCTTAATGACATTGGAAATGACTCAGTGGAAGAGTCAGTCACAAGTTCAAGGTGAACTGCCTTTACAGTAAAACAAATGAATATGCATAAATATGCTTTAATTGATTTATAGGTACGACCCTTTCGGTCTTTGATCATTAGTGGACCAGTATAGTCCACTCCGGTAATACAAAATGGAGAAGACGGATGCACACGAGATGCAGGTAAGTCACCCATTATAGGTTGAGCTGGCTTTGCAACAAGCCATAAACATTTTAAACAGTTATGCACAACTTGCTTTGCAACGTTTTTGCAAGAGGTGATCCAATATCGTTCACGCAGCACTGAAATGAGCAATTGAGGTCCGGCATACAATAACTTTAAATGTTCGCGCGATACTAATAATTTAGCTAGGCGATGATGACCGGAGATTAAAATGGGACATTTTTTATCATAGTTAAATAGAGAATGGCGCAGTCTCGCTCCCACACGAATAAGTCCTGTGGAGTCGAGAAACGGATTGAGCTTTAATAAATTGGGTTTTGCCTTGAATGAGCCTTTCTGAACGAGCTACTTTAGTTCCTTGGAAAATGATTCGTTTTGTGATACGCGTATTAAAGTAAGTAAAGAAATTTGAAGTTCTTTCAAGGAAAGAGGTCCAAGTAATTTAGGTTTTGTTTTCGAACAATTTTATTTATGAAACGTAAGCAATATGCAGTGACTCGTTCAAGTCGAGTTAAACTGGAACAATTATTAAATATGTTGCCATCTAAGATGACAGTAGAAAGACATTGCGCCCTGACATTCAGCTCAGGTAAATTGGATACACAAATATCGAGATTTGGCCAAAATGATTCATTCCCTTGTAGCCACTTGAGGCAATTCCACCAGAGCATGGAGGATTTTAGTTGTTGAGGAAACACACCTCTCGAGAGGAGTTCTGCTGGATTTGAACTTGTAGGAACGTGTCTCCACAATGCATGTGAAGTTAAACGTTGGATATCAGCAACACGGTTGCAGACGAAAGTCTTTAAAAGATTAGGACTGGTCTTTAACCATCCCAGAACAATTGTGGAATCGGACAATAGAAAACATTTGGAAAGGTTTAAATTTAAAGCCTTATGAACCTGTTCTATAAGCTTTGAAGGAAGTAGTGCAGCACACAGTTTTGGTATGGTAATAGGTTTTAATGGAGCAACCTTAGATTTAGCACATAGAAGTGAAACTTGAAAATAACCATTTTCATCTTTGGATCGCAAGGCACCGTATCCAAGTTCTATTTCACTAAAGTTTTGGCATAATGCATGTCTAGGAATTTTTAAATCCTTGAGAACTATTAAGTATTAAGTAACTATTAAGTAACTATAAGAAGTATATTTCATTCGAATAGTTTCAGGAACTGGATCGTCCCAAGAGAGTTTTTCCATCCATAGTTGCTGTAATAGAATTTTGCGGCTATAATACAAGGACCTAGCAACTCTAAGGGATCAAAGATTTGAGATATTTCAGACAGGATGGATCATTTGGTACCTTTTTCGCATGAAAAGGTAGAAATAGAATACATAAAGGCATCACAATAAAATGACCATATGAGCCCTAATGTACTTGTGTGTTCATGCTTGTCAAATTGCAAAACATCAGGATGAATTTGAGTATTAGGTATTCCATCAAAGATCTGTGGACTATTTGAAATCCATTTTCTTAGAGTGAAACAACCAGAATTAAAAATAGTCGTTAAGTTTTGAACAATAAACTGAGCCTCTGATAACGTGTTGGTACTTGTCAAAAGATCATCTACGTAAAAATCTTCACGTATTATTCGAGAAATGTCAGGAGATGTGTCTGCGCATTCGATACCCAATTGAGTCACACAACGAATGACTAAGAAAGAAGTCGAAGCCGTTCCATACGTGACAGTGTTTAAATCGTAAGTAAGAATAGGATCTATGGGAGAAGCTCACCAGAGTATCTGTTGAAAACGTCTTTGGCTTGGATGAACTAACACCTGCCTGTAAATTTTTTCTACATCTGCAGAAATAGCATAAAAAAATTTACAAAAACGAAGTAAGATTGAGAATAGGTCTTGCTGTATAGTACGACCTACCACGTGTATGCTGTTAAGCGATTCGCCAGAAGTGGTAATAGAAGAGCCATTAAAAACTACGCGAAGCTTTGTTGTGAGGCTTTTTTCCTTGAGCACGCCATGGTGAAAAAGATAGTACGAGTTTTCAGAAAAGTTATCTTCAGCAATAGACATGTGACCTAATTGCCGATATTCTTGCATAAAATTTAAGTATTGAATTGATAAACCTGAGTTTTTCATTAAACGTTTTTCAAGCGATAGAAATCTTCTCTGGACAACTTGAAAAGAATCATCCAAACGCGAAATTGGTTTGTTGAAGGGGATTGCTACAACGAATCGACCTTCAGAAGTTCTAGTAGTGTTTTGAACAAAATGCACTTCTGCGGCATTCTCTTCTACGGAAAATATCTTTTCAGTTGGATAATGCTCGAGATCCCAAAACCGATTGAGTATGTCGGGTTCATTATCGCTACGTATAAAATTACAGTTGATTGATCCACCTAATCTTGTGTCAGTAGGATCAGAGACAATCCATCCAAAACGTGTCCTTTGTTGGATCGGTAAATTAGGACCTAGTCTAATTTGTCCAATACAAAGAATATCCCAAAACGCTGGTGCACCAAGCAATAGGTCAATCTACATCACACCTAAATTTGATTTGAGAAGTAGTTTGACTCAAGCCAGAGAGTAATATTGGCATCTTGAAGAGGCAAATTCAAAGAAGTACACAGATCCGTTCGAATAAAAATTAGATTGAGAGCCGGAATCCAGCAGGATTCTGACAGAGTGCACCATGCCGGCAGAATCAAGGATCTGCGCAGAAGCAGTGGGCAAAAGAAATTGAACGGTGTTCGAACAGAAAGCAGAGATCGATTGGTGAGCTTCCATAGGAGACTTCGCGACTGGAATACTACTCGAGATAATTTTATCGCTCTTCGAAGAATCATCTATATGAAGTAACGTGTGATGCTTGAAATTACAAGTCCTGTAAGTGAATCTAGATTTACACTGTGACAGAAAATGCCCTTTGGCGAGACAGTTGAGACAAACTTTCAACTCCTTAGCCTTAGATATGCGTTGCGACGACAGCAACTTCAAAAAGGTGGCACACTTTAGAAGATGGTGTAAATCTTTGCACAGTAAACATGTATTGTTACTAGCTACAAAGGATTCTGAATACAATTTTGGTTTTACCGTAACGGTCTTTGGAGATTTGGTTTCCAAAGTTTCCAAAAGATTAGCAGTATTTTTTAGAAAGTCTTTAAATTCTTCCAGAGTTGGTAACTCATTACCTGAATTACATTTCAATGTTTCGCATCCACGAGCAGTGGAGGGATTTAATTTCTTTACCGTAAGGTGTATAAGTAACGTTTCTAAAAGTGCTTCTGAAGAAGCGAATGATTTTAATGCAGTCACGTGTTTGAACAGAGTGTCTTTGATATTTCTTAATTTTGATGCAGATTCTTTGGAAAGAGGTTCAATGTTTAGAATTGATTCAAAGTGTTTGTGAGTCAGCATACGAGCGCTATTGTAGCGGTCACATATGCTGGCCCGAGCAATTTCGTAAAGGACCCACGAAACTAAAGATTTGATAATCTCTGCCGCGGAACCCGTCAATGAGGCGCGCAAGTAATGTAACTTGGCTATATCTGATAAAGACTCCTGGTCATGAACCAAACTCGTGTAAATCTCTCTGAATTCCGACCAGCTGTCCAGGTCACCATTATATCGCGGAATGGAGAGCACAGAAAGTTTCAGATTGGTTGAGGATTTATTTGAAACGCGATATTATAAGTGTTTTGAAGAGGTGCTTGAATTCGCTTCTAAATTAGAATTTTGAATTAGAAATTTAGCAGCAGCTATATTTCTAAAGAAATCGGTTTCGAATTCAAATTGGTAATTTAATTCGTCTTCTAGTTTATCGGTTGTAGTTATTATTTCAGCCTGAACCTCTTCAAATTCACTTAAAAGAGAACCGATGACGTTCAAGCGTTTTTGTAATTCAATTAAAGCTGTTTTGTAATTTGATTTGTATTTAATGCATCAATGTAATTTTTGAAACGAGTCAATTTTGCTTTGATTAGACCGCGTCGAACTGTAGGCGTTGCCATTTTTAAATATAATTTAAACTTTGGAATGTGTGTAAACAAGTCCAATTAATATGCCGAATTCTTACTTTGTAATTAATTTTATATATTAACTTCCAGTAAGAAAGAAATAATGATTGATTGGCAATTTGTATGATAAACAATCAAATAAGAATAAATTTGTAATTAATAATTGTTCAGAAATAACTAAAGTGCATTTAATTTATAGCACAAGAAAAACCAAAATTATCTAAAAGTTTGAGTCAGTGGAATAATACCCTAACTCAGTATAAACTTGTAGCTTTCCTAAGGTTAAATGAACCTGCATGACGTATATGATTGAGATAAAGTATTTCAAACCCGTTATACGCGCGAGAGAAATCGATAAACGTGTAGTTTAAAAATAGAAGCAATCCCTTGATGTGGATTGACAGGTTTAATAGTAAGGGCGACGAATGTGTTGACCTTCCGCTTTCCAGCCGTAATATTACAAATAATTTGCCTGTAACTTGGATTGTTCCAGCAATACGTAAGTTTGAGAGCTTTTAACACTTGTGGTTAAATTATAAATGCAAATTTCAACGTTGTTTTCAATCATGACTTGTGTATGACTGAAGTAAAAATCGTTTCGTTGCGTTTAAATTTGTGTTAAATGCAATCGTAACGTTAAAACTAATTTAATAACTAAGTGTATTTTCATAGCGTGGTGCAGTTTAAAAGTTGATAACGCCAATTAAACATTTGGACTCGAAGGAGCATGTTGGGAGCCTTAGAGGCCCTCTTGTAAATGGTAGTAGAAATTGTTTTCTATACCCTTGTTTAGCTTGAAGAACCAGCCATTCATAGAATGGCGAATTGTTTTAATGAATTAAAATGCCCGTTACCTGTGACATTTCTTCATGCTCTTTATAACACACAAAACTAAACACTTTAAATAAATATTGATTTTTATTCAGCACTATACATTTGAGAGCATCTTTACAGGTGGGTGGTCAGCAAGCAAGAGGGCGAACAAACCCAGTAATACAGCATATAAAACTAGCAAGGTGGGGAGCGTCACTTGTAAGCGGCACTCAAAAGTTTTATAGCATATCGTTGTAATTCATAAACCTTAACACCTCTTTAGCGACACATTATTGGAGACGATACAGCTAGCCTGAATGATTACGACAAATAGATTTGTCTGGGCTAGTAAAACATCCTTCTGGATATTTTAGACATTTTTCTCGAAGGATATCATTACTCATATTGTTGACCAATCAAATCTTTATGCAATCCAGCAAAATCTCAATAAACCGCTTGCACTGAGTAGACGGGAATTTGAGCAGTTTTTGAGTACACTGCTACTATGTCGATGGTGAAGCTCTCAGATTCACCTTTATATTGGAGGAGTAAAATAAACTGTCCTGTTGTATTGAAAGTGATAAGTAGAGATAGATGGGAAGATATTGTAGCGGGCTACTACTACCGCGTTTCACTAATTTGAAACAAGTAATAACAGGAGTCTTTATAACTCACTGTTCAAGTCTAATTAACAGTATATGCCTTATTTGTAGATGTTTTCAGTCCAATTACAACGAAGCACTATCACACTAATGAATTTACAGGCACTAATATCGTCTTAAACTAACTTCTTAACCATCGGTCCATTAACAACACTAACACAACTATAATTTATTACACTGTTGTCTACTTATGTATTCTACAAGCTGCATGTACATTAGACACATAATATAACATTTATGTATACCCTTGGACTTCCAAAAGCTCAACTATTTCACGTTACACGATATAATTTATATTCGACATTCTGATATAGACTAACTCTGTACTTCATCATCGGTCTTATTTATACCGTGAATTAAAAAGGATGACTCATCTTCCAGTAATTGCTAGAAGCTTCCGAGTCCATGGAGAATATACAGTGCTTCCAGGCGTCGTTTCAAAATTTTATTTTCAATTACAAAGGAGTCCCACTGTGCCCGGTATGTCTTCAGGCTCCTACTTGAAATACTAATTTCTTCCCAAGCCGGTCGTCGTCCTCTACTTTTCCACTCAATAATACGTCCCAATTCGGCGTCATACTCCTACTATTCTCGTATTCTTTCGGGTTGCCACGTATCATCGATTACCGTCATTCTATGGATGACACTTATTTTCTCTCCCATCTTGGAGCAATGATAGCAGTCTACCGGACAAGGTCTCCTTGATAGAGCGTCTGCATTCTGATGGCTAGTTCATACACGATGTTCAGTGTCAAAGTCATATTCCTTCAGCCGCTCTATCCACCTTGCAACTTGCGCTTCAGGATTTCAAATCTGCAGTAACCATTTAGTGCCGCATGGTCTGTTCTCAACAGGAATTTACGGCCGTATAAGTACTTATAAAAGTGCTCTACGGATTTGACGACGGCCATCAGCTCCCTTTTTGTCACACAATAGTTCCTTTCTGGCCGCGACAAAACCTTGCTGAAGTACCCAATAACTTTTTCTTGTCCGTCCTGCACTTGAGAAAGAACGCTTCCCATAGCTGTGTTACTGGCATCGATATCCAACACAAATTTCCCCTCCATCTGTGGATAACTCAAAATTGGTGCTGTAACTAGTAGCCGTTTCAGTTGTTCAAATGCACTGCGGCAGTCGTCATTCCAATCATATTCTTGTCCATCTTCGGTTAATTTCGTTAACGGTTTGGCAATGTCCGCAAAACCAAGTATAAAACGTCGGTAATATGTGCACAATCCTAGAAAACTGCGTAGTTGGTGTATATCTGCTGGTGTAAGCCACTCTTGTACCGTTTTTATTTTATCAGGGTCAGCTCTTATTCCGGTCTCCGAAACGACATGTCCTAGGTATTTCACCTCCTTTCCAAATAGGTGACACTTCTTGAGGCTCAATGTAAGGTTTGCCCCGCGTAATCTTTGGAATATCCCCTTAGGTTCTTAAGATATTCTTCATAAGACCGGCCTAACACTATCACGTCGTCTAGGTACACCAGACATGTTTTCCAGGACAGTCCACGCAGTATCGACTCCATCAGTCGTTCAAAAGTAGCAGGGGCATTGCATAATCCAAATGGCATGACCTTGAACTGCCATAATCCAGTTCCAATTGTAAACGCAGTCTTTTCTTTATCGTTTGGCTCCAAGCCTACCTGCCAGTATCCGCTTTTCAAGCCCAAGTTCGAAAACCATTTAGATCCGGATAGAGTATCCAAGGTGTCACCAATTCTGGGCAAAGGATAGCTGTCTTTCTTTGTTACATTGTTAAGCCGCCGGTAGTCTACACAAAACCTTGTCGACCCGTCCTTTTTCTTGACAAGCACTACCGGGGATGCCCATAGACTATTCGAGGGTTCAATCACTCCCTGTTCTTCCATATCGGTTATAATTTGCTCCGTTTTCTTACGTTTTGCCAAAGGAAGCGGCTTGGGGTGTTGTTTTATCGGTTGCGCATCTCCAGTATTGATCTTATGTTGCACAACATTTGTCCTTCCTTTCTCACTATCATCCAGTGCAAACACACCTCGATATCGTCCGACCAGTTCTTTTACCTTGCCCAGTTGGTCGCCGTTTAATCCTTAACACGAAGGTATCAAAATATCCAGCAATTTCTGTGAGCAATCGTTGGCTGGTTTATCTTTCATTTCATCCACACAACGTTTAATATGGCATACTGGAATACAACTTCTCACAATCATGTCTTTCTTCAGGGTCACCGTATGCGGATTAATGTTCAGCACCCTTACTGGTACCATATTTCGAAACTTTACCAGCGTTCTTCCAATCAGTAATACCTCCTGACCCATTCCCGATTCAGTTGCTCCCATAATGTATATTTGTTCTTCCCGGAGCGTACTATCCGGCCGTCCCATTACTGTCATTTCCGCCTTCTCGGGTATCCTCATATCACAAATCATTCAAACTTGCATCGTCTGGTTACTCGTCTCTTGGAATGGAATCCTGTCATCATCTATCCGAAGCACATTTTCTTTCATGTTCACATGAAACCCATATTCTCTCATGAGATCCGTTCCCAAGATCACTTCTTCTGTAATTCCAGCTACCAACACCCGATGATTAATTAGTTTGTCTCCAATTTCCAACGTCACGGCAGTCTCTCCGTGAGTAGAAACTTTCTCACCACTGGCCGTTCGAGGACATACCGATACAGGTAGCACTTTCCCACAACCAACCAAATCTGGTCTCACAATAGTCCTTGTCGCTCCTGTATCCACGAGTAATCGGACAACCCTACCATTAATTCTACCATCAATATAAATGCTGTCCAAACTCCCCATCGACGATACAGAACGAATGATAATCTTCGAGGTACTAGGTTGTGCTGTCGACGTTCGCCCGCTTACGTCGACTTGCTCTAGTTTAACCGGTTGTTTCTTTGGTTGAGTACAGCTTCTCTGTATATGAACAACTTCACCACAGCTCTAGCATCACAGACGCCATCTCCGCGGTCGTTGTCTTTCAAGCTTTTTCACACGGTTGATTATTTCTTCTATGCTATTATGCGATTGGCCAGGTTCCTCTAAAGCAGACCGAACATTATAACTCATCATGTGTGATGAGCCAGTGCGTCGTCTAACATTTTTGGCCGTGCTAATCTTAGCGCTTGCAGTATTTCGCTGTCTTTAACGCCATTCACAAATGTTTGAACAGCCATTTGTTCGAGGAAGCTATCTGGTGCCGTTGGATATGCCAATCTAACTAATCTGACAATGTCAGCTTCGAATTCTTGCAGGCTTTCATTTGTCTTTTGCAAGCGGTTCTTAACTTGTGCATGGTAAACTTGTTGAAGGTGAGCGTCTCTATATCTCATCTCAAACTTCGATGTTAAAAGGCCGTAATCATTCTGTTGGTGATCGGGAATAGTTTGCAAGATGTTAAGAGCTTCCCCCGTAGGGCCACTATTAAGGAGATAGCCTTCTCTTTGTTGCACCAACCGTTGGCTATTGCAGCAGCTTCAAATTGTTTCAAATATGTGGGCCAAGGTGTTTTACCATCGAATGTGGGTGGTTTCACTTTAAATTTTGACGGTAATGACTCGCTTCCTTCCATGCTTCTTATTTCTGGAGTGTTCTGATTTACAGCTTGGTTTGCTAATCCAAGTGACCCCGTTGTTAGTGAAATCATTTGTTCTTGCAGCCTCATTACATCTTCCATTTTACCCATTTACTGTCCAATTTTTGCTCAACCATTTTCATTTGTTCAGTGACATCTTCATTCAATGCGATGGAGCTTTCTATTAATCTTTGTTCTAACGTGGCCGTCTTTTCATTTAACTCTTCCATTTTCACCGCGTTCTCACTAGACCGTTCTTCTATTTTCTTAGCATTTTCACTTCCAGTTTAACTGATCCCACTACTTTTTCATTTAGTGTCACTTCCAGTTTAGCCGACCTATCCTCCATACCGGATTTAAAATCCTTGAGGAAATTCATTAAAGTTTCTGCCTCCATTTTACTTTGGCTTCTTGTAATTGGCATATACAAACTACTTGAATATCTTTAGACTTGTGTGTTTTCCTTTTAAATTAATCACTATATACCCAACACAGGCTAACACCAGTGTAGCGGGCTACTACTACCGCGTTTCACTAATTTAAAACAAGTTAATAACAAGAGTCTTTATTACTCACTGTTTACAAGTCTAATGAACAGTATATGCCTTATTTGTAGATGTTTTCAGTCCAATTACAACAAAGCACTATCACACTAATGAATTTACAAGCACTAATATCGTCTTAAACTAACTTTTTAACCATAGGTCCATTAACAACACTAACACAATTATAATTTATTACACTGTTGTCTATTTATGTATTCTACAAGCTGCATGTACATTAGACACATAATATAACATTTATGTATACTCTTGGACTTCCAAAAGCTCAACTATTTCACGTTACATGATATAATTTATATTCGACATTCTGATATAGACTAACTCTGTACTCCATCATCGGTCTTATTTATACCGTGAATTAAAAAGGATGACTCATTTTCCAGTAATTGCTAGAAGCTTCCGGGTCCATGGAGAATATACAGTGCTTGCGGCGCTTGTGTGTTTGACGAGTTGCCTAATAGTAGCTCGCAACACTATATAGTCCAAAATTCACTTCAGTGATAACTTACAAGTTCCTTTACTTAATGAGAAAACAGATAGTAGATCAAGCTTAAAACAGTATATACCCAGCAAATCACATAAATAGGGATACAAACTGTTTGTTCTTTGTGATGACGAAGGCATCAGTTATGATTTTTCAAATTATCAGAGAAAATTGAATTGGTATCAGGAGAACCTGACTTGGGAGCTGGTTCAAATGTAGTACTGAAATTGGCCCAATCAATTCCTGTTGGATTGAAGAATTTATTATATTTTGATAACTAGTTTAGGTCACTTCCTTTGATGACAACTTTAACAAAGAAAAAAAATTATCTCTAGAACTGATAGAATCAATCGTCTTTTCAAATTGTCAGCAACAAACACCCACATACTGTTTATTATTCAAAACATAACAGCAAAATACCCCTGAATTTTTATTTAGTTCTAACTCAATAAAATTGACAAAAGAATAAAACACAAAAAATATTTATAAATATCCGAAATTGCGATAATTTTCGTATTACATACAATGCATGTACTTAAATTAAGGTTAAACTGTGGAAATCATTAAACGGTTATTGTATTCAGTATTTAAGTTCCAATTCTGCATTGTTCTAGCTAGAAAGTAGAGATATAATCGATTTTTAATGTAATTCAATTTGCAATAAAAACATAAAAGCGTACTCCCTGAAAATTATAGAGTTATAATAAGCATTATGATTTTGAAGAAATTTTCCAAACGTTGCTAACAGCTTAACACAACGATTAGCTTTATCCACCTAAATTGTTTCTAAATATATTAGGCGAACGTAGAAACCACTACTCACGGTTTTTCTATTTGCAGATACGAAAGAAATAGTACACTCGTTTACTAAATGACGTTTAGACCGAGTATTGGTTAATTTTAAGGTACTTTCCTACAAATGCTAGCAGCTCAAACATTGCAATTTAACGATATTGGTATAATTAGGTGAATGTAAAAACCATTGCTCATAGTTTCTCCATCCGTATAAATACGGGATAAAATGATACTAAAGTCCATTTGACTTTATTTGTGAAAAAACGCGAAAGTTTATTCTTTCAAATCGTTCAAAGTGTATAAAGTGCTGCAGAATTTCAACGTTTGAACATTTTAGGTAAGTACAATATCTTTTATTTTAAATTTTGCATATTTAAACTGTGATTTTCTATTGTTATTCAGTTACTTTACCGCAAGACTCCTTTAGGGCTTAAACAAAGTAACTTTTTTCTAATTTTTATATACATACCCGTTCTTAATATATATTTTAGCAAAACCATTTTAATTAAAAGAATCACATTAATATAACAATATATTTAAAAGATAAAGTTCTTTAATAAACATACGTTCTGCTTTGCACAATTTAAAAATTCTTTTGAATAAAATAAACCTTGACTATTCCTTCGTAACTACTTCAAATTTTGAACACCAAGCTGTTCAAGATTCACAACTTCATTAGCTGGAAGGCAGCGGTTAATAATGTTTTTCTTAAACAAGCCTTTTACATAAACGGGTGCATTTACAGGTACTTGTTCTTGCAAAAATAAACTTAAATATTGATCTATTAATTCATTAGGCGCAGGGATGTTCCAATCGAATCCGTGTAAGAAATTTTTACAAAAATCGTTTTGTCTTTGGAAATCTTCATCCGAGTTTTCACTTTTTAACGGCATATTCAGAATTTCGTGTCATAACTCATCTGTTCCAATATTCAGTACAACTATTTCTTTCACAAAAAATTCGCTTGACTTGTACTGGAAGCCCTGGATATCCAAAACATACATGTTTCCACTTCGAGAGCAAACACCATAAAATCCATGTTTAACTTGTAATTTTGATCAACGCAACAATACTTCGACAACTAATGGTCTGGAAAATGGTTCTCGTGTCTTATATGCTGCTGGTCAAACGCGTGCAGTTCCTTATTGTGTTAATTGATGTTATATGCAAGTCTTGGCAGGAAAAGTGACGCTTATAATTGTATTATCGTGGGTTTTACCTGTTTGTATAGATTTAGTTCCCACCTCCGCACAGCTTTCGCTATTCACTAAGGATTCTTGAATAATTGGATTATAAATTAAAAATAAAATCAGGTGTTAGAGATTGCTTAAAAGATGATAGTATTTGTTCATCTTAAAGCCAAGTTCAATTTTTTTAAAACGTTAAAAAATAATTTAAATTTACTCCACCATCGTTTAATTTTTTCGGTTTTAAGAAAAAAAGATCAATTTCCAAACAACTTTTCACAAAACTTTATGTATCGGTTTGAGAATTATACTTAACTTCATAAACCGACTTGTCTATATTTTTGTCTTTATCCCTCGTTAACACATATGCATAATACTGATGTAATGGTTTCTCGGCAATTGTTTGCTTAATTTTCTTTAAAGGTGGTTTCACGTTTTCATCTTTAACGTTTTTCACAAGCTTCGGAATTTTTTGTGTGATGTCTTGTAAATGAAATACTGTCACTTGCAACGGTTTACTCAATTGCTCATGTGCTCTTTGAATTCTTACGGGAAACTGGTATAATTCTTTCAATGCTCTACAAATTTTTGCCCATTTATGTCATCTCCAATGCTTATATTTTGATCGAAATTCTTCCTATACCGTCCTTAATCAATATCAAAATCTTTGACAATAGTTGTCGGATGTATGTCCTATGTATGTGGAATGTATGTCGGTTGTATGTCGGATGTATGTCGGATGTATATTGGATGTGTGTCAGACGTATGTCAAATGTACATTATTATATAATTAGGTAAGGCTAGCTCCAAACTCTCCTAGTTAGGTTAAGTTAGCTCGATGTTGTTCGAACTAAAATTTGTAGGTTAGGTCGGTGCGGAGGATGCGAGAAAAAGGAGGATAAAAAAGTCAGGAGGAGAAGGCGGAGGGAGGATGGATTGAGTTAGTTCACGTTGTTTGGACTTAGGTTAGGTTAGTTCACGTTGTTTGGGCTTAAGTTCGGTTAGTTGGACTTGTCTAGACTTAGGTTAGATAGCAAAAAAAATTGGTAGGTTAAGTCGGTGTTGCGGCGCTGACCTAACCTATCAATTTTTCCTGCTATTTAGCCTAAGTCCATAGAACATTCGACATATGTCCGACATACAAAGTATATGAGGCATATTTAGCAATAAGTCGGATATGTTTACAAATCGAAAACTTGAACATACTGTACATCTGCGCTAGTAGATCGAGGTAATCGACTTAGTAAGCAAGTGCAGTTTTTACATATTATTTTCTTAAAATGCGATAAACTTATTTTTAATCGAGGTACGAGTTAAGCCTTTAAAGTATTATAACCAGATTGATTTTATTCTGTAATTCGAATACCTTTGTAATAAGAAGATTGTTATGTAGAAAATAAACATTGTTTTAAAAAAATATAATTACGTTAAATATATTTACGTTCAAAGTATAAAATATCTAGGAAAAAAAAGATTGTTAAAATCATCCAAATTGTAGATAGTATGGGATAAATTACTACACAAAATGGAAAATTTCTTATTAAGAACTAGACAAGTGTAGTTTCTTTAATAATTATTTACGTGGAACACGTTTTTGAAAATTTGCACTTGCTAGACATGGCGTAAAAGTCAAAACATGTGGGTTAAAACAGATTATTAGATAGAAAGGTTGGAAAGTACGAGAAGCATACACATTTCATGTGTTTCGTATAGGACGCGACAAACAGACGTTAATTAGGAAATTTGTTGGAGGAACTACCGAAAATGTATTAGCACAAATAAAGAAGACTCGTATAAAGTATATTAAATATTTGATTGTGCTTGCGTGTTTACATGTAACATTGGTCTATCACTTTCGGTTTTCCCTAGTCGACTTCCGGATTTATCGGAATGTCTTTTGACAGCTGTTGATAGATTCTAATCTGTACAAGTATTTTTGCAGTCCTTGCTTATTTACACCCAAAATTTGTCCTATTCCTATCGTTTTTCCCTACCCAATCTACGATTGTGTTCGGATGTTTTCGACATACTTCAATTTCTTCTCAAATGTATAAGACGATATATTTGCCATGCTTGCACTATAGTAGATTAACTAACTCCACACTTTTATTTCCAACGTAATCTTAGACTTTGTTCGCATGCCTGCGGCATCCTTCGGCTCTTGCTCTATAGAGTATAGATTAACATATTTTCTATGTAAGTTACTATTCGATGGTTGAAGAAATAGAATATAGATTTAGTATTGGAGAATTAAAAATCGTTTAGCGCATTATAAGACAAATATAGCACTCGAATAAATGAAAATTAAATTACGGAGTTAAAGGATTTGAATTCTTTTTGTTGAAATATTTAACTACGCGGAAATGATCTAATGCTTAACGTATAATTAGTAAGCAGGTACGGAATCATACAGCTTAAAACGCACGGGTCAAGCAGAAACAGAAAGAACGGCAAAATAAGGGCCCCACGAATCAGGGTCACGTATAAAAGATAAAGAAAATTTAGAAAGACCCGGCTAACTACAAATGCGGAGAGTGGTGTGGTTTACGTAGACAAGAAAAGTGTATCGCCATCGATTTTTTAATTACAATAAACATAAAAATTTTTATTTAAACAAACAAAAAAAATTATAATCTATGAACAATTTAATAAATTGAACGAAGTGCGCATTTCGTATTGTAAAGAGTAAAAACAAATCGGTTTAGATTATCTTATAAGCAAGCGTGTTAAGTTAAAAGTATTAAATGCGAAACAAATTCTAGTAAGCATTTTAAAAAAGTAGCAAGAAGCACTAGCGAAGCTAGCTTTTAAACAGGTTTTGTAAACTTTCTCCACCCGTGAGAGTAACGTGTCTTGAGTTTATCCGTAGTTCATTTGTTACGCGCAAACAGCAAAAGTGAATAAATAAGAATCCCTTGATATGCAAAAAAAGAAAAACAAGGTAACATACCTCCACGTACCGAGATACTTATCTTGCACGCTTAATCATCCGCGGAAGTGTACCAGCAAGACATCGTAACCTCGCTTACTGAAGGGTTGTCTCTACGGTTGTCAGTACCATAGCTGAAACAGCGGACCTACGCAGAACAGCAATCGGGCCTACGTAAAAGACATTAGACTCTTCGTGAAAAAACAATTTGGCCTACATAGAAGAGCTAGAAAAACAGAACTCTACTAGTATTAATAAGCATGCAAGAAACTTACCAATGCAAAGTAGATATAGCTTATCCAAGGAAACGTGCATTTCTCTTAAATTAGCATCAGGAAAGCAGACAGTACACCTTAAGATAAAAAGCGGAATCAAAGTGGACATGGTTTTTAAACGATCTGATAATCGATTGAAATATTACTACATGTTAAAAAAAAAGTTTAAAGTCTTTGTGATGCATAAATAGATAAAGAAAACCGGCAAACTCGAATACAATTGCTTTTGTTAATCACACCTGTAGAAAATGTATGCTATTGAAACTTATATTACTATTCATAAATAAAGCAAACCTATTCTTCAAAAAACACGGATTGTAGACAATTGAGTACATTTGTGGCTTTATATCAAACAATAAAGATAAATAGAGGTACTTTGACTTAAACTAAATGCACTAATAACATTCTACAAAGTGTTGAACAAGTACTTGTTTCAAATGCATTAGGATGGGCTTCACGGGAACAACTTGATTCACTAAACCACAAATCGTGATCAGGGGCGTCTCCCATAACATGCAGTTATACAAAATATCAAAGCGGAAGCGTAGGGATATTTAAAAAGAATGCTAAATCAAATGAAAATATTTATCAGGTTACAATTGAACGTGACAAATGATCGGCCCGGATGCTTCATTAGGTAATGCTTTTAGATTTAGTTTTGATAAAGGATATTGTACTACAAGACTAGAGGCATAAATGTATGTCTACATTGTTGGAAATTGTTATATGATAGAAAATGTGTATTGTCTATTAAAAGACTATCCAGTTGGTTGGAAGATGTCAAATTGGCTTTGGAAGTGTTTGTACGTATTTGGCATAACTTGCACAATACCAGTTTATATTACCGCGTCATGCCGCGCTACGCGCCAGGATTGGTGTGGGTCGCACTCCTGACGGTTGCCGACTTTGGAGGTGTTCTCAAATACTTTTGTTTGTCGTGCGTAGTTCTTTCATATGCGCTTGTGCTCTTTCGGATTTATTTTTCATTTCAGTTTTCTTTCTTACTCTTTATCTACGTTCGGGCGACTTCTGCAAGCGTCGGCTCTCGTTCTATAGTGTATATAAGGGAGCATCTTTCCTGAGTAATTTAGTCTTTTACAATAGCTACAATGGTAGGTAAACCTGAGCTCTTCCAAGGTGGTTAATGTTGCTCAACTTCTTGGGAATAAAGTGACACCAACCAACGAGCGAATCGGATTGTTGTTGCTGACAGAAAATTTGTACAACAATAGTTCGGTTAGCGATATTGGTAATATTTGTTATGTCGAAGGCGAACAGATGCTGACTGGTGAACTATACACGCCAACTACAGAACCATTTTGTGACAATATATTGCTAGATAAAATTTAGAATCTTTGTAACGCTGAGCAAACATCTGTAACCAAGAGGATTTTTATTTTAAAAAAAGAATTTTGTGGCACATTTAACAGCTATCTACGGGGAAAGTTCGTCACATTTGTCTCCGCTAGGCATGGTGTTAAAGCCAAGCTTCCGTTTTTTTCTAGAGAGCACTAACAAGATGGGGCACGGAATAAAAGAAATTATCGAAAAAGGTCTTGAAATATTAATAAAAATTCAAAAATCCGATATGTATTCCGTACAAAGTCGAACCAGCAGATGTTAAGTTGGAAATTGTATTGGAAGAACGTCCAGCTATATTAGACGGAAATATAACACAGGATTATAGGGGCATATTTAGCAAGACGGAGATGTGTAATTATTTCACTACAAACCATAACTTTTGCTACAAAAGTGAATACGAAGAGAACTGCGTTATTATAATTGACAGCGATAAAACTACGAAATCAATTGTCTAAGATGGCTAACAGCTAATGCAGGTACCTATTTCAGACTGCGTTGGCCAGTACCAAATGGAGTTTTATCTTATACACTTTCACTTCAAAAACATACATGAAAGTAGTGCCGCATGTCCATGCTGTTTAGTTACATTTTATCCGGTAATGAGTACACGCATTAAATATTCATATTAATAGTGCGCGTCAGTTTGTATAATAATTTATATATTGCTGGAGGCGTTGTGGGTTGAATTTTCTCTTCTAACAATTTGGTCGAAAATCCATCCATCTGTTTCAAATTCATCTGTAGTTTTTCAACAAACTTAGTAACATTATACGAATTATAATTACTGTTACGAACTATTCGGCAACCCGTCATACCCGCAAGTTGCATAACTGAAATGTATTCTACAGAAGTGTAAAACATACGAGCAAACACCAGATTATGAATCATCTAGCTAATTTTAGGGTATATATAAGATCGGTGATGAGTGTACATTAGTTAGTCTATATCCAAATATTGTACATAAATCATATCGTGTATAGTTAGTTGGTTATTACGTTTTGAAAGTCTTATAGTAAATATAAATTTGTGTTATGTGAACGTGCATATTGTACCGTCAGCTTGTACATAAATAGAGAAAAAGGTAATAAATAAATTATAGTTGTGTTGGTGTTGTTAAGAAGACTTATGCTTAAGGATTTAGTGTAAAAAGATATTTGTGCTTGTAAATAGCATTAGTGTGATAGTGCTTCATTGTTAATTGGACTGAAAACATCTATAAATAAAGCATATACTGTTAAGTAGACTTGTGAATAGTGAGTAATAAAGACTTTTGTTATTACTTGTTCTAAATTGGTAAACGCGTTACCAGCAACCCGCTACATTATGTTACATCTTTAAATAATTAATAGCATTATGTTTAAATAAGGTCGACTTAGAATTTTTTGTTTTTAAAGATATTATTTTGAAAATTTGTATATGGATCGAGTTTAGTCAATCAGAAATATGTGTTTCTAAGGAGAGATTTATGACTTTATTTTTGGCAAATTCGGCTTAGTTTTCGAAATTTTTTAACTTTTAATCGATTTTTAGCCTAAATGGTTTTTTGTTAATATCTTGGAACCTACTGGAGGTATTTGAGATCTGTAAAAAAATTTCTGTACGTATTGGGTACTGCGCATCGGTTTGTGGTATTATGACACTTGTCAAATTAATATCTAACGTATAACTTGTAAACGGCTACAGATATGCGACTTTGTAAAGATATTAATTTCTAAATTGGAGAATGTTGTATTAAATGCAGTAATTTTAAAACTCCTATCTAGTGGACTTTGAGATTTTGACCTATAACTTGAAAACAGTTATAGATAACAAAATTTTACAAAGACAGTATCTACGTTTACAACTTGAGAACGATTTGAACTACTTAAATATTGTTATGTGTAATATTTCTACTACACTTAAGACATCTATTTGTGTATAATTGAGTAATAGGTAATTATGTAATAAAATTTGGTTTAGAAAGGCTAATTTTTATACAATTGCGTGGGATTGATAGCTTGAAAACAGTCTGTCAGTTGAGTTTTACTTACTACGAAAGCGTAGTGAGCTGGCTGCTTGCTAAGAGGATACTTTTTTAGCCAAACCGAACCCCACCTGTTGGCTATCCAAGTGCCAGCTCACATTGCTTGCGCAGTCGCCCCATGTTGCTGCACTATTTTCAGGTTGACCCTGTTGTGGTGCAGTTGTCATAAAACTTAGCCTGCGTTATCCGTTTATATAGGCGGCTCCGTGGCGTAGTGGTATGTGTGTGACTACTACGCCCAAGGTCCAGGGTTTGAATCCCGACATGGTCCGCTTGAAAAATGTTAGGCAAGCATTTTCCACAAAAATACGTCCTCGTTCGGATGAGAGGTAAAATGAAAGTCCCATGTGTCGGTGTTGTCACGCACGTTAAAGATACCTACCTTGCTTGGAACAGCAAGGGTTCGGCAAAATTCCAAAATTTTCAGGCAAAAAAAACTCGCTTTCTGACCAATGTAGTACCTTCGGGTGGAGTATTGGAAAATCACATGTAAGGTATCCGTTTATATACCACAAATAATTTACTTAAAGATAGTAGTTGAGCGCAGTAATTTTGATATTGCAATAATATTAAACTATTTTCTGATTTGCAATGTCAGATCTATATCTGACAGCAGGGACTCTAATGACAAAGTTCCCCTGATGCCAGATACCTTGTAGGAGAGATCTATAAATGGGGAATAGATTATTATTATATAAAAAAAATCCTCACATGATTACCTTGAACTGCATGATTTGTTAATATTAACGTAATAACTATAATTCATCTAGAAAAGTATTAAAAGATATTTGCTGTTGTTTTGGTCTTTGTACGCATGGTAGTTTATTGTATGTGCTTCGGACGAATACTGAATCCATGGCGATCGCGGTATAGTTTTATCTCGACGTCTAAAACCCTGCAAGTAAACTATGAGGTAAACGTTAATACTTTGTATATCTTGTACTCAAATACCATGACAATAATTTTTATTTATAAAGAATATAGGGATTGATAGATAAACACAAAATAAACAAAATGAAGCATAAATTTTGTATTTTCGAATTCAATGACGAATATGACGGACTAATAGGAATGGACCTTCTAAGAAAATTAGGAGCCAACACAGATATAAAAAACCGTTTACTAAGAACCAAATATGGACGAATCCCCATTAAATTTCAAAATACCCAAGTCGAACAAAAATACACATTAGAACCCCGAACAGATAAAAAGATAAAAATCCCAGTAAATTCAACTAACAAATTAAGAATAATAAATCACATAACATTTTAACAAGGAGTAGAAACCCCAACCGCACTAGTAAAAATAAAAGATAATTATGCCATTACGACGATTTTAAATTCAAATGACTACCCCGTAGAACTATTATTAAACAACCCAATTAATGTAGAAGAATTAAATTTTAACTAAATGAAGATAAATGAAAATTTAGAAGACAATTACAACCCCGTAGAAAACGACGAAGTGTTAAAAGAAAATTTAAGTAACATTCGCTTTAATACCGACATCAATCAAGAAGAGCAAAAGCAACTAAAAATTTATATTTTGAATACCGCGACATATTTCATTGCGAAGGAATACCCCTAACATTTACAAATACAGTGAAACATAATATCGAACTAACGGATAACAAACCAATATTCACAAAAGCATACAGATTACCTCAGGCAAGCCAAGAAGAAACCGATAAACAAGTAGCAGACAGTAGGGTAAAATCAAGAAACCCACCGCCACATTTCCACCAGCATCCACATTTCCACACACATCTGGACCAAATAGTTTTCTTCGACTAACCATTTTTCATCTTTCGAGATAAATGAGCATCCTCATTTGCTCCCACATCTAAACCAAATAGTTTTCTTTGTCTAGCCAATGCATCTCTCGAGATAAACCTATCTTGTTTGGTATCAATCAATATTAGAATTTTCTCAGCTACCCAAATCTCTAAGAATTTTTCAGATATCATCACCCCCAAGGGAGCTACCCCAATTTTAAGATTTCTTACCTGTAGCGACTTTTGAGCATTCTTATAAATTTTTTTAGTCATGCGATACATCTTGTTAGCTTAGAATTTTACGCAGAATCCGAATCTGTAAACAAATTTAAAATCGGGCCATCCCTTACAAAGTTACACTTTAAGCTCTCAAACCTCTAAATTTTGCTCTTTGCTTTATAAGCAAAACTAACAAATACTTTTCTTTGTCTAGCCAATGCATCTTTCGAGATAAACCTATCTTGTTTGGTATCAATCAATATTAGAATTTTCTCAGCTACCCAAATCTCTAAGAATTTTTCAGATATCATCACCCCCAAGGGAGCTACCCCAATTTTAAGATTTCTTACCTGTAGCGACTTTTGAGCATTTTTATAATTTTTTTTAGTCATGCGATACATCTTGTTAGTCTAAAATTTTACGTACAATCCGAATCTGCAAACAGATTTGAAATCGAACCACGCCTTGCAAAGTTACCCTTTTAAAGCTCCCAAACCTCTACATTTTGCTCGTCTATGACATATGCTTAAACCAAACAGCTCCAAAAATCTAAAACCGCAAGGATTTTAGAAACGACTCCTTTATAAGCCATAAGTGCTTAGTATTTAAAATCATTTTTTCAAACAGTAATGTGCTTTTCTCAGAATGTTGTAAAAACCCATGACTTAAAATTTTTTCTGGTTTTAACATAATTACATGTACAATGCTAAATAGTTGGAAAATACATAGACAAGGACAAACTAATCGCTTTACAATTATGTGACGTATAGTGAAGGTAGCGTAGAGGACAAACTAATTGCTTTACAATTATGTTACGTAAAGTGAAAGTAGCCTTTCTTTTTATTAATTAGCAGCTATGTGATTTGAAAATACAATAGATATGCTCAATGCCACCCATTAAAATCAACGCATCATTGCTGGAAGGTTTATTAATCATACAATGAGCGCTCTATTTTGGCCTCGATTGGGGAAAATACAAACCTCATTTAGTAGTATAATTAACGGTTTCAAAACGTATATAACGCGGTGTCATTAGAAAAAATTCTATTAGTTTCACACGCTTTGTGTAAAGCCCGTCGAAATTTTAAACAATCGTTTCGTGTAGTTCTTTTGTGGAAAGTTTTGAAGGTTTAAGGGTAAGTATTATTAAAATATTATTAAAGTAGAACTGAATTTATTTGCAAACACCAATTATTATGTATTCTGTTATTGGTTCTTATTTGTATTTTAAAACATTAATTTTTCCAAAGTAATGCGCTGTTTTACAGATATACTTTTCCAAATTTTAAAGGTATGCTTTTGCTAGAATAAAAAACAATTCTGACAAAATATTTTATTAAAAATTTAATACATTAACAAAAAGACCTCAATAACAATACGTTTTCTTTAGAACAGCTTAAATTATTCAAACAATGGTTTAAACAGTGATTGTACCTATTACCGAATCTTCTTAATTCTTTGAGCTTTGGAAGTGAGAAAACACTTTCCATGTTTAAAATGTTGTTTGATAAATATTTTGAGAGTAACTGTCTTTTCTGTTCGCCTTTAACATAGATTGTAGCATTGGGTGGTATGACTTCTTTCAGCAAATCGCCTACATTTGTATATCCACTTGTGGACTGTCCATCCCAGCTAAGCCCATGGATTCTTTGCTTTAACCACTGAACTTGCTTTTGAAATCATCACTTAGGGTGTTATACTCCACAGCCATGTCCAGTATCTCATGCCATATTACATTATTCGCTACATCCAAAATGGCAATCTCCTTGCAATAGAAATCACTAGTTTTGTATTGATATCCTTGTAAATCGATTATGAAACACATGCTTCCTGCTTCAAATCACAGATGGGAATGGGGTTCTAAGCAAATCTCTCCGTATATCCAGTTAAGGGACTTTACTCCTCCTTTTATGATTTTTTCATCCAGGTAATTATCTGGATGATACTAAAGCAAGTCTGTTTTCTTAATCCAACTTTTACCATCCCCAACCACGACACTAATAATTCGCGCCCGTGCTTCCGTTTCCGTAAAACTTTTCCACTAAGTACGTGTCGGGTGCTGCTGTGAGCTGAATTTCATCGCCGTAAAAGCACCTAGAATTGGCCGACCTTCCAAATCTTGTAGCAGATAGGTTGTCGGTCTCGTTTTTGTACTTTAACAATTTTGAATAGTTCTGTACTCCAGTTTGGGTGAAATCCTCGATCGAATACTGCTTTATATTTTGATATACGCACAATGTCTCCAACCTTATACAACTTCTTGTAACTTTTAGAAACGCTGTTAGCGGTGTAAAGTTTTATTCTTTCCGGATGTTCTTCTGCTTCCATAGGTGTCATGTTAATAGCCCGATGCGGTGTATTATTGTATTCTTCCATAACCTTAGGCAAAATATTCACCCATTTATGACTGCCTTGCAAGTAAAATCTTCTGTACAATTTGTTTTGATTGTTCTAATCAACCGCTCGACCATACCAGCTTTGATTGCGGAATACGTAGAGTAATGGTTTATCTTATATTTTGCATAAGATTTTTAAACAGCGGTTGTAGTACTCTTTCCCAAAATCCGTTTGTAGATTGATTTTACGTTATTTTCTCCTTGCAGCATTTTGTCCAATATTTTTTCATAGCATTTGTGACTTCTGATCCAGTTTTA
Source organism: Platerodrilus igneus (assembly GCA_036346225.1). Lineage (NCBI taxonomy): Eukaryota > Metazoa > Arthropoda > Insecta > Coleoptera > Lycidae > Platerodrilus > Platerodrilus igneus. The sequence goes on along the minus strand of JARFIW010001129.1, from coordinate 1,392,102 downwards.
TTTTTAAAGGTTCAGCTAAAGCATATTTTGTGAAACAGTCCACTGCTATTATAATATATCTGTACCCATTGTTCACACGCGAGTAAGGCTGCATTTCGCACAAGTCCGATTGGATAAGATCACGTTTCACATGTTTCAGATTTGTATGACGACGCTGAAAATTTTTTCTTGCAGGTTTAAATAATTCCTTAACGATGATTTCTTTACTCATTTTTGCTTAACACTGTTGCTAAACTAATAGGGTTATCTTTATCCAATTGCACCTTTGACATAAACTGAAGCTTTGGTTTGTAGTATTTGTTTTTATAGCTGCTGGTGACGCTTCGTAAATTGATGCTATTGCAAGACCGAGCTCCTTCTCATTTGTCTCGAAGTTGCAGTCAAATTAATAAAAACTGTATAAACGTTTTAAAGTCAGATACAAGCTTATCCAATTTTTCATTTACATACTGTTTATTAACTGCATCAGATGGCTCAACTGGTTGAGCAAGCATTGCGATACGCTGGTTTCTTGCATTGAAGGCTTTATCTTTACGCTGTATATCATCAGAACTTTTAGACAGTATGAAAAGGCTTGATTCACGAGCTTGATTACAGATTTCTTATTAACACAATCACTATCTTCTTTAGGATCCATTACATCCACTAGCCTTCTTTTACGAAAACTAATTGTTTCTTCTCCAGACTTGAATACTATAGTGCTTCTCTGATTAACACAATCACTATCTTCTTTCGGGTCTGATGAATTCACTAACCTTCTTTGCTGCATATCGTACCCATCACCATCCAACGTTAGCACAAATCCTCGACCTGGAGGACCGCGCCGAATATCAGCATCTTTACGCTCTGAACGTCCGAAGCGGTCGATAGGCATTTTAAAACTGTGTAATTATTTACTGAGCTCACTGTATTATACCTTCTTCTCTCAACTCTTCTATTATGGACACCATCTCGTTAATGTTTTCCTCGCTTGTATTTCCAGCTCGGTTGGATGCGTTCAACAATCTCAGCCGATCTACAAGTTCATGTACATTATTCCAGTAGACATATTGCACCGGCTTTGAATTTAAACTTTTGTAAAACCGATTAGAAAAGCCTAAACCCGCTCCCTTAGACTGTTTTCTTCTCTTTGGCTGTTTTCTTTCGGGATTCCTCCGAAATTCGGTGAGATATTTTTGCACATATTTGTTAAACTTTTTGTTATTTGTTGGGAATCCGCTTAAATCGTGCACCGCAAATGGGTTAAACTTTCTTCTCAAAATCGACGCAGATTTGATCATTTCCAAGTAATTCGGCAAATCTTCATGCAAATTGAAATCGCCATCTTCGGGGCTGATGTCTTTGTAAACCAGCAGGTTGTATAAACCCTTCGTACCTGGATATATCACATTATTTAATGTTATATCGCTAGTTTCCGGGTTAATTACCAATACACTTTTCCACAAACTCCATGTATCGGTTTCCGCATTATACTTTACTCCATAAATTGATTTGTCAATATTTTCGTCCTCGTCTCTAGCTAACACATCCGCATAGTAAAGATGGAACGGTTCTTCTGGAACGAGTTGTTTAATTTTCTTTATAGGTACGTCCATGTTTTCAACTTTAACCTTTGTTGTAGGTGTGGAATTTTTCGGTGATCGATTGCAACTGGAAGCGGTTATTTCAAGGGATCAATCAATTGTTTGTGCATCTCTTTGAATTTTTGCTGAGATGTAGCGTCTCCCTTTTTGTACGCTACAAACTTTTTTCGTACAGCATCCTGCATAAGATGAAGACTGCGTTTATTCGCAATAAAATTGTTAACGTCCGTCATCATGAAACTTTGGATGAGAACTAGCTGTTTTTGAATAATGTCAAATATTTATATACTCGTCGAAATTCTTCCGATACCGACCATTATCCAAATCAAAATCTTTCACAACAGTTATAAAATTATGTTTTGAGTCACCCCAACACTGTAAACACATTTCTTTAAATTTCGGATATGTCATGTCACCACTTATATGATCCGAAAAGATATGGCGAAGGTTTGTGTCATCCTGTTTCCATAATGCGATTACATTGGCGTTATCTCTGAGTCTATGTTTTAAGGCACTAGCGTAAGTTTGACATAGATAGAACGAATCTATTGCTTTATGTCGGCCGAACGAGAAAAATTGAGTGATTTTGCTTTGCTCGTTTACAGGTATATCATCGAAAACCATAATTGAATCTTCTTTGGTATCTCTGGGTTCGATCAAATCATCGTAATTTTCAAACTCATGGTACCCAATTTCTTCTTTTAATGGTGTAAAACGTTTCTTAATAATTCGTATTTCGGTTGATATAAACTTTAGAAAACACATAGACATTTTGGAATCTAAGTCCATTCTCGTGCAAGATCAGAGATATTAAAGCATTAGTTTTTCCACAACTCGATGGTCCCGCGAAGATAGCTCGTATGTTAGACGGGAACAATGAACCATGTTTACCATCCTCTCTTGCACTAGCAATAGCAAAGTTATCATAATTCTGTATAGGTATTTTAACTTCTTGTATAGCATCACCCGTGTCTCTCACATTTTCCGACCTAGGAGCACCATTCTTCTTTTGAGGTTTACGGAGATCCAAATGCCTGCTTAACGTTCTTCTGGGTATACCATATAACCTACTTGCAGAGTTAACACTTATACCCTTTTGTATTTCACTAACTGCTTTCTCTAAAGATTCCTTGGTGTACATCTTTCAAATATAAGTTTAAACTGATTCAAATTGAAAATAATATTCCCTTATATACCGGCATGGGCAGGGTGGGCACGCGCAGGGGCGCGCATGGGCAGGGATGTGTACGCGCAGGGGTGCGCATGGGCACAAGCGTGCTTAGGCGTACACCGGAGTACGTGAGAAACTGTCTTGGATCACCAAAAAATCTTATTAATATTAAAACAACATAGACTTTATACAATTTTATTAAAAAATATATACAAAATATTTAATTGTGAATAAATCTATTAACAATTTCCGTAAACGGATTATATTCAAACATAGAGTCATGTATAATTAAAGCATAAGCCTTCATCGACAGGTTCAAAATTTCTTGAAGCTTCTAATTCCATTCTTACATCAACCGTTGCATCCTTGATGCTTTCAAATTGATGACGACAGTCGATTACAAAGACAGGTGATTCCTTAAACCTGTTGTAGTCCATTAAACATTTATTTGACGATTTGTTCGGGTAGTATTTTTCCATAAAGATGCATAAGACAGGTACGCTGGCAAGTAGTCATTCTGCTCGAAGTCCAAATTTAATCGACCTTGAGGGAACATCTGAGAGTTTAAAACACTTTGACATTGGTTATATTGGCATTCGTAAAGCTTGTAGCATTTTCTTCTTTCTTATCATATTTTCCATTTTGCAGCGCCAGTAATATCCACCGAGCCTTCTCTGTTTCGTTCGATACTTTAATTCTCCATACTTGCGACTTTGATTGTGTTAGAGACGGTAATTCGTGTAGTTCCCATTTTCTGAATGCAACCATTATAGATGATTGATTTTGCATTTCCGAAAGCAGCGACGCCTTGGCAAAGTCGCTTAATGTTATATGCGGACCTCCCATGAAATACGTTGTATTTTGAACGTTACTGTATTTCCAATCGACTTGTAGCAATTTACGTCCGACTTGGATCTGATTAAAATCAGCTCTTGAGGCATGTTGACGATAGTTTTCTTGTAATCTTCAAAAACCCAAAATGGTTTTAGCGGTATAGCACAACTAAACCGTCCATCTTGGAATATGGTATCGGCTTCCACCCGGTATGTGTAATAGATTTTGTTTCTGATTCTTCCATGGATACTAAACCTTTAATAGTTCTTGTAATTCCAGGGATTCGACAGACATCTATTATTTGATTATTACCCAATTTGTATTGAATTTCCTCAAACAGAAAATATGGGCATTTCTAGTAAATTCGTAAGCTTTAGGGTCTGGTTCTGCTGCTCTAATCGGGTCTCCAGTTGTTGACGCTTCCTTAATGTTTCCGTAGGTTTATAGGTGCCCTTTATAAATATAAAACTTTCATGAGGGTATGTGATGTTATCACTGCTCTGGATTTCAATTGAAATTCGATCGTTGTTTTCTGCGTTCAATGTAAAGGAAGATATGTATAATAATCTTCCTTTATTATGGTTTCGTCTAATTTATAACCTCCAAACACATCCAATTTGGGTACGTCCTCATATTTAAGCCTTCCAAGTTTAACGTTTTCATCACTGTGGAGATCTAAGCTGCGTTTACTTCTGCCTCCCATCATTTATAACTTTTAACCCCAAAGATTTTAAGAAACGTATTTCTTCTGCTGTAAGTCTCTCGACAACTTGACGCTTTGATGTCGTATTCACTACTAGTCGTCTGGGGGTGTTGTAGCGTGTTTTATATACAAAATCGATAGGCATTTTCAGCTACTTTTTATTTCCAGTCTCACACAGGTGTATGTTTCCGGGGAAAAGTTTACCAATTCACCCAAATGATCGACTAGTCTGATTGTAATATTATCGATTTCTGTCACGCTCAGCGGATAATATATGACGTGGTTAGGTTCCTTTTCCAGATTATACCCGGGTGGTACAGATAGACTGAATTCGAATATGCTGTGCGTAAGAAAATTGTTTCTGAACGATCCGCTGGTGATATTGGTTTCCACAAAATGTTTGAGACCGATATTATGTTCACTTGCTGATTAGCGATATGTACGGTATCTGCAGCCAATTTGCGGTTGGTAAACCCCAAGATGCTTCCAATATTGTTTTACGGTTTGCCCCAAAATCAATCGGTATACTGCTTCGTATAGAACACTTTAATGTATTATTGTTGGCACTCAGTTTAAAATATTTTTCAATGTTCTCGTTGATGTCCGGCTTCTGACTGAACCATTTTTTGAAGACGTCCTGTATATATGCATTTATTTCTTCTAATTCGTATGATCCAGGTTCAATGGTTATTTTGCGATGCTCTGGATCGTTAAAGTATAAGTTGTTGTTTCCTGGATGTATGTTTTGCACAGTGTTACAAGTGTACAGTCCCACTAGACCCAAAGCATATTCACCATCTTGTTTCAATTTAATTGGTGGGTAAATGGATCCTGTCGATATGACATTACCATACCCGAACACGCTCACTGTTTTAGCCATTGTCACTAAGAAACTTTAACACTAAATGTCCACAATTGTATGTGTTGTAAGTCTGCTCCGGTACACTGTTGTAGTAAATTTTACAACCTCGAAAATATCTCTTTACTTCTTCCGGCGGTCTCAAGTCTCCAAACGAATCGTAGTAATACACACTATTTCACGTTTTCGGTACCCCACCCAATGTGTACCCGAACCTTTGGTGGTATCCAAATTAATCACTCCCGATTCGTTGACATGCGGTCTAATCTTCTGTAACTGATCTCTAGAAAAGACGTTGCGAAAATGAGGAATGTTAGATGCGTGTTTCCTTATATCTACATCGGTGAGAGCTCTTCGAGGTAACTTGCTTAGTTTTTGATACTTTTTACAAATGCCACGCCCCTGTTTGTACGGTTTCAAGAATAATGCTGTACCTTTTTGTATGGTTTTAGAAACATTCCATTTCCTTTTTCCCAACGGTAATGGCTTCCATAGATCTGTTGTGTCGTTCGCTCTCCTTAAGCTGTTCGTTGGCTGTCTTGACATCATTTACTGCTTTAGCTATCCCTGCAGCACCACCTGTTAGTGCTCCTAGGGCACTTAGCCCCGCAAATATCGGAATCAATGGTAGAAAACCTCCTTTCTGTGGAACGGGTATAATACGTGGGACTTTAATTTTGTTTCTCCCACCGGCTCCTGTTATGATTTTTTTACCAATTAGAATACCAACATCTAACAGCTTTTTCAAGTTGTCGGAACCAACTCGGTCTACTGCGGAGCGTATTTTCTTCAAGAATCCGCCTTTAAAACTTATTTTCTTCTTTAAACCCATACCCATTTTTCTCTTCGCTTTCATAGCGTTTGTCACAAACCAAGCTGCAGCTTTTTCCCCAAACTTTGCGTTTTTAGACTTAACTCTCTCCCAGGCTTCTTCTTCTAAAATTTTATCTGCTCGGTGTCTGGCTGGAAGATCGTCGGGGTACTTGGAGTATGCAATGTCGTGGTCTTTACACAATTTATCCAATTCGTTTATTCCAGGATCACCTCTTGCTAAGCGCTCATCCAACTTTGTACCAGGACCCGCAGTACTGATAACCTGGAATATGCAGCTCAAACGGTAACCTGTTTATAGCGCTGTTGATTAAACCCTCTCCAGAACAGATAATCATGTGTTTACTCAAAAATCTCAAACTATACTAAATAAATAAACAACAACGAGTCTATTTATACTTTTTCAAAAATTTACAATATATTTATAATAACAATACATTTACATCCACGTCTCTTGGACTGTCTTTATAAAATACTCTTTCTAGTTATCACCATAATCAGAATCTTCCAGATTCCGACAAATTTAAACGTCTAAACATTTCCACTAATGTTCTTGTACGTATCACGTCTCGCACAAATATATCTGGAAAACATATAACCAGCTCCAATGCATTTAGGGCGCTCTGATTCAATTCGTTGTAGAATAAAATATTGCCAATTCGAACTTCGCCTTCAATCAAGATTTTAATTCGTTTCTCCCTTCAGTCATAGTATTAAACCATCGCAATCATTTAAATTAGAATTAGCAACAAACCCTACTAATTCGCTGTATAATGCTGGGAAGTCACGACTTTCCAACTGTTTAAGTTGATACTCAAACAACTCTCGCATATGGAATATTTTACGGCACTCCAATTCATTTATAACTATCGAGCTATCGCCCATTATTATTTTTAACTGGAACGTTTCGTTCTCGGTTGATCCAGACACTGGTGACAGAGTGATAAAGAACGGACCTCCTAGTTGTATGTGTAGATCTTCCATTTCGGTGCACCATTTAATCGAGTGTTTAGCACGTCACGAGAAAATACGTTGATTTGAAATTCCACTTGAAAATTTGTAAATGCTAACCAATTTTCGTATGTCAATTCCAGAACATGGCTGCCACAATATTTCTTGCTACACACCAATCGTAATACGGGTTTTATTCTCTGGTTTATAACAAACCCAATTTCCACATTATGAGGGTGTTCACCCAATTCACTTAAACTATACGTAAACTTATTAATCAGATTTTCGGTATACGAAACTTGTGCATCATTAACACCTGCAGACTCCATTGCTTTGCACTGATTTCACTGAGATGACTGAGAAGGAATCCTATGCAGATCATCCTTTTAAATGTTTCAGGGTTGTTGTTGCGCATGCTCCTCATTATCATTTGCAGTATGTTACAGACAGGCATGAACTAGTTTGTAATCCGATTCAAGGTTAGTTAAGAATATTAGGTTTTACTGGTGTGATTAGACTGGTATGGAATGTTACTCAAGGTTAAACGACGCTGGGTTTCTCCTAATTTAAAAGTAAACTAGCTAATTGGTTTTCACCGACGTGAATAGACTAGTTTGGAATGTTACTCAAGGTTAAACGACGCTGGGTTTTTAAAAGTAAACTAGCTAATTATACCAATTATGTATAAAAGCACCTTGCAATGCAATATAATTCAGTATCTGTTTAGTCTTCGGCTAGTTACAACAGCTATAAAGTCTTTAACCAGTTTTAATTTCTTTATAGAAAATGTCTTCCTTTTCTTGCAACGTCTGCGGGCTTGTCTTCTCGGAAGCGATAGTTTAAAAAGACATCTGCTCCAACAACATGACGTAGCATCGAAATCCACCGGCCTTTTGTTTGCGAGTGTGCCCGGCATCCTTCACCCGTAAGGATAGCCTAAAACGTCACAAAGGATGCCAAGCATGGTGTGGTTGCCCCGTTGCCGGTCCATCCGGGGTCAAACGACCGGCTGCGTTCACGGTTGAGGGCCTGCCTCAAGAGACTTCGGAAGATGTGTTGAGTGCGATGTGGATGTAACCAACTTGGTGGCCCACCAACGCTCGAACGAACACAAAGCTAATGCTAACCGTGTCCTGGATGGGGGTGTACAAGTAGTGAGCACGGCATTTAAAAGTCGAATCGCTACATACAGAATTAGTAATGTCGACTCTACAAGTAGTATTTTCTTTATAAGTATTTAGTGTTTAACTTAGTTATTTCTAGGTCTGTTGGATTTTCTCCGCAACCAGAGGGAGAGTTCATAAGCCTTAGTCGGGGAACAGCGGGCAATCCACACCTCCCTAAAGGTGAACCTGGAGGTGTTTGGTGGTTACACCAAGATGGTTGCGGCAGAGGGTGTTGAAGATATCAAATCCTTCAACACCCGAAATGTTGTGGTCACCTCATCCAGCAACCTGGAAATGTTTACAACCCTTTGTGGAGAGGATGTCAGCCAAGTCAGACGAATTTCAAGAACGAGATTCTGGTAAGTTTTGAAAATTATTAATTTTTTCTAATTTTTAAATTTTAGGATGGACGCTGAAAAATGTGTTATACTTGAAATAAATATAAACAAGTATAAACCTCTTCGTGGGGGTCCTACATCGAGCCCCAAATGGATTCGAGACAAGTGGCGGTGGTTAAATCCAGAACCAAGACAATGCATGCTTTGCCTGGTGTGTTGTGGCAGCCCTCACCCTGGTGCTCACGATCCGCAAAGAGTGCATAGCTACCCACACTACTCGACTGTACTCAACGTGACAGGACTACAGTTCCCAATGCCCATAAAGGACATACCCAAGTTCGAGGAATTAAATGCTATTAGCATCAACGTCTTTGGGGTAGAAGGCAAGTCCATCGTTGGACCCTCCACTTCACCAAAAGAAAGAGGGATCGGCATGTCAACCTGCTGTACATTCAGGATGGATGCAAGTCCCACTACTGCTGGATCAAGGATTTGGGGAAGCTAGTGGGTAAGCAGCTATCTCATGACCACACCGTAAATGGATTTGCGATGGATGCTTGGTGTTCTTCCCATCCGAAGAAAATTACGACAACACTGAACAAGACTGCAACGTGGTTGCGACAAAGATGCCCAACCACTTTAACAACATCCTCGAGTTTACGAGCGTGCACAAGCAAATGAGGGTGCCGTTTGTTATATACGCAGACTTTGAAAGCGTGTTGAAGCCCATTTCTTCGGCAGCACAGGATCCCTCCGGCTCCTTTACTAACAGCACCCACCAACACGAACCATACAGTTTCGCATATTATATTAAATGCTCTTACGACGAGGATTTGGATAAGTTTGAATTGTACAGGGGACCTGAAGCTGCTAAAGTGTTTATGGAAAAGTTGAAGGAGGAGGCCTGCAGATTAGGTAAAATCTTAAAACCAACGTTCCGATGGCACCGCTTGAACCTCTGGAGGAGTTGTTATTCCACATGGTTGACGATTGCGGCATCTGCAGGAAACCTTTGGGTGATGATCGAGTGAGGGATCACTGCCACCTAACAGGAAAGTTCCGCTTCGCAGCACATCGCCAATGCAACGTTCAATACCGGATGCCAAATTTCATACCGGTCATATTCCACAATTTAAGTGGGTATGATTCCCATTTTATTGTGAAAGAGTTGGGCTGCGATAAAGAACGTTACAGTGATCCCCAAATAATAAGGAGCGGTTCGTATCGTTCACAAAGTATGTGAGGTTATATGGCGAAGAACCAGAGTGAAGAAGAAGATGATGAAACCGATAATTCCACAGTTCAGCTGCGTTTCATAGATTCGCTTCGTTTTATGACATCATCGTTGGATAAGTTGACGAAGAATTTAGAACCTCAACAGTTTGTTGAGATCCAAAATTTTTCTCAGACGACAGACTGCGTAGTTTGCTGACAAGGAAAGGTGTTTTCCCGTATTCATACATTTCCGGTGTAAGTGTATTGAATGAAACCTCTTTGCCCGCAAAACATGCTTTCTTCAACGACTTATCTTCTACGGCTATTAGCGATGCGGATTATAAACATGCGCAGAAGGTGTGGGAGGAGTTCCACATACGAAACTTGGGTGAATACAGCGATCTGTATTTAAAGAGCGATGTTCTACTGTTGGCAGACGTTTTGAAAATTTCCGTTTGTCTAAACCAATGACTCGACCCGGCCCAGTACGTGACAGCTCCTTCTCTCGCCTTTGATGCAATGCTGAAACACACTGAGGTGAAGCTGGAGTTATTAACCGATGTTGATATGCACCACTTTGTTAAGAAAGGCATTAGGGTGGTCTCACTCAGTGTAGTCATCGGTATGCTCGGCCAACAACAAGTATATGGAGGATTACAACCCCAGTGAACCCTCCATGTACTTGACATATCGATGCCAACAACCTATATGGATGGGCTATGGTCAACCACTTCCATAAGGGTTTTCAGGTGGTTAAACATCGATCAGGTTAACCACCTAAAGATAACATTTTGAATATCCCCATTACGCACAATATGGGGTACATCCTGAGGTTGATCTGACTACCCACAACAGCTTCAGGATCTGCATAACGACTTGCCTTTCTGTCCGAGACCATGGTTCCACCAACACCGTCTTCTAGGACTCCGAAGCTACTCACCACACTTTTTGATAAGAAGAAATATGTAATCCATTACCGAACACTTCAACAGGCTCTGCGCAATGGTCTACAATTAACTACAGTTCACCGTGTGTTGAGTTCGAGCAATCACCGTGGCTCAAACCTTACATAGATTTAAACACGTCCTCCGTACTTCTGCCACTAACGCGTTTGAAAAGACTTTTCAAACTTATGAACAATGCGGTTTTTGGTAAAACATGGAGAACGTGGACAAACGTGTTGATGTAAAGATTGTGTCGCGGTGGGAGCACGAGGGACAAAAGTTGTGCGCGAGTGGCTTATCGCCCGCTCGAACTTTAACAGTAGTTTAGTGCTAGGTGAGGATTTGGTTATTATACAGATGGATAGGGTAAAGTCACTTACAACAAACCCATATATGCAGGTTTTCGATTCTAGATATTTCAAAGACCCTCATGTATGATTTTCATTATAACACCATGAAACATTTGTATGGAGCTAAACTCTCACTACTTTATACAGACACTGACTCTTTAGTGTATAGTATGAAACAAAAGACTTGTATAGTGATATTAGTGCAAACATTAACAATTTTGACACTAGTGACTACCCTCGAGACAACAAATACAATATGCCTCTTGTGAACAAAAGATTGGCAAGTTAAAGACGAGTTCAACGGCGACTTGGTGTTACAATTTGTTGGAACTCGGGCAAAATCCTATTGCATTCTTAGTGAGAAGGACACGATTAAAAAGATTCAAGGGGTATCGCGTAGTGTGGTGGCTGGGATTAGTGTGGATAGTTTTAAGGACATTGTGCATAATAATTCTGGTGCCCTCATGCATAGCATGGTATGTATTCGGAGTAAAAAACACGATTTGTACACCCAATTAATTAATAAAATTAGTTTATCGGCAGAAGATGACAAAAGGTACGTCATCCCTGGTAGTACTTCCACATATGCATGGGGCATAAGGATATTAGATAGTTGTTTATATTTTATTGTGTATATATAGTATGTAAGTTAGTTATAAGCATATCTACCTCCCCATCCTTAATAATTCCTTTGTTCCCGGCGATATGTGTTTACCTCCACGTGGTCTCGCCGGACGGTAAAACATATTGTTGGATTAACAACAATATGTCTTATTGACTGAAAACATGTTTCCTCTCTTTTACTTTAATCTCTTTTTATTACAGGGCTATTTAAACAACCATTAATCTCTTTTTGTTACAGGTTAACCTGCTTGGATTCGGCTACACAAACAAAATAATGTTATACTTTGTAAAATTGTAATTAGTTTATTAAACTGTAAATCGGATAAAATAAATTATTAAACTTTTGTGTTCTTATTATTGTTGGTTAAAGGACTGTAGATATTAAAAAGGAGGGGTGATTATAAATTGATCTTGCTACAAAATCTTAAAATGAGGGTAGCTGAGAAAATTCTAATATTAATTGATACCAAACAAGATAGGTTTATCTCGAAAGATGCATTGGCTAGACAAAGAAAACTATTTGGTTTAGATGTGGGAGCAAATGAGGATGCTCATTTATCTCGAAAGATGAAAAATGGTTAGTCGAAGAAAACTTTTTGGTCCAGAATGTTAGCGGTAAAAAAAATCTTAAAAATAGGTTTATCTCGTGTGTGGAAATGTGGATGCTCATTTATCTCGAAAGATGAAAAATGGTTAGTCGAAGAAAACTATTTGGTCCAGAATGTTAGCGGTAAAAAAAATCTTAAAAATAGGTTTATCTCGTGTGTGGAAATGTGGATGCTCATTTATCTCGAAAGATGAAAAATGGTTAGTCGAAGAAAACTTTTTGGTCCAGATGTGTGTGGAAATGTGGATGCTGGTGGAAATGTGGCGGTGGGTTTCTTGATTTTACCCTACTGCAGACCTACTAGACCAAGATATCATACAACACTCCAATTCACCATGAAGCAGCCCCGTATTAATAGTACCCCAGAAATTAGATGCATCAGGAAAGAGAAAATATAGAATGGTAATCGACTATAGAAAGCTAAATGAAAAAACGGTAGACGACAAATATCCACTACCAAATATAACCGAAATTTTAGATAAATTAGGCAAGTGCCAATATTTTTCAACATTAGACCTCGCCTCAGGATACCATCAAGTAGAAATGGATGAAAAGGATACACCCAAAACAGCCTTCAGCCCACCGAAAGGACATTATGAATATAAAAAAAATGCCATTTGGATTAAAGAACGCACCCGCAACTTTTCAACGATTTATGGACAATATACTACGTGGGATACATAACGATAAATGTCTTGTATACCTTGACGACATCATAGTTTACTCAACATCATTAGTGGAACGCATAGAAAGATTAAGAGAAGTATTTAAAAGATTAAGGAAAGCACATTTTAAAGTACAATTAGACAAGAGCGAATTATTACAGAAAGAAGTAGCATTTTTAGGACATATAATAACTACCCAAGCCAAACCCCGATAAAACAAATGCAGTACTAAATTACCTCATACCAAAAACGAACAAAAAAATAAAAGGATTTTTAGGACTTAGTGATTACTACCGCAAATTTATTAAAGGTTATGCTCAAATAACCAAGCCCCTGACAAATTGTTTAAAGAAAGGAAATAAAATTGAACACACCCCAGAATTCATTAAAGCCGTAGACAAAATTAAAAGTATATTAACAAATCACCCCGTATTAGAATACCCGGACTTTTCGAAACCATTCATATTAACGACAAACGCATCAAATGTAGCATTAGGCACAGTATTGAGCCAAGGAACAGTAGGTAACGATAAACCTATCAGCTATGCATCCAGAACCTTAAATGAGACCGAACAGAAATATAGCACGATAGAGAAAGAATTGTTAGCCATAATTGGGGCAACAAAGTATTTTAGACCTTACCTATACGAACGAAAATTTTACATATACACTGGTCGTAGACCATTAGTATGGTTATGTAAACTTAAAAAACCTTATTCAAAATTACAGCGATGAAGAATCCGATTAGAAAAATATGACTACGAGATCATATACAAAAAAGAAATTTATAATAATAACGCAGACGCACTAAGTAGAATACAGCCCAATGCACTGGGAACGGAATCATTTATAGGAAACGTAGACGAAACGGAAATAAGAGAAGATCCAGACGATATGGACACAATACATTCAACACAAAATGAAGAGCCAAAAACCGCGATAAAAATTTTAAACGAAGCAATCGATATGAAACCCAATCAATTTATAATTACCGAAGTTTTGAATAACCCTAGTCCCGTAAAATATACAAAAGTAGATAACAAGAAAATATACCAAATTCAGATTACCAAAGACGACAATGAAGAACAAATAATTAAAACTGTAAAAAAATACACCCCCGAGAAAAAACGTTTTTACTTTTACTTTAACACCGAAAACTTGTATAAACGATTATCAGAATTATATGTTAAATTATTCCATAACCCTGGCCCTGAACTTATAAGAAAATTAATAACATTAGACGAGCCGGACGAAATAGATGATGTAATCCAAAACCAACACGAAGGAAAAACCAACCATCATGGAATTAATGAAACCCTAAAGCAAATCATGAGACGATATTATTTTAAGGACATGAGAGAACTTACTACAGACTTTATTAATCAACGTGAACTATGCGACAAAGCGAAATACGACAGCAAACCCCCAAAAATGTCCTTAATGTTAACTAAAACACCTAACAAACCCTTTCAAAAATTACATACTCTAGTAGTAGAAGCACAAAGTTATTTGACAATTGTAGACGCATTCACAAAAATAGGCCAAGCAATACCAATCACCTCTAAAAATAGTATTGACGTGACCCAAGAATTTTTACAGTACTTTACATTTTATGGAACGCCCGAAACAATAACGTTAGATAACGGCAGGGAATTTAAAAATGAAACGATACAGAATACTCTGGAATTACACAAATTAAAAATTCATTTTATAACTGAAAACCACCCTGAATCAAATGGACTAATTGAAATTCTACATTCGACCCTGTTAGAACAAATCCGATTACTAAGAATATCTTATAAGAAAAAACACATTACTAATTTAATGTCGTACGCACTAATCGCCTATAATAATGCAATTCACTCATCAACCAATTTTACGTCATTAGAATTAACTTTAGGACATTTAGACTCACGCAACCCCTATGACATACATTATAACAACGAAGTATATCAGAAATATGCCAAGAATTATAAAGAAAAACTAAAAATAACCTATGAGAAAGTAAAGGATAAATTAGATAACGACAAGGAACGTATTACCACAACCCCCAATAAAAATACCGACGCAAATAAATTCTCAATAGAACAAACCGTGTACGAGAAAAATTTCCAAAGCAAACGACACAAAACGGCACCGAGAAATTTAGGCCCATTTAAAATTAAAAGAATATTAGACAAAAACATAACCGTAGTAGACAACGGCAAAATAACAAAATATATCCACTTGAAACACTTAAGACACCCTGTACTTTCAGTTGGACAATCATCACCCTTACCGTCAACCTCCGCCCAGGTAGAACGGACACCGAAATAGTAGTCGAAGACATAAAAAGCAAACCCGGTATACTACCAATAAAATTAGGCAGTATGCAGAATACCATAGACTATTGGACCTTTGCACAAAAATTCGACTTAACAGAATTAAAACAAGAATTTCAAATAATTAAAAACAATTATTACCGATTAAAACAATCAATGGACACAACAACATTTGGAAACGAATACGCAATAAAAATGATAAACTATGACAGCATAATAAAATCTATTTTAAGAAACATAGAAGATAAATTTAATCGACTAGTACCCACAGAACAAACGGCTAGACGAAAAAGAGGACTAATCAACGGATTAGGAAACATAACAAAAGCAATCGCAGGCAATTTAGCCAATCAAGACGTAGCACGTTATGACAACGCAATACAACAGTTAATCGAAAATCAAAACGATATAAAAACCATAATTAGCAACCAATTATTATTGACTCA
This sequence comes from Platerodrilus igneus, assembly GCA_036346225.1. Lineage (NCBI taxonomy): Eukaryota > Metazoa > Arthropoda > Insecta > Coleoptera > Lycidae > Platerodrilus > Platerodrilus igneus. Next base: position 1,376,494 of record JARFIW010001129.1, on the reverse strand, counting down.
ATCAACTATTATGAAATTCAACGAAACGCTAAGAAAACTAGTTAGAAACCAAGATAGTATAGCCAACCGAATACAAACCCATGAAACAAACATGCAAACTACCATGTTAGGCATGCGAAATTTAATTAGATTCAACACAAAATACCCCCAAATAATATCAACCTTTACTTTAATTTAACAAATTTTAGCTACCTTAGAAAACGCAGTAACATTTGCAAAATTAAATACCCTACATTCTAGTATCATAGAACCAATTGATTTATTAAAGGAATTATTAAGAATTAGATCATTTATAACCAACAGTAAATTACCCTTTGATGTAGCAGAAGCAAACATTCTAATATTTGAAAAAATAGCTATAGTTAAAGACTATGTAAAAAATAACGACTTAACATTTTTAATAGAGATCCCGATAGTAGAGATTAACAATTATAATTATTATCATTTATTTGCTTTTCCAATGAAAATGACTAGCATATATCAAGTTATCATACTCAAAACCAAATTCCTATCCTTAAATGAACTAAGATATAGTTATACAAACAAAAAATGCAACAAAGTCACACCAAATCAATATTTATGCCAATCATTGACGACAACTATACAGGAAGACAGCCCTTGCGAAGTACAATTATTAAAATTTTCAAATCATTACGAGAACTGTGAAGCCAAACCCGTACAAATCACCAATATGAAAATTCAAAAAGTAACAGAAAACAAATGGATAGCCATTTTCCCCACAGAAGTAATAGCAACAATCCACTGCAATCAAGACGAAAACACCTTAGCATTAACCGGAAGTAAATTAATCACCCTTAAAGAAGATTGTTATTTAAAACTGAAAAATGAAATAATCAGAGTTTATCAAGATCTTGTACAAACCAAGAAACTAGCAAACTTACGAGAATTACAAGTCAAGAGAACGTAAACCGAAGACGAAAACCATGCAACTAAAACATCTAGAATTAAACGACCTCAACCACCCCATGAAACTGATGGAAAATTATAAGGTACATCTAAGCAAATTACATTACGATAACATTAGTGTTTAGACAATTATATTAATTATTTTGACTATTTTATTGATCATTTATGTAATTTACAAAATATATATTAGGTATAAAAATAAAGAAAACTATTTTAGATTTAAGGCAACCAAGGTAAACAAAGAAACAAGTATACCATTAGAAACTATGAATTTTAAGCAATGATATTAAATAATGAATTTTGAATTAAAAATCAAGAAACGGAAAACCCCTAATTTTTAATGTACGTCGGGAGGAGATATGTATCCCCCAATTGATATATGTATAAAAAAATAGAATAATTAGGAATAACTAGAAAGTGTTAAGAATACACCAAGTAAAGTGCTACATTGTAAAACAAGGACAATTTATAAAGTTTATTAACAGTTCATGAAAACGGATCAACTTTGTATCCGAGACGATAGTGACACTCCAGATGTCAGGTCACAGACAGTCAGACACCGTGATTACTTAGAAATTAAGACTACAGCATTGTATTTACGAATAGTATTAAGAAAAGCCATACATGAGATCTGCAAGTTCCCACAGCCATGTGAGGGGGTGGGAACATTATAAAAAGCCCGGGAGCTCAAGGACCCGGCAGTCAGTCAAAGTATTCAGCTTAAGCATTGCAGTTTGCTTAGACTACTCACAATAGTACAGTTAATAGTTATGTTCGAACTTAGAGTAAATTAAATCTAGTTTTGTAGAATTCCATAATTAATGTCTGTTTTAAAATAAATTTGTTAAGAAGTTTTGAAACTGGTTTTTAAAAAGGCAGCTCCTAAGGCCCGAACCTTAACTCGCGGTATACCGTAACAAGTTCCTAAATACGTTGAGGGATACATCAAGTACGGTCTGCGAAATGATGTCAAGAAATCTGAAAATTATTTTATAATCGTCGAACGTGTTCAGGTCTACAGTTCTGATTGTGGAAGAAGATTTTGTTATGGCGTATGATTTTTCAAATAGCAACTTGGCTCGCTCTGACTGAATTGCTGCGCTTATATATTCTTTATGCGCTGCGGTCAACTGCTTTTCTAAATCCTTGATTTCCTCTCACTCATTGTCTGTAATTTTTAGTTCCTCCTGGAAATAAACTATCCTGATATGCTTCTCGCTGTGCTTGTTTACGGCGTCATCTCTAGTAAAAACGCTTTCACACACACTGCATGAGATACTTAAGATGTTCATTCTAGAAAAATAATGATTAACAGTTTTCGATTGTACATGTAAATAGTAAATTTTTTCCACGTTTACAAGCGGATAATATAAAAGGTGTCTTGCAGGTAAAGTTGTTGAATAACAATAGAAAATAGCAGTTTAAACATGCAAGTTTTAAATTGCTGTCTTACCCCGAAATTTTCAAAGGTGGAAAACTCTGCAACGCTATTACACTTTGAACGACTTTACGTTTTACAAAAATAAATTCAAAATGAACTTTTAGTATCATTTTTCCCGTATTTATGCACATAGAGGAAGTATAAGTATAATTTGTCCGTACACTCACCTAATTTAAGTTAAATTATTAGAATGCGTTTTCCCATATATTCACTATAATTGTAGGAAAGTACCCACAATTAATAGTCAGACATCATTAACAAAACAATGCAAGGCTGAGGATCATACATTTCACAAAATTTATTTAGAAAATACGTCTTATCTTGAACTACATTTAAAATAGATTATCGAACTACTTTCTAGCCCATCGTGCAGAATTAATATATGTTTAACCTTTTGGTTTAATTATTTGAATGTGGATGCACTAATTGAAAATTTTAACAATCCTAGATATTAATAAATATTTTTTGAGTTTTACTCCTTTATTGATTTAAATCCAAATAAAAATACTAAAGTGTTTTGCTGTTAGGTTTTTGAAATTAAAACATTATGCGGGTCTTTGTTGGAGCTAATTTTAAAAAGCGTAATATTTGACTTTTTTTCCCCAGCTAATTCTATACTAATTTGATAGGTTACAGGATGGGTTTATCTCAAAAGACAGAGCAATACTGTTTAGAAATAGATTAAAGATAAACCCGTATGGTTTGTAAAAAATTGATCTGTAAATAAGTAAGGGATCTCTCGATTTAAAACAAATTCCGAACGATTTGAGAACCTGAAAAAAACACAATAATAATTAATATTTCACACGATGTAGTTATATTAAAAATACCGCTAAAAGTAGTTTTTTATAAAAATTCTAAAAATGGTGTTGGTGGCTAAATACAAACAAGTAAAATCCACTATAAAACAATTATGAGCGTCACCTTTACAGTCAAGACTTGCATATAACATTAATTAACATAATAAGGAGCTGCGACGCTCAGCCGTCAGTATAAAAGGCGAGGGAGTCATGTTCCAGAGCATTAGTTGTCAAAGTATCGTTGAGTTTATCAAAATTACAAGTTAAAGACATATTTTTCTGGTGTTGATGTCCATCGGCAAAAACACTCTACCATGGCTTACATCCTAGATGTACAAGGGTTCCAGTATAAAACAAGCAAATTTTTTTATTAAAAAAGTGGCGGTTTTTGACGTGAAAAACCACAAAGTATGGCACGAAATATTAGAGATGCCTTTAGACTATAGCTATTTGAGTAAAAATTTCAAGAAACATTGCGCATGACTCTGGAAGCACTTGCACGGGCTTAGCTGGGAAAACCCATCAACAAATTTGTTATCACCAGACGTTCTCACGGTTTCATTTCTATAGAATTTACAAAACTGACCTCGTATTAGTAATCATAGCGAGGACAGTCGACAACGTTGATAAGGTTATAAGTGGTATGCGTTTAACAAATGAGATACAAATTGTCCAAACTAATGAGTCGGCAATGAGTGAATCATTGAACATAGTCAAATATTCGATTTCTTTATTTAGAACAAATTAGACTTTAAATAATAATTAACCGCGCTCGTAAAATGAGAACCTAATGATTAAATTTAATAACAATGCATCTACTTTTGCTCGGTGATTCATTTAGAAAATAGACAAGTCTAGGATTTCCAAAAATATGACGTAGAAGTTATTTAAAATTTAATTATTTTATTAGTAACTATCCTGTAGACAATAATTATGATATATTCTTAGTAAACGTATGTGAAGTGTTTTATTAAGTTTCCCTTCAAAAGGTTTAAATTGATTTACAAACATCTACTACCTCAAATCTCAAGATAAAAATTTTGGTCTTAGGGTTGAGAAAAGATTTTAATATTGGTATTAAATACGCCTTAAATATTTGTCTTAGATTGAAAGAAGTAAATCAATATCTGTAGCTTTTTAAAATCAAGGAGTACAATTCTCCTGAGGGTTGTTCCGATTTAAAAAATTCTTAAAGGTTTGGGTTTTTCAGAAAAATCTAGACCGTTATTACGCGTCATACCTTAAGACGATTTCGGGTAACTTCTTAAAATCAGGGTAACTTTGTAAGGGTGGTTTAATTTAAACAATTCCGACAGTTTTAAATTATCCAGGAAATTCCGGATTAAAAGGAATATTTCGGGTAACCAAAAAGGGATTGAGTTAAAATTAAACAAACCAAAAATTTTAAAGGTTTGGGGCTTTATAGGGATGTAACTTTGTAAGGGGGGGGGTCCGATTTTAAACATTCAAACAGACTGGGATGAGAAAATCCTAGATCAGGTTAAAATGGTGGCGGATTTAGATTGCCCGAGAGATTTTGTATCAGGTTAATATAGCTAGTCGAAGAAAACTTTTATCTAGGTTAGATATGAATGCAGTGCGCAAAAATCTGGGGTACGGGACTTTAGGTCCCGTGATCGAATTCTGACATGGTCCGCTTGAAAAATGTTAGGCGAGCACTATTCACAAAAATACACCCTAGTTTGAATGAGTGGTAAAATGAAGGTGCCGTGTGCGAGTGTTGTCACGCACGTTAAAGATCTCTATCTTGCTTGAAACAGCAAGGGTTCGGCAAAATTCAAAATTTTCCAGATAAAAAAACTCGTTTCCTGGCAATTGTAGTACCTTCGGGTGAAGCATTGGAAAATCACATGTAAGGTACGAGACTTTAACAGGGGGTAACTTTGTAAGGGATAGTCCGATATTAAAAATTCTAACGGGGTTAGATCGCCCGGGAAATTAGGGTGCAGATCCAACTAACAGACCACCCAAACACCCTCCAGGAACCGAAATACGGGATAATGCGCAAAAGTGTGCTGATTCAACCAATAACATTCTACTAATACCATGAAAAACTCTTCTAGAGAATATCACTATTTTGTAAAAAAGGTGATCAACTTTTCTAAAGTTGTTCTAGAACCTCCCTATCTATACTATTAACGTTCCTCTGCCTGTAGACAAACCAAAAGAAAGAGACTTTCTTCAATTTATAAATACACCCATCAACCGCAAGTCCTTTATACCGCCTCTCCAAAAATGAATTCTCTGAATCAATCTTCGAAAACACTTTTTATTACCAAATCTCGCAAAAATACTATCAACCTAAGTTGGATAATTAACCCTTTTATGTTGACTTACACCTTTCATATATGAATTTAATTTCTCATAAACATAGTTTCTTATTATAACAATTACATGATTTACAAAATAAGCACTTACTCTTTCATAGATACCATCAAAATTTCTCTCCTTATTTAAATTTTTATTACAAATATTTCTTCAAAACTTTTCTCAAACTTATTTAAATTTTTATCGCCATCATTGAATTTATCTTTAATCTTGCCTTTCTCACCTTTTTCCATCTTAGCCTCGTATATTGTAGAAATATTCAGATCTTCATTTTGCAACTCGCCATTTTTAAAATATTCAAACATTGCTAACTCTTTTATGTTGTACGTACCCTACCTGGATCCTCAATACTCTTTAACTTTTCTTCACTTACTTCTTCCTGTACCTCTTTTACGTCTTCTTTTATTTCATTAACTTCTCCCTTAACTTCACTTACCTCTTTATCTCCTTTATTTACTTCTTAATGTACTTCACATAAATTCAATCAAGTACAGCCTTTCTTGACTTCAATATCTACCTTATCATCCCATTTCAAATATTCTTCACCACATATAATCTTCCTCTTCTCTGCATCTATTACCAACTTTAACCTATCAATCAGATCCATTCCAATAATCGTCTCCATTTTTAATCGAAGTACAATAATAAATTCTTGTTGAAACTTTATATTGCTTAATTCACATCTTAGGATTGCCATGCTATTTTTACTTGCAAACTTTCTGTTGCTTGGCGCTACTAAGATACATTTCTTTATGGGTATCAACTCGTTATTTAATTTTTGTATGTTATTTTAATAAAATCCTCCGAAATTAAGGATGCTTTAGCTCACGCATTGATATAAGTACTTTGATAACTTTATATTCTATATTTATATTTAACATAGGTAATAAGGTGAAAATAAGCTGTGGTTTACATTTTCATTATATATTAAATAGAATTTAATAAATTCTCGTTGATGTTCGTACTTGTTAATTTTTAAAAGTGCGCTCGGCTTGTCTTTCACTGAAAATCTGACCTCGCCATTGGATGTCTTGGTCTATTCATCAGCTCCGCATATGTCCCATTGTTGCTTGTGCAAACTGTTTGTGAGTTTTCACTGGTTTCTCTTCTTTGGGTTACGGTTCTATTCTCAATGGTATGAGATTCACTGTTGTCCCTTTCCCCCGTCACTCCTGATGGCATTTTTCTAACCCCAGTTGATTCTCTACACGTTCCCCCTCTCGAATGTTCTGCCATGACACCTTTCCGGTTCATTACTTTGTTGATATCTAAATGCATTTATGGGTTGTCTCCTTGGTCAGGTCTCCACCTACTGTGGTTACATCTCATAATATTGTTGAAGATACGCCAAAAATACATCTCTATATACAATATTCAGCAAGGCGATGCATTGCCTTAACTCTGTTATAAAGTGTCCCGATAAATATTTGATAATCAGCTTGTCTTCTAAAGGTGGGTCAAGTTATTTGATAACACTAAATCTTTTTATGGCATATAACTCCTTTGTCATGCCAGAATCACTGCTGTACTTGCGCATAAGTAAATTATCTCTAACCTTAAATTGTTGACTATCGCCCCAAAAGTGTTTAAAAAATTTAACTTAGAAGTCTTTAGAGGAGGTTAACTCACTCTCAATTAGTCCAAACCATATGTCTACACTGCTTTTTAACATGGATCTCACGATACTTAACTTAATTTGTTCATCCCAACTGCCCTGTATTAAAGTTTTTTTAGTTGTTCTTTGCTTATAATTTATAGCTTTCAGAACACTTTCAAAGGAATGCAGTATTTTTGTATTAAATAACGTAAATATAAATTATTCCAGAACCGTACCGAAAAAAACTTTTTTGAAATAAAATTACTTTGCATTAATACTCTCAATTGTTTTAAATTTGAATAAATAACGTTTATTGACCGATATTTCTAAAAAGGATCTACGAATTTATCGTTTAACAAAGTACGGATTTTTATGTTTCCGACGGTTGCAACTATTTGTCTTTTAAACAGCGTGTTACTTTTATTAAGTGATATTTTTAAGTATGTATGCATTATGGAACTTGCATTTTAGAAAAGTACGAATGTTTGTATTTTCTTTATCTGCAACTTATTTTGAATAATATATCTTAAAAAAGCTTGATATGAAGTTATTTAGGGTTCAGAAAGCAGATAGAACCTTAAACTCATTTACGGTTTATATAAATGCAATAAAAATGTTTTACAAGGTACTTTTCTAGAATAGTTATTTACACACGGATTTTAAAGTTGGGCGTCGTTCTTAAATGGCATCTCAAAACACCATATGTAATTAGAGCGTGTTATTTTGCATGAGTTTTTGTTTTATATGCTAAGTGAATACGCTTATCTTTGGGCTTTGTTTTCTTACAGAATGTGGTGCTCAATGACCTTTCGTGATCTCATTATTACATTTATATATATATATATATATATATAATTATATCCGCATACCATACTATTACTAAAAATATAATGACGCATTGGAATTTACACTTTCATGCATATACTTTTCCATTTATAATTAATATCGGCCTGGAGCGAAAGGTCGCCTTCTAATCTAAGTCTACATAAGCAATTGTAACAATGAAAAGTTAACTCAGTAATCATTTAGGTTTTATAGCATGTGAAAACTAGTTTATACCATTTTATTGTAAAATAAAAATGTTTAAAAACCCTTTATTAAGTCTTAGAAACTTAATTGGCGCTGCGAACCGGATATTCAATGCCCCGATTCTAAAAGCGCGACGATTAAAAGTGTCATTAAATAAATAAGAATTATTTATAGGTTTCCGTGAGTTACGTTTTGAGCCTTGGTAGCTGCCTTTTTAAAAAGTTTTCTTCCAAAAACTCTTGTAACAATTTTTATTTAAGCAGAATTTACAAGTGGAATTTTAACAAACTATTTAAAATTACTTTAAGTCAAAATTACTATTAAATAAATTTAAATTAGGGCGAGTAACCTGAACAACTAATAATGTAAAAGCTGTAAGGCTCAAGACTGACTGACCATCTCGGGGCTCCCGGGATATTTATGTTGTCCCTGTCTCTCACATTTCTGTGGGAATTGGAGAGCTCATGTCTGCTTATTTCTTTATTAATTTATACAATACAAACTAACAATCTTAATTCTAATAGTTGCGGTTAATGACCGTCTGTGACCTGCACCTGCAGTATCACTTACTTCTGGAATACCATGTATTCGCATCCGTTCTCACAACTTGTTTGTGAACTTTCATTAACCTACTCTTTATTTATCCTTGAATTACAATGTTGCATTTAAGTTGTTTCTTAATAATTCCTATTTAATTATACATATATTGATTTGGTGGATATGTAACTCGTGTAACAATAAGATAAAAAGAAACAGCACATGAACGTCGAGCATTAAACAAGGATAGTCAACACCTTGCTATGTTCATAAATCAAATTAGTCGCGGTGGTTTGACACGGATTTGATCATTAAATCTAGGGTGTTCTCAAAAATATTACATAATCTGGACGTATTATGCATGAAAAATATCGAGGTGCGTGCATTAGAAACAGCTAAATATAAACCCAAATTATGGCCAAGATATGTTAATGACACGTTTGTGGTCTGGACACATGGAAGAAAACTACTCAACGGTTTCTTAAAACACCTTGACGGTATACATCCAAAAATAAAGTTTACCATGGAAGTAGAAGAGAATAACCAATTACCATTTCTGGATGCACTATTGAAGAAAAAAGAAAACAAACAACCTAGCCACACGGTCTACAGAAAGTCAACTCACACGGATAGATACTTAAACGCCAAGTCATATCATCACCCAACACAACTCTACTTTATTGTGAAAACCTTAGTGACACCGTCCCAGAGACAAGCTGACAACACAAATAAACAAGAGGAAATACAAAAGTTACAAGAAGCACTCCAGAACCATTCAGAAGTCACTATCAACCATGAAACCCAAACCAGAGCCAGAGTCACCACTAACTACAGCATACCTACCATTCATTAAAGGAACAACATAGCAGAGTTCTACGAAAATACAAAATAGCTACCACATTCAACACTCATAGAAAAATCGGTGCAATCCTAAGGAATCCCAAATATCAGATCTCATTAGAAGACCAAGGAGTCTATAAAATATCACGTTAAGACTGCAACATCTTACATTGGGCAGACAAACAGAAGAATTAGTGTTTTGAAGGAAGAACATACAAACGCAAAAAAAGAAGAATGCAGCTTCTTCAAAAACACTAGAATGCTAGCTAAGATTGAGTACTATACCTCGAGAATAATCCGAGAAGCCTTAAAATAGAGAAACGCCCACATAGTCTCAACAAAAAAGATGATTGCCAAAAACTGCCGCAGGCACGGAAATCAGCAATTACTAGTTTACGTATCGTTAAACAATCAGAAAGGAGTATTTTGTTAAATCAGTCCAATGACACAGAGCCGCGCCAAAAATCAAACAAGTGGCAACAGAGCATGTATTCCAACTAGTATATATAGCAGGACAAAGAAACACTTTTTCATTTGCTGCTCAAGCTACAGAGTCTGAAGGTGGCAGATGTGATTTTCCCAAAACATCGCCAAATTCACAGTAATTCACTTCAGAACCAGTCAGCTATGCAGAATAATACCTGGAAAATTGACGAAGCAGACAACGTCTACAGAAACCTCAAGATTAACACACACACACACACACACACACACACATATATATATATATATATATATATATATATATATTGCTATGATAAGGGGTTTGTTTAGGGGTGTATTAAGTTGTAAGGGTCGCGTAGTAAATGTACATAGCAATAGGAATTAGAAAACTGCATTTATTTAGCATGAAAATAAATAATTCGCATATTATACAAAGAGCAAACATTTAACACCCTGTACATGGACCGCAATTAACTTTAATCAATGCCAGTAAACACATCTTTCAATAATAGAACACGTATTCAGCAGAAAGACAATTATACATGCAATTAAACTACTTCAAGAAGCGTTCAATAAGCTTGTAAAATAGATACGCATAGAATAAAATAAAACCTAGTAATTCTTTACGCAATTACGCATGCGATAAAGAATAATAAAGCGCTTTGATAAGAAACGCACTTTCAAAAATAAGTTTTAAATACGAGACATAAACAGAAATATGTGGATTTACATCATTCATGTTACATCAGTTATTTGTTCAGTTCCCCAAAAGCTTTATCTACACAAACAACAGCAATAAGCTAAACTAAAGACCAATAATAATAACAAAACAAGCGGTCAATGATCGCGAAACAATAGAACTACGAGCATAATACGTAACCATAGAATAATTTCATCAGAAATAAAGCTTGTAAACTCCTAGGAATATCCCAAAACAACTATGGTTGGTTACGAGACTTTCTACGGAGGTTCTGATAAACCAATCAAAATTTAGATAGCGAAAACTATATAACGCCCAGAGTTGATAAGGAGGCCCAGTCTCAATTTGAACCACGTCAAACCTGAATCACTGTTACTTGAAAATTTACGCGTCAAATAAATTTCAAATTAAATTATTATTTATTATTTTGTGAAAAGTGGTGTTGTATAGTATTTGATGACAAATTACATTCAAGATATATGAAAAAGTTTTCGCCCTCTGCTGAAAAACGTGAGTAGAAAATTGTTAATTAATTTAAATTAAATGTTTATAATAATATCGAGCTCTAAGTGGTATTCAGAAGTATCTAAGTGGCATCCTGAAGGATCTGAGTTGTATCTAAGTGTGGTATTCAGAAATCCAAGTTGTATCTAAGTGATATCTACGATCGAAAAATCTAAGTCGTATCCAGGAAAATATAAAGTAAAGCCCGAGGTGAATTTTGGAAAGAAAGATTAACAATACTGGATACAATTATTGGTTCAAACTTACGTGAAGGAGCACAAAGCAGAGCATTGTTTTTCGATTGAAAATAACGACGGGGTGTTAATCCACAACACGCAACAGCAGACAAAAGGGGAAAAGGACTCACCAGGAAATCACAGGTCAGGGTTAACTAGTATAAGAAATCGTTTTAAATTTAAATTTAAACACTGAATATATTTTTCTAATTTGTAAGGAGACAACAAAAATATTAAAATACGTAGAAATTTACGTAAAGAGGATAAAAGGTCTTGAACGTTCTAGATTTTTTTAGTAAAAGGTGTCGTTTTTGGTGCCTTTAAATTAAAGAAAGGCAGATACAATTTTTGGGATAAATGATCTAAATAATATTAAATGATTGAAGAGTTTATTTGTCAGATTACAAAATTGTGAAGTGTAGATATTATTTCCTTTCATTATACGAATATTGATTGACCTCGTTTTATTATTCCAAACAGGTAAGATTTGAAGGGGTAAATTATTTGATCATCGTAACGTTGTGCACTCTGTGAAGTAAACTGGGCTAGCTGTGGCATAATTAAAATTAAAATATTAGAAAAAAATACAGAGCGGTGGCGTTCAGCAGGAAACTGGACGTTTATTACATCGACGTGCGGCGTTATCATATCAATATATATATATATATATATATATATATATATATATATATATATATACAGGGTGAGTTTTTAGTGTGGCAACGGTCGATAACTCCGTTATTATAAACGCTACGTACACCAAATTTAGAGGCATATTAGGCATGCCTAAAGTGCACATTTTAAAAATATTTGGAAGCATACAGGGTGTTTCATAATTCCAGTGCATATTAAACTTATATTTTTGTAAATGGAACACCCTGTATATTATTACATTTTTGAAAAGTCCATAAAAAGAGCTTTAATTTGATATTAAATTGTATCTGTCTATTCCTTTTAGTTTTGAGATATTCAACTGTTTTAGAAAATGACCCTGATTAGATACATTGCCACTGCACTAATACACAACTTATGTTAATTTTCAAGATGCAGAAAATTTTACTATATACCATACTATATTTGTAATTATCACTTTTTTGAAATTTCTTCACAGTATACAGGGTGTGTCAGGTTTCGAAAAATGCAAATTTTAAATTTTTTTTTAAATGGCACCCTACCAATTTTATTGCTACAATGGATAGTTCATTAAGTGTCCTTTCATTTTTGTTAAGCATTTCCTATACCTAAATCCATTACTTTCTGAGATAATTTTGATTTTCTTCAAATTTTAAGATTGTTCTAATTTGCATAATAAAAATAACTTACTATTGGAGAATATTATAAAACAATTAATACATATTGATTAACAATTAACTACACTTATCCAATAACAATTTTCACTAAAGATATAACAACCTACAATAATACGCTATCAACAAAATTCTGCCAGATCAACAATATGCATTTTATAGAAAATGTTCAAGCAGCAAATCAGGCCGACTTTGAAAAAATAACTATTACATGTAAAGTGTTATTTAGGTTTATTAATTGTAGTGTGTTGTCATTTAACAGGATATCTCTGTTGGTATATTCTTGATGCAAGTAGGAAATTTCTTAAACTTGCTCCCAATACCCAAATCATATTTATTTGTTCTTCCACTGTAAAATTCATTTTGAAAACTCCTTCAAAGATTACATTTAAAACAGAACTGATAATGTGTTAAATGACAACACACTACAATTAATAAACCTAAATGACATTTTGATTGTAATTGTTATTTTTTTCAAAGCCTGCCTGATTTCCTGTTTGAACATTTTCTATAAAATGCTTATTAATGATCTGGCAGAATTCTGTTGATAGCGTATTATTGTAGGTTGTTATATCTTTAGTGGAAATTGTTATTGGACAACTGTAGTTGATTGTTAATCAAAATGTATTAATTGTTTTATAATATTCTCCAATAGTAAGTTATTTTTAGTTATGTAAATTAAAAACATTCATAAAATTTGAAGAAAATCAAAAATATCTCAGAAGGTAATAAATTTAGGTATATGAAATGCTTAACAAAAATGAAAGGACACTTAATGAACTATCCATTGTAGCAATAAAATTGGTAGGGTGCCATTTAAAAAAAATTTTTTAAATTGCATTTTGCAAAACCTGACACACCCTGTATATTGTGAAGAAATTTCAAAAAAGTGATATTTACAAATATACTATGGTATATGATAAAAATTTTTGCATCTTGAAAATTAATATAAGTTGTGTATTAGTGCAGTGGCAATGTATCTAATCAGGGTCATTTTTCTAAAACAGTTGAATATCTCAAAAACTAAAAGGAATAGACAGATACAATTTGATATCAAATTAAAGCTCTTTTTATGGGCTTTTCAAAAATGTAATAATATATGGGGTGTTCCATTTAAAAAAATACAAGTTTAATATGCCCTGTAATTATGAAACACCCTGTATGCTTCCAAATATTTTTAAAATGTGCACTTTAGGCATGCCTAATACGCCTCCAAATTTGGTTTACGTACCTTTTATAATAACGGAGTTATCGACCGTTGCCACACTAAAAACTCACTATGTATATATATATACAGGGTGTCCGGAAAATACGTGTACAACGTAAGAACAGAGATTCTTTGGCTCGAAATAGATCGATTTGAGCCAACTTACCTATTATACAAGTTGCTTCATTTAGCCGCTAGAGAGCTTTAAAAATCGTGAAAAATATTTGATATTTTAAAATAACTCCAAAAGAGTCGATAGATTTTGACCATTTTTGGGGTGCAAGTTTCTACTTTCAATTGGCATCTTTTGGTGGTATACGCAATAATTTTAAAAGCATACGAGTGTCCCAAAAATGATGTATTGTATAAATATCCGACCATTACTTTTTTCCTGTTTATGCAATGACTACCAATTTTTTTTATGAGTAGCCGACTTAATTTGGAAACTTTTTGTCTCTTGTAAAATTTTGATTAGACGAGCGGTTTGAAAGAAAAAAAAGTAATTTCAATTGTCTGCATACTTTCGTCATCATTGCTGTATTAACTGTAAAACGGGTCAAATAAAAGAACATAGTATAGTAGTAGGCTTTGCTTCTGTTTTGTTATTTAATTTGAATATTATTTAACCTCAGTTTGCCTGTCAAGTTGTAAATTTCTGCTTAATTCAATCTTTCATCTTACATTATGAGTACTTACACAAACAACGAACAGGTGGATATGCTTTTGGTTTTCGGATTTTGTCAAAGCAATGGTCGTGAAAGCGTCAGAATCTATAGGGAAAGATTTCCTAATCGCCGAATTCCAAACCACCAAACATTCGCAAATATTGAAAGACGTCTTCGTGAAAATGGTAGCTCTCAGTCAAGAAATGCGGATCGAGGACGTGAACGTACCACAAGAACTGCGGATCTGGAGGAACAAATTTTGGATATAGTTGAAGAAGACCCAAAAATAAGCAACAGACCCTTAGGACTTGAACTACAAGTTCCTAAAAGGTATTGTTCATAACGTTTTAAAGGAACAGTTATTACACCCATACCACGTTCAACAGATACAAGACCTTTTGCCTATCGATCCTGAGAGGCGTCTAGCTTTCTGTCAATTTATTCAAGATCAGAGAATTCAAAATGCAAATTTTAGTCGCAAAATTTTATTTACAGACAAAGCTTCTTTTACAAGACCTGGTATTACTAACATACATAATAAACATGTTTACGCTGTAGAAAATCCTCATGCAACTAAAGTGACTCACTATCAACATGAATTTAAGATTAATGTCTGGGCTGGAGTTATTGATAATTTTATTATCGGTCCTGTTGTGATACCAAATCGATTAAACGGAGACAATTACTTCAACTTTCTACAACAAACATTGCCGAATTTATTGGAAGATCTGCCATTATTACTTCGCCAAGACATGTGATTCATGCACGATGGTGCTCCTCCCCACTTTACTCTAGCTGTTCGACAACATGTACGCGAAAAATATCCGGATTGATGGATCGGAAGGGGATATGATGCTCCTACAAATTGGCCAGCACGATCGCCGGATTTGACGCCCTGTGATTATTTTTTGTGAGGTACCTTAAAATCTAAGGTTTATTCGTCTCCACTTGATAGCGAAGAAGAATTGTATAGACGAATTTTAAATGCAGCCAACTCTTTAAAAATAATGCACAAACAATGCAGAGGGTTCAGTTAAACTTCTTACGAAGAGTTAATTTGTGCATTGAAGAAAATGGCAGCATTTTGAAAATTTATTGTAATGGTCCAACACTTGTACCGTGCTGTTAATTTTCAATGATAGTAATAAAAAATAAACAAAACAATGAAATAAAAATAAAAAACAGACATTTGAAATTATTTTTTTCTGTCAAACTGCTCGTCTAATCAAAATTTTACAAGAGACAAAAAAGTTTCCAAATTAAGTCGGCTACTCATAAAAAAAATTGGTAGTCATTGCATGAACAGGAAAAAAGTAATGGTCGGATATTTATACAATACATCATTTTTGGGACACTCGTATGCTTTTAAAATTATAGCGTACACAACCAAAAGATGTTAATTAAAAGTAGAAACTCGCACCCCAAAAATGGTCAAAATCTACCGACGCGTTTTCGAGTTATTTTAAAATATTAAATATTTTTCACAATTTTTGAAGCCCTCTAGCGGCTAAATGAAGCAACTTGTATAATAGGTAAGTTGGCTCAAATCGATCTATTTGGAGCCAAAGAATCTCTGTTCTTATGTTGTACACGTATTTTCCGGACACCCTGTATATATATATATATATATATATATATATTCAAATGAGTTAGATAACGGGTTTATAGGTCTATGTTTCTTTATAGATTAAAACTCTTTGTCTTTAACCAAGCTTTCGACTTTAATTAAAACTTCATCAGGGTGCTGCAATATTATAACATCATTAAAATATTATAGATGAAATGACTTACAAAAACTGGAGTATTGGTGTAAGTACAAAAGCAGGAATGTAACAAAAAAAATTAAATATAAATCATAAAACACAAACGTAAACTAACATATTAAACCTAAAAGTATGTCGTCACAGTTTTTTGAATTTTATATGACTGAATGGTGACAGATGTTACTATAAGTTAAAATACAATGATAAGGTGATAAAAATATATAGTTTAATTTGATGTTCTTATTCTATAATTGTTTCTATGTATATTACCTAGTTTTAAAATATACGAATATATTGCACTTAAACTGTCTGTATCAGATTTATAATTTAAGGTATTATTGTTGTTTATGATATGTGTCATTTCAAGAAAAAGTCTCCCTTTGTAGTTAACTTCAGTATCTAAAATATTAACCTTATTAAAGTCAGGTTGGTGATTATATTTTTTTGAATGATAGGCTAAGGCACACGAATCTTTCCCTATTTTACAGTCACTCCTATGTTGAACAATTCTGGAACGTAACCATTGAGAAGACTGTCCAATATAGATCTTATCGCAGTCCCTACAAGGAATGGAATAAATGATATTGGAATTGTTGAGCATAGGAGTCCTGTCTTTGATAACAGAAAATAACTGGTTGATTGTGAAAGCATTATATCTAGCAATTATGACAGAGTCATTTTGTAGGACATTTATTAATTTAAAAGTTAAGTTTTTTACCATAGGAAGTTTTTTGTAAGTAACATCGGTAGAGGGTGCTATATTCGAGATAAGCTTTTTGTTGTGGACTGTGTTGAAAATGAGTTTTTTGTGTTAAACTTTTAGGAAAACCATTATTGATAGCAATTTCTGTTAACAAATGCAAATTTTTAAAAAGTAAGGATGGTTGTGAGATTTTAGTTATTCTATTTTTTAAACCTAAAAAAATTTTTTTTTGTTACATTCCTGCTTTTGTACTTACACCAATACTCCAGTTTTTGTAAGTCATTTCATCTATAATATTTTAATGATGTTATAATATTGCAGCACCCTGATGAAGATTTTAATTAAAGTCGAAAGCTTGGTTAAAGACAAAGAGTTATAATCTATAAAGAAACATAGACCTATAAACCCGTTATCTAACTCATTTAAATATAAATTAAAGGCCGTTATTTTTGACATTATATATATATATATATATATATATATATATATATATACAGGGTGAGTTTTTAGTGTGGCAACGGTCGATAACTCCGTTATTATAAAAGCTACGTAAACCAAATTTGGAGGCATATTAGGCATATTTAAAGCGCACATTTTAAAAATATATGGAAGCATACAGGGTGTTTCATAATTCCAGGGCATATTAAACTTATATTTTTTTAAATGGAACACCCTATATATTATTACATTTTTGAAAAGCCCATAAAAGGAGCTTTAATCTGATATCAAATTGTATCTGTCTATTCCTTTTAGTTTTTGAGATATTCAACTGTTTTTAGAAAAAATGGCCCCGATTAGATACATTGCCACTGCCCTAATACACAACTTATGTTAATTTTCAAGATGCAGAAAATTTTACCAAATACCATAGTATATTTGTAAATATCACTTTTTTGAAATTTCTTCACAGTATACAGGGTGTGTCAGGTTTCGCAAAATGCAATTCTAAAATTTTTTTTTAAATGGCACTCTACCAATTTTATTGCTACAATGGATAGTTCATTAAGTGTCCTTTCATTTTTGTTAAGCATTCCATATACCTAAATCCATTACTTTCTGAGATATTTTTGATTTTCTTCAAATTTTATGAATGTTTTTAATTTACATAACTAAAAATAACTTACTTTTGGAGAATAATATAAAACAATTAATACATATTGATTAACAATCAACTACACTTATCCAATAACAATTTTCACTAAAGATATAACAACCTACAATAATACGGTATCAACAGAATTCTGCCAGATCAACAATATGCATTTTATAGAAAACGTTCAAACAGGAAATCAGGCAGGCTTTGAAACAAATAACAATTACAATCAAAATGTCATTTAGGTTTATTAATTGTAGTGTGTTGTCATTTAACACATTATCAGTTCTGTTTTAAATGTAATGTTTGAAGGAGTTTTCAAAATGAATTTTACAGTGGAAGAACAAATAAATATGATTTGGGTATTGGGAGCAAGTTTAAAAAATTTCCTACTTGCATCAAGAATATACCAAGAGAGATATCCTGTTAAATGACAACACACAACAATTAATAAACATAAATGACACTATACATGTAATAGTTATTTTTTTCAAAGGCTGCCTGATTTCCTGCTTGAACATTTTCTATAAAATGCATATTGTTGATCTGGCAGAATTCTGTTGATAGCGTATTATTGTAGGTTGTTATATCTATAGTGAAAATTGTTATTGGATAACTGAAGTTGATTGTTAATCAAAATGTATTAATTGTTTTGTAATATTCTCCAATAGTAAGTTATTTTTAGTTATGTAAATTAAAACATTCATAAAATTTGAAGAAAATCAAAATATCTCAGAAAGTAATGGATTTAGGTATAGGGAATGCTTAACAAAATGAAAGGACACTTAATGAACTATCCATTGTAGCAATAAAATTGGTAGGTGCCATTTAAAAAATTTTAAATTGCATTTTGCAAAGCTGACACACCTGTATACTGTGAAGAAATTTCAAAAAAGTGATATTTACAAATATACTATGGTATATGGTAAAATTTTCTGCATCTTGAAAATAAACATAAGTTGTGTATTAGTGCAGTGGCAATGTATTTAATCGGGGTCATTTTTTCTAAAAACAGTTGAATATCTCAAAAACTAAAAGAAATAGACAGATACAATTTGATATCAAATTAAAGCTCTTTTTATGGGCTTTTCAAAAATGTAATAATATATGGGTTGTTCCATTTAAAAAAATATAAGTTTAATATGCCCTGGAATTATGAAACACCCTGTATGCGATTACGCAAGCTATGTGTGTCTTTACCGACTTAACACCGCTTTCCCACAAGCCACCGAAGTGAGGGGCGCTAGGTGAATTAAACGACCACTTTATATTTTCTGAGGTTACTGCACTATGCAGGTAACTCGTAAGCTGACGATAGGCACCTACAAAATTAGTTCCGCAATCACTAAATATTTGAGAACAGCGTCCTCGACGTGCTATATATCGTCGCAAAGCAGCAAGAAACGCGTCTGCCGACAAATCCAAAACAAGTTCAATATGTGCTGCCTTAGTGGCAAAACAAACAAAATACAAATATAGGCCTTAAGAGTTTTAGAGCCTCGTAAGCGGTTAGGCTTTATTAAAAGAGGGCCAGCAAAATCAACACCAACAATACTGAACGGTTTGATTTGGGTAATACGTGCTGCCGGTAGGTCTCCCATAGGAGGAGTTACCAGGACCGGTCTGGTACGAAAACATCTATGACAATGATAAATAACTTCGGATTGAATTTTTAATAGAAAAGATCCAGAAATTCTGTGGGATAAGATACGCTGTAGTATTAACACCGGGATGGTAATACCTTTCATGAGTTGACCGAATGATAAGTTCGGTTAATCGGTGCCGTTGAGGCAATAACGCAGGAAACTTTTCGAAATAGGAAAGCGAAGAATGTGTCAAGCGCCCACCTACTCTTAAGATATTTTGTGGATCAACAAATGGAGAAAGTTTTCGCAAGGTTTTAGGTAATTTACGGTTTGCCTTGATCGAAGTTATTTCCTTTGAAAATGTAACATTTTGTACATGCCGAACGATAATCATAAGAGCATTGTGTAATTCAATGTCTGTTAAGAGACCCGTATGACGTTGAGCCGTGGGTTTAAAAAATCTATAAATGTAAGCCACGATGCCTTGGATTTTAAACAACGATAAAAAGCGACTTAGTAAAATGTCAATGATGTTTGGATCTGTTTGAGCGACAAATGTTAGGATCTTCTTTTCCGTAGTTACCTCAGCAATTGAGCTTGACAATGTTGGTTGAGGCGGCCACGAATCACTAGGGTAGTGAAGCCATTCAGGCCCCGCCCACCATAGCGAACATGAAATAACCGCGCTTGGCATTAATCCCCGAGATGCAGGATCAGCTGGATTATGTGACGATTTAATATAAAACCATCGACTAGGTGCAATGATTTCTTTAATGTGGCTAATACGGTTTGCCACAAAAGTTTTCCAACGAAAAGGTGGAGAACGTATCTAAGTGAGAGCGATCGTAGAATCACTCCACGCTGAAACATCGGAGATTTCAATCAAGCCTTGATAAGACCGAATTGTAAAAGAAAGTAAATCGGTTAATAAAACGGCGGCACATAATTCCAAACGTGGAATTGAAATGCGCTTAATTGGAGCTACTTTTGTTTTAGCGGTTACAAATTGTACAGTTATTTCTCCAGTAGTTTGATTTATTAAATGGAAATATACTACCACTGCATACCCTACCTCGCTAGAATCGCAAAAGCCATGCAAATGACAAGTAAAAGGATCCGAAGGGGGTAAACAACTTGGTAACTTTAATGACGATAATAACGGCAACTCTTCTTGATACTGCTGCCATTGAGACGAAATGTCTGCTGGTGGGATGTCGTCCCAATTTAAACCTATCATCCACAGATGCTGGACTAGGCGTTTTGCAAAAAGTGTTAGTGGGGCTAAAAATCCTAATGAATCATATATTCTGGCAACTTGCGAAAGTATGTTGCGCTTTGTACATATTGGGTTTAATGGTTTAACCTAAAATGAGAAAATATCTTCTGTAGGTGACCATTGAAGATCTAATATTTTTATTGATCCGTCAGAATCGAAATCGAGAGAAGTATATTGGCAAAAATCTGACGGAATGCCTTCCAAAATAGAAGCTGAATTAGAACTCCATTTTCGAAGTTCAAAACCAGCCAAATGCAAAAGTCAAATAAGTTGATCTTTAATTTCTCGGGCCGATTGTATAGAATCTCCACCGGCGACAAAATCGTCAATATATAGATTTGACCGTATAGCCTCAGCGGTTAACGGAAACCTTTTGCCTTCGTCAATGGCTAATTGCTGAAGGGTTTTTAATGCTTGATAAGGCGATGACTTAATACCATAGGTCACTGTATTAAGCTGATAAGTCTGAATGGGTTCTTCTGCAGAGAACCGCCAAACAATTAATTGAAACTTTCGATGTTCTTCGGTAACCAAAATTTGTCGATACATTTGGCGAATATCACAAGTACAAACGAAACGATGAGTACGAAATGTCGTTTTGGAGACTAGGTCCAGCCAATTGAGTGTCATTAAGTGACATGTTGTTTTTAGCCTTTGCAGAGGCATCAAAAACCACACGAATTTTAGAAGTATTAAAGGCCGTTATTTTTGACATTATATATATATATATATATATATATATATATATACAGGGTGAGTTTTTAGTGTGGCAACGGTCGATAACTCCGTTATTATAAAAGCTACGTAAACCAAATTTGGAGGCATATTAGGCATATTTAAAGCGCACATTTTAAAAATATATGGAAGCATACAGGGTGTTTCATAATTCCAGGGCATATTAAACTTATATTTTTTTAAATGGAACACCCTATATATTATTACATTTTTGAAAAGCCCATAAAAGGAGCTTTAATCTGATATCAAATTGTATCTGTCTATTCCTTTTAGTTTTTGAGATATTCAACTGTTTTTAGAAAAATGGCCCTGATTAGATACATTGCCACTGCCCTAATACACAACTTATGTTAATTTTCAAGATGCAGAAAATTTTACCAAATACCATAGTATATTTGTAAATATCACTTTTTTGAAATTTCTTCACAGTATACAGGGTGTGTCAGGTTTCGCAAAATGCAATTCTAAAATTTTTTTTTAAATGGCACTCTACCAATTTTATTGCTACAATGGATAGTTCATTAAGTGTCCTTTCATTTTTGTTAAGCATTCCATATACCTAAATCCATTACTTTCTGAGATATTTTTGATTTTCTTCAAATTTTATGAATTAAGCTGATAAGTCTGAATGGGTTCTTCTGCAGAGAACCGCCAAACAATTAATTGAAACTTTCGATGTTCTTCGGTAACCAAAATTTGTCGATACATTTGGCGAATATCACAAGTACAAACGAAACGATGAGTACGAAATGTCGTTTTGGAGACTAGGTCCAGCCAATTGAGTGTCATTAAGTGACATGTTGTTTTTAGCCTTTGCAGAGGCATCAAAAACCACACGAATTTTAGAAGTATGACCTTCTTCTTTAAACACAGGGTGATGGGGTAAAAAATAATTATCGTTCCCAACGGGCGGAGAATCGAGTAATGCCATATGACCCGCATCAAGATGAAATGCATGAAATTGTTGTACTGTGCGCGTAGCTCCGGTTGAGCATGCAATTTGCGCTCTAACGAAAATAGTCTTTTTTTAGTCATGTCAAAGCAATTATCAAAAATGGGCAAAGTATCGTTGAACGACCGCTAGGGTCACGAAAAAACGTGTTTTCAAAAATCAAATCTGCCTTTTCTTCTTCTGGAGAAGTATAAGGCTTGGATGGCAGCTCCTCTATCTCCCAAAAACGCCTAAGGGTCTGGTGGATAGGATCTTCTACAGAAGTAAAAAATGCTTGGACAGTATCAGACTGCAAGCTTTTTGTGGGACCAATAATAGTCCAACCAAAAATTGTATTTATGACGGCAGGCTGATAAAATTTGCCATGTATAACACCGCCAGTGATGATAAACGGATAAACATCTGCTCCAAGGAGCATGTCAATGGTTCCTGGAGAGTTCCAGGTCGGGTCTGCAAAGTGCAGGCCGCATAAGTGTTCCCAATTATTAGGAACTTCAACGCTAGGTAATTTACCAGATATTGATAAAAGCACAAAAGTTGTGACTTCTACAGATTTTTCAGAGTCTAAAATAGAGCGAATGGTGCAGCTGACGGCACCCTATTGACCGCTCAAGTTGTCTGACCAAGTCCATAAATAGGAACTTGAGAACGTATGCGTGGAAGCCAAAGTTTGCTAACGCAATCGTCTCGAATAAAGCTAGCTTGGGAGCCAGGGTCTAAGAGTACCCTGATCGGTTTGTATCCACCAGAACAAGAGCTATAAGATTTGCATTACATAGGACGCATGGTCTGTACGTAAGCAATTTAAACAGAGGCGTAAGCGTTTGACAATGTCGAAACGTTCCGTCGGAGTTTTCTTTAGAAACGATTGACATCTGTAAATTAAGTGATTGCCTTTGCAAGAAGGACAATGGTGCGAAAATGAATTCTTTGAGTTACTGGAGCTAATTGGTGTATCCAGTGAAACTACGTTAGAAGAAACTTTTGGTTTAAATTGAAACGCTGAGGATTTCTTAGGCACTGGTGTGTAAAATGTATGGACAGTCGTCGAATAAGAAACAGGTGCGGTTGAAGAAAAGGTTTCCAACGCTGCACATTGTTGAGTTAAAAAATATCTCAAATCATCGAAATTGGGTATTTGCTTTGGATCCGATTGGAGTTCAAAGCGTTTTCTAGTAAACGGATCGAGTTTTTCTAAAAAAAAATTGACCAGAATGAAGTTCCAATGTTCAGTAGGAAATTTTAAGTTAGTTAGAACAGCAAGGTTCTCTGAAAAACAATCAATAAGTGCCCTAAGTTTCTTAGGGTCTTCTGATTTTAAAGGTGGAAAGTCTTTCATAGCTTTCCAATGCAAAGTTACTAATAAACGTGGATTTCTAAATCGCTCACGCAAGGCATTATATGAAATAATAAAATTATCCCCAGAAACAGATACCGATTCAACAATTTTCATAGATTCCCCGCTACAGCAGTTAATAAGGTAATTTAGTATCTCAATATTGGTCAATGAAGCATTAATGTAAATCAGACTGTCAAATAAATCAATAAAAGGTGAGAATTCAGTTACCTCATTATTAAAATGTGGAAGCTTTAACGGTAACAATTTTGATCCCGTACTACTTGATGTACTTTCATTAATTTGCGGTGCTCGCATTTCTTGCATCGTTTCAAGGTGAAGCAAAATGCAATAGTAAGCTGCATCTACCTCTTTACGTAGAGCGTTGTAATTTAATAATTCTACATCGTTAATGAAGCTAAGACATCAATTAAAACCCTATTAAAATTGGAGTAAATGTTATTTACTCCCCTTGTTTGAATATGGAATAACGTTTTTAAATTTGAATCACTCTGTATAGTGTTGCCGAGCTTTAAAATTTCCATAATGCGTATTTTAAATAACTCGAGTTGTGCCAAATCTGTCTTTTTTTAGAGCCATAATGACAATGTTATTCTGAAAAACGTACAAATAAATGCTGTAAACGCGGAAACCTTCAGCTGTGCGTTGAAAAATATTAAATATTATGGGTTGTTGTTTAAGCACGAAAATGTAAAATAGCGCATAAATCAATAAATCACGTTTATGACTATTAACCTCCAATGGGTTTTAAGCAACACGTCGGAAACCTAACGGTCTGTCAAACAAAGCGTTAAGATAAAATTTACAGTTTAAAACGGGCGGTTTTTAACATCTAAGATCAGAGGGTCCACCAACATTTAAACATGTGGCTAACATATTGCAAGAAAGGTTGCAGCCTTTACAACTTTATTACCCTTTGCAGATCTATTCAATATTTTACGTTTACAAACCGAGCAGGGTTTGTATGTAATACAAAAACGTGCAATGACTTTTAAATACAACGCAAATCCTTTTATCTTTCTTATTTGAGAAGTATAAAGCGAATTATAATTTTCACGTTGCCGTGTGTTTTATATGCCGCTAAAATAAATTTAAGACTGAAAACTAACAAATTTTATGTTAAAAGATTTAATTGTAATTAACCGTTTGGTTTAATTACGGCAAAATCGCTTAATTTAATTTAAAGAAAGTAAATAGCTAATATTTCACACATTTTAACCCGCTAAATATGGGGTTTAAACACAAATTTAAAAGCTAAAGTAAATGATTAAAACACGCTCGCTGGAATGCAAAATAATATTCAGTTATAGGACATGCATATAAGCATAGGACTAGTTAAATTCGGGTCGAATTAGGACCAAATGTGGGCAGTTGAGGTGATCTAGAACTGGTAATTATAGTGAAGGACCAATTGCTATTATGTAGCAATACCGATATCAGTGCAGCGGTTATGTAATAAACAAAGCAACTACGACAAACTACTTAATAAAGGATATAAATACCTTAAAGCCTGTGCCGAACTGGGCAATAAAAGTCACACACAAAAGGTTAGCGGACACCCAAGAACACGCACGTTCGGTGTGGTGTCGCCTTCAGGGCTCTCGTACAACTGTCCTCTGTAACCGTCCGAGAACGACTGACGTCACTTCACGCACTCGCACTACGGCCTAATGTTTCACTAAAAACTGTAGGGTACCCGCACTAATGGTATTTATTGTCACCACTACTAAATTGTTCAATGATGACGTAACAAAACCCTTCTACAATTCTTAGAGTAATACGCAGTTTTGAGAAAAATGGATGTGTTTATTTGAAACACAGTGCAAAGCTAAGAAAAAACTCCCAGAAATATGAAAACCAATATTCTAGTGAGGATTGAAATGCAACCAAAAATTAGTGTGAGACAAATTGCATCGGTATGTGGTATCGGTAAATCTCATGTTCACAGAATTTCAAAGCGAAACAAATACACTGCGTTCAAAAGCCAAGGACATCAGGAATTGTCACATAGGATACCGATAGTAGGAATACTTTTTGTCAGATTGTTATGAAAATGTGCAATCGACAGGAGAACATTTCATATTTTATTTGTTTTACAGACGAATGCACGTTCCATTTGGTATCAGAACATAACAAGCAAGTGTATTGACGCTGCGCGAAAGAAAATTCACATATTGTTGTTCAGTCAAACACCCAATATCCCCAAAAAGTCAACGTTTAGGGATATATTAAAAAACAAAATTGTGGGACCTGTGTTCATAGAAGGTAATTTAAATTCTGAAAAGTATTTAGAATTACTAGAAAATGAAAATTTCAACAAAATTACAGATATTGCCGGAGAATATGATATTTGGTATCGGCATCTATTAATGGTTAGGAAGGGGTCAGAAAATACAATGATCTCCAAGATCGCTCAATATCAATCTGTGCGATTTCTTTCTTTGGCCTCATATTAAAAGTCAGCTGTACACTTTCAAGCAAATCGCATCAATACAAGAGTTGAAGATAAAAATAATAAATATTGGAAATAACATTTACCCGCGCACTCTTGCCAATGTAAACAGAAATTTTTATAATATTAGATTATTGCTTGGCTTGTAATGGAAATTTATTTGAATATTTAATACAATAGATATTTACTGGTTCCTGTAATAAAAACCATTTTATGTGTATTAATATTCAAAGTTTGTTCAGACATTTAAAATGATATGCTTTCACTTCATAACTATAGTCATGCTTTTTATTTTATATAACTGATTTAAACAAGAGATAAACGAAGCTTTATATGAGAGGTTGGTTAAAATCATTATCAGTCAAATTGTATGTTTTCCTATAGGTAGGTTGCGCTACAGCTAGGTTCTTTTCATTATAGTTGAACATTACCTAGGTATACCTATTAGTGGAAATAGTTATGGGGTTTTGTATTTTAAAATGTATTTTAAATATATTTACTAAATAGATTTTGCTAAATTTTTTAGGCTTTAAGCATCGATGGGTCATAAGGTAGGGTGCCAATTAAAATTTTAAAATAAGGACAGTTGTGACGGTAGATGAAACATGCAATGCGACTGTTTATGATTTTCGTACTTCTTGTAAAAGTGTATGAGATTTTTTTATTGAAATTGTATTTACATAAAATGAAAAGTTATTAAACTTATGGCTAGTTTTGTAATGAAAGCACTGAATAAGTAACCAACATTATTTAATTATTATTGAATGCAACGATGGATTCAAAAATATATCTAAGGAGTCGGCGATGATGTGATTAATTGATTTAGTAATATTGTTTGAAAGTGTATTTGATAGGTCTCATCACTATGAATTAGTATTGGTGCTATTGCAACTAATTCTCTCGTAGCGTCTAGGAATAGTATTTAACTATTAACTACAAGTTTTGTTTGAGTCAAATGTTTAGAAATAGTATTGTTGGTCGAAATTAAGTACTATAAAGTACTCCAAATTAAAATATTTTAATGTACTGTTTTTGAAAATATACAAATGCTATAATCGTGGAGCGATCGTCCCCACGCCCCCCTCGGAACCGCTGCCAATGATTAAGTGTTTTCATTGTAGGAAAAAAATTCACGAATATTATACCAGTAGTTTGTTCTTGAAAGTTTCATAATAGAGACAGAACCACAAATTAAGAATTTTACATGTAAATTCCCTATGTTTAGATATAACTTTCGCAAATATATTTATAGCATTGTGTATAGTATTAACATTACCTATGTCTCTAGCCCATTTCGAATGGACCTGCACCTTGCCGAAGTTCTAGATTACTAGAACAGGTGAAATGGCTTGCGTGTTCTAATGAGCTAAAGAGCCAAACTACAGATCCAACCAAAGTAGTAGGGTCGTTAGTGAGGAACCAGACTAAGACAGGTCCCCAAAAAAGGGCAGCGGCTCTTTCGGTACTTAGATCGGCAGAGACCATAGGGGTCGGTATGGCAGTCTAAGACACACTACCGCGATGTGGAAGGCAACGGGAAACCACCACATTACCTCCCAAGTACACAGCGTACCTAAATTATAATAAAATGATGGCATTCTCTGGGGTAAAAGATTCCGGAGTTAAAATAGTCCCCCATTCGGATCTCCGGGAGGGGACTACTTCGGAGGATGCGATCGGAAAGTTAAGAATAAGAGTCGAGAACATTTTGCGAGTCGGAGCGTGGAATGTTAGAACTATGAAGCAAGTGGGTAAGCTAGAGAACCTAAAAATCGAAATGAATAGATTATCATTAGACATAGTAGGGATCAGCGAAGTTCGGTGGCCAGAAGCGGGGGATTTTTGGAGTGGAGACTTCAGGGTAATTCATACAGAAGCCGAGGAAGGAAATTTGGGCGTGGGCATAGTTATGCGGAAAAAGATAGGATACTGTGTAGAAAATTACTTACAAAAGAATGAAAGAGTACTCATAGTTAGATTAGAATCTAAACCGGTAAACACAGTAATAATACAAGTATACATGCCCACCTCTAACTACAGTGACGAAGAGGTAGAAACAATCTACAAAGATATCGAAGACATATTAAGACACGTAAAAGGACATAAAAATTTAATAATTACTTGTTAGACAACGGTTTAGAAATCAAGTAAAAGACTGTAGAAGCTACCCAGAAGCAGATATAGACACTGACCACAACATCGTAATTATAAAGGCCGCACTTAAATTTAAAAATTTGAAAAAAAGAAACGGAAAAAGGCACTTGGACCTACAGAAAATAAAAAAGAAAGATATTCAAGAAAGATTCGAAAAAAGGTCAAATGAATTGCTCAAAAATATCGGGAAAATATCTGATACTAAGAAAGTAGAAACAGAATGGAATATCATTAAATCCAGCCTCGACATGGCGGCCAGAGATATTCTGGGGGTATACACAAAAAGTAAATAAAAAACCATGGATAACAAAGGATATCCTGAATTTAATAGAAGAAAGACGAAAATACAAAAATAAATCAGACGACATAGGAAAACAGAGATACAAAGCCATAAAATGGGAAATTATTCGAAAATGCAGGAAAGTTAAAGAACACTGGATTGATGAAAAGTGCAAAGAGGTACAAACTAAGATGGAAGTAGGAAAAACAGATGAAGCATACAAACTAATTAGAATCAATTTTAGGGAAATAAAACCAAATAGCAAAAATATAGGGGATGCGGGAGGAAATGTCATTATAGAAAGTGTAGAGAAAGTGGGTAGATGGCAAGAATATATAGGGAATTTATATGCAGGAGAAGAACTAACTGCATTAGAAAAGGAATCAGACACATTGAAAATGATGACTTGGGATATCCTATACTTAGAGATGAATTTGAAATAGCATTAAAGGGTCTGAAAAATGGTAAGGCGCCGGGTACAGATAAGGTGCAAGCGGAGACTCTAAAAGCCGCTAGTCAAGCAGTAACAGAACGTCTCTTCCAACTTGTAAGCTATATGTATGAGACAGGCGAGATACCCAAAGATTTCAAACATAACATCATAGTAACTATACCAAAAAAAAAAGGCGCAGATAGATGTGAAAATTTTCGAACAATAAGCTTGACAGAACACGTATCAAAAATATTAACTAGAATTGTACAAAGACGAATGGAAAAACGGGCTGAAGAAATACTAGGAGAAGACCAATTTGGGTTTAGGCGAAACATAGGAACACGGGAGGCTATCTTAGCTCTGAGGGTAATAATGGAGAAAACAATAGAAAAAGGGGAAAGAATGTATGTACTTCTAGGGTTTGTAGATCTGGAAAAAGCATTTGACAATGTAAAATGGAAAAAAATGTTCGAAATACTCAAAAAGATTGGAATGAGTTATAGGGATAGACGGATAGTACATAGCTTATACAAAGAGCAAACAGGAGTAATAGAATTAGAGCAGGAACGTAGAAGTGTAAACATCAGGAAAGGGGTAAGACAGGGATGTTCCCTATCCCTACTAATTTTTAACTTGTACATTGAGGAGGCAATGAATACTGTCAAATGCAGGAAGACATTTGGAATTACTATGCAGGGACAAAAAACAGATATGCTTAGATTTGCAGATGATATAGAGGTATTAGCATCTAGCAAGGAAGAGTTAGAAGCTGCTCTCAATGAAATGGAAACGGTTCTAACAGAGAGATACGGTATGAAAATTAACAAAAGTAAAACTAAAGTACTAGTATGCAAAGGAGGGAAAAATAAATCAAAAACAAGAATACAAATATGTAACACGAACTTACAAGAGGTTAAGGATTTGTGCTACCTAGGAAGCCAAATAACGCAAGATGGGAAAAGCACAAAAGATATAAAACAAGTATTAGCACAAGGTCGTGCTACATTTAACAAGAAAAAACAACTACAGTGCTCAAAGACCACAAACATAGAAACAAGGAAAAGATTGCTCAAAACATATGTGTGGAGCACAGCACTGTATGGCTGTGAAGCCTGGACAGTGGGAGAAGCGGACAAGAAAAAGGTAGAAGCCTTTGAAATGTGGTGCTACAGACGTGTGATGAAGATATCATGGACAGACAAAGTTAAGAACGAAGAGGTACTAAAAATGGTAGGGGAAGAAAGAAATATGTGGAAAACGGTAAAAAATAGGAGAGATAGGATGATAGGCCACATACTACGGCATGAAGGAATAGTGCGGAATATACTAGAAGCAGAGATAGGAAAAAAGAGAAAAAGAGGTAGACCTAGGTTAGACTACTGCACACAGATAGTGAAAGATATAGGCTGTAGGGGTTTCAGGGAAATGTGTAGGCTAGCTCAGAAGAGAAATCAATGGAGGTACGCATCCAACCAGTCCCAAGATGGATAAATTAATGACGAAGGAAGTAGCTGCACTTAAACATGATATTTATTATAAGCAACTACAAGCATTGGAGGGGCAATATTCTCGAATAATGGTAATTGCGTGAAAACATTTACTGTAAAACTATTATTTCGGCAAATGTCTAAGTGTTGGGGGATCTTGGCAGCCACAGGTTACTTAACCCCCTTCAATAAATCTCTGTGAAATAGGGCATAATATTAAAAAACAATATAAGGGGAACCGAGCTGTATTACTGTGTGAGAATTTCAGGGAACCATGTAGGTTAGTTTAGAAAAGAAATAAGTGCAAGTACATGTCCAACCAGTTTTGAGACGGGAAACCCAATGACGAAAAAATAAGCGCAGACAAACATGATATTTATTATAAGCAACTACAAGCATTGGAGGGGCAATATTCTCGAATAATGGTAATTGCGTGAAAACATTTACTGTAAAACTATTATTTCGGCAAATGTCTAAGTGTTGGGGGATCTTGGCAGCCACAGGTTACTTAACCCCCTTCAATAAATCTCTGTGAAATAGGGCATAATATTAAAAAACAATATAAGGGGAACCGAGCTGTATTACTGTGTGAGAATTTCAGGGAACCATGTAGGTTAGTTTAGAAAAGAAATAAGTGCAAGTACATGTCCAACCAGTTTTGAGACGGGAAACCCAATGACGAAAAAATAAGCGCAGACAAATCTGATGATTATTATAAACAACTAGCTGTTTGTTGTGAAATATCTGCAACTAATGTTGACTGTGCGAAAAGATATACTGGAAAAAATATTAAATCAGTAAATGTTCAAGTGCTGGGAGAACTTGGCAGCCACAGGCTGCTTACCCCCCTTCGCAACCACTGAATGTCGGAGAAATAGGGTATATAATTGTAAAACAATAGAAGGTGACCGAACTGCATCTAACAAGAAAGAACGGCACCTATGATGAAAGACGTATGATGAAAGCGTATGTGTGGAGCACAGCACAGACAATATGCCTACGAAATACGAGCAGTCTGAAAAGCAGACAGAAGAACAGTAGCGGTCTTTGAAATGCCGTGCTTCAGATGTTTGAGGATGGACAGACAAAGTTAATAACAAATAGGTTATAGAAACAGTAAGGGTACAAGGATATCTTTGGGAAAAATATGAGAAGTAGAAGGTCATAATACGTTCTAAGGCATTTTTGGGGAATAGTATGTGATATATGACAAGCAGAGATAGGAAAAAAGAGGCGGATGTAGACCTAGATCAGATAGTGATAGATGCAGACTGTGCAAATTTTGGGGAAATGTGTAGGTTAGTTCAGAATAGGAAACAATGATGGTACGCGTCTAACCAGTTTCAGGACTGAAGACCCAATGATGATGATGATGTCTCTAGCAAGTGAAAAATTGGATACCAATAAAATTATTGATGCACAGCTGTACTAACCAAACATTAACCTTGTAGGGATATGGTCTGGTGGCAGTGATGCTAGTAGAGTATGCTGTGTAAGAATTATTGTGTGACGTTAAATTTATTTTCTAGCTTAGGTATTATGAATACTTTAATAAATCAATGTACTTTTAATATCAACAAATGGTACTTCAAATAATATATTTAATTAATCAACAAGTATTAAGACTAAATCATAGTAAATTTAAATCAAGCAATATTTCCAAAATTTTGTTAACAAAAATAAGATTTTTATTTTAAAAACATTACAATTTTACGGTTTTTGTGTGCGGAATGTAGAGCAGAGCAGTTCCATTTTCCGATTGTCATCATTTGGTTGGTATATTTTCTGGGGCTAATGTTTGCTTGGTGGCACTGTATTTGTTACTATACATTCAAGAAAAATTTAATTATAAGTTATATATATAAGTTTTCATGTATCTATAGTTCTTACAAATAAATATAACTTTTGTTATCTGGGATGTTTTTTATTTTCACTTATTGTATATTTTTGACGTTATAACAATAGTTTTTATAATACATGCTATTTTATTTATATTTACACTATGTTATTTGTAATTCGTATAGAAAAAAATATATTCTGTAGTATGTGCGGAACTGATTATATTTTTTTTATGTTAAACATTAAACTCAAAGGGCGCAATTTCAAATTATACACGGGGATGCATTAAATGTTTATCCGCTCTGCTTAATAGAAACGCAACTTTTTTGCTGTTATTAAATATTATTGAAAAGTTATATGGGCCCTTTATACAAGAGCTATACGTACAGTTTGTTTGAGATTATACTTACAGTTCGATTCCCTTTCGAGTTTCGTATCTTTTGGTGGACCTGGAAGATTGAGAATTACTAACTGCGCATCATGGGATCTGTTAACTATAACTTCATTTAATTTGATTGCAGTATGCATGCGACGGACGTTTGCCTCATCTCTAGAACAATAATAAACTTGTTTTGAAAAATACTAAGTAAAATTGTACGTACGGTGTTAAAAAATTCTTTACAACGTTAGCGTCTATAGTGGTAATTTCTACTTTTGGCTTATCAGTAGCTTCTTTCTCTGATAAATCCTCTTTCTCGGTGTCACAGTCTTCGCTTTTTTCAGACAAGTTAAACTAAATAAAACATTGAATTTAATTCAAATATGGATATCCACTTACATCGTTTGAAGGTTCTAATTCTTCTCGGTTCTCTATGTTATTTGGCATATCTTCATCAGGTTTAGGTTCTTGAAATCTAACTTTAGTTGTTTTAGGATCTATTATTTGCTGATGGTGATGATCAACAATCGATTGCACCTAAATATCACACTTGTAACTATGAATTTAAATCGTGCAAATTTCTATTATACTTCAATGTTAAAATAAAAAAAATATATCATATAAAATAAAAACAACGTGGGACGAAGAAAAACTGAAACAATGACAAAAATATTAAAATCATGCACAAAACTAATAAACCATGAGTAAGTGCTAGCGCAACACGTTTATGCGTTACCAGAGGCTCTTTATCTTCTGACGGAATCTGATGGAAATCCACCAAAGTCTCTACCTTGCATGTTAAGTACAAAAAGGTTGTTGTTAAATACTTAGTCACGTAGCGTGTTTGTACAGTAAAAGCATCTGGCAAAACTTACCACTCCTAGGCTTTCCTTTTTATTAAGACGTAGCTCTCGTAACATCTCATTCCGTTGTTCCATCATCAACGTGCGTTCATAAGTATATGCAGAAATATCATTATCCATCTAAACAGCTCAAGTTACAGCACAATACATTAATACGCTATCTTACCATTTCCACAACTTCCACTTCCCCTTCAATACGCAAATGGTACAAAAATGTTTTTAGGTCTTTCTTCATTTGAATTGAATTATCTTCCATTTGGGCTACTGTAAAAATTCGCATTTTGCAATTTTTCCATGTACGATGCTGTTTTAACAAGAATGGAAGCAGCATTAATAAACCACCATCGTGCACAATCCACCATATATCTATATTTCCTACAACTTTTTCTGTTAAATCGGGGAAAAAGTTTATGCCCTTTGGTACAAGCAGCGCCATGCGAGCTGCTGAAACATTTCGGACGGTTTGTAAAAACACCTGCCACATTCGCTCATCATCTGACTGCCTCCAACCATAAGGCCATCCAAGTATCACAGTGTTTGGTTTTAACCCTCCCAAACCGCTAGTTTGAACTCTAGAAAATACAATATTAAATAATATAGCCATATACTATAGTGTCATACAAATGGGATAGTCCCTCAGTAACGTCTCTAGAAACTAAAATGTCTACAAAACCTTTGACGCGCTCTTCTTCCATAATTTTTCCTAAGCTCTGTTTTGCAGCTAATGCTTCACCGCACATACGTGTATAATCTCCTCGTATAACGGAACCACACACAGTTAAACCCTTACCTAAAAATTCGAAAACTGTAAAAATAATAATCTTTCATTTGTAATTAGTGCACACCTGCTTTGAGTTGAGCAGCAAACGCGAATAGCTTTCTGTATTTTGGAACAAGGTCGTCGGTAAGCTTTGCTAAAATAACAATTTGGGGTCGCCAATTTTTCGTATGAGGCGGACCTTCTTCTAAACGAAGCAATGAATAACGAGCAGCCGATAGAGCGAGACCACGAATACCATCACCCCATTCCTTTTCAGCTCTAAAGGTAATATTTAAGATACATATATTAATATTATGCTGTTCGATTACCCCCTATACTCGATGTATTTGTAAATTAAACCAGCCAAACCCATCGCAAACAATGCATAATACCATGAAGTCATAAACATAACCGCTACACAAAGAGATAAACCAATTGTTGAAAGAGACCAGTGGTAATATTTGAATCTTGGCCTCCAATTAGGCGTTCGTAGTAATGTTTGAAGAGCACACGCTAAATTTACAAAGCCGTAACACATGAGGAAAAACATAGATAGTAAAGGAGCTAAATAATCCACATTTCCAAGCAGAATACCACACTGACATATGGTAAGGGTTAGTAGTAGCGCTCGTGTTGGCTCCCCTCGGCTAGAAGATACCGCAAATGGTCCTAGAAATGGAATAATTCCATCTTTTGCAATAGCTTGTAATAATCGAGGAGCCCCTGTAAGTGACTGTAAACCAGCTCCTAACGTAGAAAGAAAGGATCCTACCAGAATAACCCACTGATTGGGCCATGCGATATTAGCAACTACTAGTTTTCCTCCAATCGATGAACCAAATCTAAACACAGGTATTCATTATTACCAAAATAAATAAAAAAAATTGGTAGCTTACTTATCGCGCAGCAGTAAGTTATCAACACTAGAAGCCAACAGAAGCACTGAAGATAAATATACGGTTGAGGTTGTTATAATTGCACATATGGTACCGATTGGAATAGACTTTTGAGCATCGGCTAAATCTCCAGAACGGTTTGATCCAGCCATAATTCCAGTAACAGATGGGAAAAATATTCCAATAAGAATAGTAAATGATGTTGTAATGTCAACTACCACTTGTGCATAAGTTTCTTCTTCAGTTCGTTCTACATCTTCATTTGCATTTTTATAGGCTACAAATTCTCCCTCCTGAAGGAAACTGCTGTATAGGTTCTCTGGGTAAACAATTATTACTTATGGATTATTAACAAATTTTTTCTACCCTACCAAATAAAACTTCTAAAGATAGACCTTTAATGCCTTTTATTGAGCTAACGTTATGTCGGAGAAAGTATTCATGGTTGCAATCACTCATACTAGTTATGTTCCCACAAAAATTATGAAATACTGTGCCTCCTACATTTTTATTACATTGTTCGACAGTAATATTTTTAAGTACACGTTTTCCTAGGACACACATACTGCAAAAGTACATTAACTACAATAACATACGTAACAATTAAATCTATAACTTACTAAAGATTGTCATTGCCGTTGATATTGTAAAATATACCGACATACACAGCCAGAATTGAAAGTATTACGCAGGCCAGAGCTACGGCAGCAAACTTATTTACAAATTTGACACCAATAAATACAATGAAACCCATTACTACAAGAAGGCATGTTCCATAAACACGAAAATTGTTATACATGGCATTTCTTCCTTCAAATATTGAAAGCCCAGGCGCCATGTATTGCTGGAAAAACCTCGTAAAGATATATAATTCTTATACTTCCAAGTTTCTTACCAACATAATTTCTACAGCACCTACTATGTACATGGCGGCAGCTAATGTTGTGCCTATATAAAACAGCATTCCAACAGCTCCTCCAAATTCAGGTCCCAAAGAGCGCGATATCATAAAGTAGCTTCCACCGCCCGGAACTACTCCATTTGTAGCGATGGCTGACATCGAAATTGCAGTTAACATAGTAACACAACAACAAGTAAAAACTATGAGGAATCCCTGGATGGCTCCAGCGGTACCTACTACCCACGTTAATCGAATAAAAAGTATAACACCAAAAATATTTTGAATACAAGGTAGGAAAACACCAATAAGCGTGCCCATTCGAGCACCTCCACTTGAAGGACGTGCATCTGGATCCGTAGATGCTGGTGGTATAGTATTTGAATAATTTGTTAAGGAACCAATAAATGTGGAGATGCGCGGTCGATCTTCCATTTCCTCCTGTAAGCAATGAAAATATCCTTAATATATATAAAAGTAAACGTACCGAGTATAGGTATAGATTGGTCTCGTATCCGGAGACCTTCTCCGACATAAAAGGTTGCTCGTCCGTGCCATTTCCTAAAAAAAAAAACACAATTCTAGT
The DNA here is from genome assembly GCA_036346225.1 of Platerodrilus igneus. Classification (NCBI taxonomy): domain Eukaryota; kingdom Metazoa; phylum Arthropoda; class Insecta; order Coleoptera; family Lycidae; genus Platerodrilus; species Platerodrilus igneus. The sequence goes on along the minus strand of JARFIW010001129.1, from coordinate 1,339,419 downwards.
ATGATCCTTTTACTATTCATATTATTTTACAAAAATAAAAGTGTTGTACGTATGTAAAGCTTGTATATGTCAAATTGAACCTAAGAGCAAAATGAATGCGGTTGTACTGCTATTCATAAGGTGGGCAAAGTCGAAGTATAATTTTCTTCATATTCGAATTTTGATTTTTGTATTTCTTTGTGCATATACTTAATAAGCAAAACTGTGCAAACCCTTAGGAATTAGGTGAAAAATATTTCGATTCTTGTTTTTATATCCCCTCAAAACGTTTTTATACGATGTTTTACTGGAAGTAATGTGTAGGTATAGCTCTTGCACATCGCAAATTGCAAAAGCGGACTTTGTATGATCGATCGCTAATATACGGAAAATTCAATGTTACCTATACTTTGCACTAGAAACTTGTTGTTTTATACTAATTACAATTGCGTATTTAATTGGGATAATAAAACCATGACATCTATTTTATTTTCTTGCCCTTTCTTTTCTAAAATAAGCAATTTGAGATACTCTGGGTTTTATTTGTAATATTGTTCTGCATAATGTATTTTCTAATGATTTTACCAGCAGCCAAATTGTAATTAAATTCTGAAATTGAGACTGGCAGTTATGTTGCGTTACTACGATTTTATAAATAATATTTACAACACTAAAGATTTTATTAATTAACTGCTAGATAGTGGGTTCTAACCAGAGCCTTATCTATAATTTTTATTGTACTTTAAGTTTTAGATAAAATGCATGAATTTCAAAAATAATGGTTTAAAACATATATGATTTTCAAAACTAGAATCATTTCAAACAAAACACGTGGTGATTCTATAATAATACTGTTAGAGCTTTTCAGTATAAGAATCAGTATAAGCAATGTATGTTTATTTAATACAACATAAGCTAAAAGCTTTCAACGAACGTTACAAAGTTTAATATTGGAAAACACATTAAAACAATCAAGGAGTTTATAGAACCGAAGTTGGGGTAAATAAACGTTTCTTGTAAAGCTAGTTTACGTTGAGGATATAATTCGAGAGATAATATGTTAACGGAAAAATGCAAGGCCAACAGCAACAGTCGACTTGTTGAAAACAGATCAATAAAATTAAGAGACAGACAATATTTAATACGTAACAAAAGCAGATGAAAGATATCAGGTGTTTAAGTGACAAACATTTTCAAGCGCGTGTCAGGCATGTATACTTTAAAAAGCGATAAGAGGGACGAAGATGCAACATGTTTGTAGACGGTATCAATTTTTTAAGGCGCACATAAAAGAAGGGAGAATTAATCGGAACAATATAATAATAGAGGGGCTACAAGCAAGACAGAAAACACTGGACAGAAAGAGATACCAGTAAAGCAGAAATAACATAGACACTTTAGGTAGGAAAAAAAGACAAAGCTGAGAAATGTTATTATGAGAATGCAAGGAAAATAATTGGATGAACGCACACACGATAAACGTAATTGGATATGTGTGGAGTTGACAGAAAGAGAAAATTTCAAAGAATTTTATACGGTTGGCACGGTTAAACAGTTTTTCGCAGGAATTAAGTGTTTGTGTTGTCGATTTCTGAGTTTCGGACGACCGTTATGTTTACGTGCAGGTGTAATTTGTAGAATTGAGTGGCCATTTGCAAATTTACAAAAAATGGCTAATAAAAATACAAGCAACTGAAGTGGGGTTGTGGTTATATAAGCGCTGTTAGAGGCGGCATTCTCTCTCTTATTTTCCAAGTCTACAAGAAGAACATCCTAGCTTAAAATCACCGTGATAAGATTTACAAGTGTTTTATGCACAAGTAGGTGCAAGTTAGAGTTAAACGGAGTAAACCGTAGTAAATCGTTGTAATAATTGAAGCAGGATGGCTCCTAAGTGGAGAATATTTGCATATTGAACGAGGGTGCTTGTTGCATATTGCGTGAAAGAGGAGGTGATGTTTGGATCTGGAGCGGCAAGGATTGTTGATGATTTGGATGAACAACAAGTTTGAAATGGAATTGCTGTTCACAATGAAATAAATCTACGTGGAGTGATCCAGATACGTACATTTTGGAGGGCATCTACAGAGGTGGTGATCAGAAAGCAGAATACTTTCCAGGTAACGACTTTTTTTTGTTAAAACTGTTGTGCCGGTGTTGATTTATTTAAACTGGTAGTGATTTGAGTTTTATTTGGTAAAAATATTATTGAACTGAAAATTAATTTATGGATATATGTAAAGTACAATTTTTTTATTATAAATCTGAGGGTGTAAATTCTCGTATACTATTTTATTGATGTAAGAAGTAAACGGGTTTTTTGATAATTTTGCAGTGCTAAAATTTGTGCACAGAAATATAAAAAGGTTTATATTGAGCTCATCATAGACCAGGAGAAATTAAATTAAGGTTCTAGGATAGACCCATCTACTTTAAAGTAACATAATGAAATGTAGAGGAGCATAAAATCGGTGGACATATTTAGTTGATTTCTTTTAAATACCGAGTAGGGTTATAGAAAATGTTTAACGTGAATACAGATTCTAAATATTGAGATTGTGTGAATTTATTATTTATGTTAGAATAAATAGGTTGTGTGTTTTTGTCGAATTATTTCTTTATTTTTTTTTATTGATTATCAAGGTTGTTGAGAGAATGAGTAGTTGTGGTGAGTATCTCTAAAGAAATAGTGAGCAGAGCTAGCCGTAGAGTATCAATAAGATAAGCATCTTCAAACGGTACTCAACCAATACATTTCGTAATCAAAGCTTGGACTCCAAATTTTATTTAAATAAAATTTAGTAAAGTTTTTTTTTAATTTTCAGCAAGTGTTCTAGCAGCCCAAGTGTGGGACCCGATTTTATAAGGAGAACAGTGCATATTTATAGCAGCTCAAGTGTGGGACCCAATTTCATAAGGAGAACAGTGCAATATATATATATATATATATATATATATATTGTAGCGCTTTTTTTAAATGCTTCATTTTTTAATATATTAGTTAGGTTCAGAGAATTTTTAAACCCCGCACGGGAAATCTCCTAGTATTATTATATTTAATATAAGCATTGCGTAAAAACCATAACCACACAAAGATTTTGTTCTCACGTAAGCCCGGACATTAATTTATGATTTGTGGTTTGGGAAGCCGCAAGGATTGCATTTCCTATGCTAAACGTGCAGCTGTGCTCAGATATTTGCGTTAGAACATTGACCTATCTTGGAAGGGAACGATGACTCGTGGGAACCGATGCATCTAAACGAGCACACTTTACTACCGGCTTTCTTTGAGTGCGGACGTGTTATGTAGAGTTCGGACAGTCGAGGAAGTGGTCTCTTTCTTTTCGTTCCGTATTCCTCTACCGTTATACAAAATATTGGTGCGTCGTTGATACGACAGCTAGTGTGAACCAAACTAGGGAACATCTGGAAATCACCCTAAGATGAAAGACACATCGGGAATAGGACAACCACGGGCGTAAGTGTTTAACTTTAGAATTTGAGCCGCATTTGACTCTCCGTTGAAAATTTAACCCCGTGTAAATTCAAATATATTTTATAGTTATATTAGATATTATGTATAAAAATTAACGTTACAATACATATGTGTGTGTGTATATATATATATATATATATATATATATATATATATATATTGCTAAGATATTGAAGTAAACTTCCCTATACAACAGACACAGTACCTTCTATTTAAATAAAGGAAACCACTTCCTCAACTTCCATTGGTAAAATATAAGGGTCCTGCTCGAATAAATTAGTATATTAAACCTTACTTGAATTTTTAGATTACAAAAATGTACACATAATAATATTGAAAAATGAAAATTAGTGCAGTATAAATCACATAAAAAATAACTACTTTCAATTTACGCTCACAATAAAATTACAAAAATCTCCAGTGTGAGTATTCTCACCACCTTGCTTATTTCTTTAAAAGTATACCTTGTTATCAAATGTACGTGTAAATTGCTCTTTGTTATTAATAATTTCTAAAATTAATTTTTGAATTGACTAATCCTTAAGACTATGACGTCTCACATAGGGATGGATTCGGGCCGGGCCGGGCCGGGCTTTTAGATGCGGCCCGGCCCGGCCCGAAATAATTTGCTCCGGCCCGGCCCGGTGGCCCGGCCCGAACCAAAACGCATCGGCCCGGCTTGAGGCCCGGCTTGAATTTCGGGCCGGGCTTCGGGCCGGGCCGGGCCGATTCGGGCCGGAAGAGATGTATAGATTTTTCAACATCCAAATGGAACGTATCATTTGTTAATATATGTATTTTCAGTTGTATAAAAATACTATTTACTATTATTATGTTTTTCTACAAAAGTTGAATATATCAACCTTAATAAATCATAGTTTATAGTATCATTTTAACCTCGAAGAATCTCAAAGGTATTTGGAGATGATGCACACTTGCACAGGCAATCCAAAATAGAAGGTGGTTTGCGTCAAACTTCAACCTTAAGTAACAAAATGCATTTTAGAATTCATGTACTACTACTAGTATATAGTAACATATTTCAAGAAAAGCATTCAAAATTTGACTGAATATTGTTTCCTCATATTCTAAACAAAGAACGTTGCCAATTTCCATTTTACAGATTGTTTGTGTATAGGTCTACATTTCGAGAATGTGCCAGCATCCGTTCAGAGAACTGATTATTCAAGTCTCTCGTATCAGGTAGACATTACTTTGTTGTCTGAATATTTTTATCGCATGCTTTACTGGAAATCTTAATTATTATGAAAAAATGCCGACAATCTTATCTATAAAAATGTTCAATATTAATATATGCAGGGTTCTTCAAAAGTATGGAAAGGCTGCTTTCGCCGTATAGAGAGAATCTGCTACGTAATGAGGAAAATAATAACATATACTTACAAAGAATCTAGCTCTTTAATATAAAAAGACGTATACAGGATATCCCACATCTATTAAAAGTATTTTAAAACTACAATTTTACTGTCAAATTGAAACTTTGTGTAGGAGTTACCGAACAAGGCGAAACTATAGCTAAAATAGTTTTGAAGTCTTGCAAATACCTGTCATATTAATTATTTTGAATAGAACATCCTGTATTTTATGGCATATATAAATGGTGCTTTAACAGATGGTTATTTTGATTTAAGTGCATGTATCTTCAATTGTTGTGCATCCAGGAATTATTGATCTAAAAATCGTGTTGATAAACATTTAATCAAAACGGATTGTAGATTGTTTCCATTACACCTTAAGAAATGTTTTTCAATAAAAACAATAAAATAGTTTTTACAATTTTAGGAGGTGAAAAATTCAGAATTGAAAAATTATGTAATTATTATAATTGAACCCCCATTTTTTTATATCTCAACATGAACGAGCATAAAAGTTTATCAGTTATTTGAAAAATTGTATATTTCGTTATATAAACTTCGGGCCGGCCCGAATAGCCCGAAAAGCCCGAAAAGCTTGAGCAGTCTGGCCCGGCCCGGGCCCGACACGTGCTTGGCCCGGCTTGGGCCCGAAAAAAATTTTGCTGGCCCGGCCCGAAGCCCGGCTTGATATTCGGGCCGGGCTTCGGGCCGGGCCGGGCCAAAGCCCGGGCCCGTGGCCATCCCTAGTCTCACAACAAAATTATTAGATACAAAATGCAGATTTAAATATTTTTATCGAGTCCTTTACTGTAAAAGATATGCTTCAAAGCTAGTCCGACCATGATCTCATGAGTCTTGAATTATTTTTAGACCAAACAGTTCCTTAATTTAAACTTTCAACATAAACTTCTTTCACAAGGATTGTTTTTCGAATAAAATTACACAAGACCGTCACCAGATCTAAGTCAAACCCAATTTTGCAACGAATTTAATTGCAGCAGAAACAAATCAAATAGGTTCAAACTAATACCAGCGGTTATGTTTGGAGAATAAATTGAAGCAGTAGTTAAAGTTATAATTTAATCATTAATTGAAGCTATAATTGAAGTCCTAAAACGACCGCACTACTTAACTAATTTAAAATATACAGGTCCACTTACGATTTTTAAAATCGGCGAAAATCAAACTGACTAAACAACACTTTCAATTATAATATTTGTACTTGCACTTGTTTTAGTAGAACCCAGATTTTCAAATCACTTCTTTGGTTCCTAGAAATGCAGCAATAATTATTTCAAGGTAAATCTACTCCTATACACAGCATGTAACTTAGATTATAAACAACCATTTATAGTAGGAAATTTTCGTTCAATCCAAGTATTAAAACTCGCGAAGTGGCACGTACGCCCACGCCAATAAGAATTGTTCAGTTCATAACAAAATATTTCATTCATCGAGCGCCTCGATTAAAGCAAAGTCTATTAGGTTCGATTTCATATGCCATGGTAGTGCAAATGTTAGGTTTATTCAATGAAATAACAAATAACTACGTGACCATCTGCTAATAATACTTTTATATCCATGAATTAGTTCAAATTTATTTTATTAAAAGTGAAAGTCCTTCCTATAAAGAAATTTCTTTTTGATAAATGAATGAAAAATATGCTTAAAGTATCCATCCAATTACCTAATATAAAAAATACTTTTATATACATGAGCATTTTTAACGAAAGTTTGCGCTCTTATGATTTACTACTGATAATTTGAATTGTGTCCTCATTGACCATAATGACGTATTTTGATAAGGACTTTCCTATAATATTTAAATGTTAATTTCTTCACGAGTTTCTTGGTAGACACTATGATGTTCTTCCAAACCATATTCCTAATGCTTCAAAAAATTTATGTAATTTATTAGATAACCATAGTAAAGTATTGGCTACTAAAATAAAAAGCTTTAATAGAAAAATCAAAATTAAAATGTTAAATTTAGGAATTAAAATTACACACACCATTGTAGATGAGTGTATTAAAGAATTAGAACATATAAAACGAACCGTTTCAGATATACTTCCCAATTACATTTTCAATGAATATTCACGTAGACAAATTATTCTTTACAACAGAAAGTTCCATCAAATAAAACAAGGTAACCTAAAAAAATAGATGCCATCCTAAAATTTCAAAAAATCCAACCTTTAATCAAAGTGACAAGTGGTTTATAAATATTAGTGACATTAAAATACCTGAAAATGTCAAAAGAATAGTATCACTAGGTCCGAAATTTAGCAATAAACCAATCATAAACGATATAACAACGGTAAATTTACTAGCGGACTTAAAAAATATCATTCTTGATTCATCAACAGAAGAAGAACGTAATGTATATAGAGCTCAGATTACTAACATTACAACTAATTTCTTACAAAAAAATAACAACCTAAAATCAAAATTAAATTTAGATTATTCATACAGTAATAAATTTCTAAAACAAAATGATAATTTAATTATATTAAAATCAGACAAAGGTAATTTAACTGTTGCAATGTCAAAAACCGAATACAATCAAAAAATAGAAGAACTATTATGCGACAACAATATATACTTAAAAATTACTAAAGACCCGACCCAAAAGATTTAAAGAAAAACTTTAAATATCATAAAAAACCTGAAAATAAAAAAATATATCAGCGAACAACAATTCTCAGCTCTAAATAATTATAGTAGTATTTCTCCAAAATTTTATGCTTTTCCTAAAATTCATAAATCAAATTACCCAATGCGACCCATAGTTGCATTAATAACAGTCCAACTGAAAAGTTATCTACATTCATTTCTGAAATTTTACAAAAATCAATTCAAGAAAATATTTATAAAGTAAAAGACTCATTTGATTGTGTTGAATTTATACATAAGTTTCAACTTCCTGAAAATTACATTTTAATCAGTTTAGATGTTGTGTCTTTATTTACAAGTATACCAAAAGATTTAGCAATAAATAACATTAAAAATATTTTCAATAATATCGAACAGAACTGTAATATACCACAAGACATATTTTTAGATGTGATAGATTTTATTTTTACAAATAGTTACTTTAGATATAATAAAATATTTTACCAGCAAATTGCCGGTTGCCCTATGGGATCCAATTTAAGCCCCGTTATAGCTAAAATTGTAATGAATACACTTTTAAATAACGTCATATCCAGCCTTTCATTCGAGTTGCCATTTACAAAAAAGTTTGTAGATGACATTCTGACAGCTATCCCTAATGATAAAATAAACGACACTTTAGAAGCATTCAATAAATACAACAAAAATATCAAATTTACAATAGAAGTAGAAACCAATAATTCAGTCCCATTTATAGATTCACTAGTAATCAGACAAAACAACAACTAAATTATCACTGATTGGTATATCAAACCTAGTAGCTCGGATTGATACTTAAATTATCATCCTTATCACTCATTTAATATAAAAATTAACTTCTTTTTAGAATTAAAATCCAGATTAAACGAGTTTCACATCCTTCTTTACACCAAAAAAATTTAAAAATACTTAAAGAACTTTTAAACGAAAATGACTAACCAAGTTCATTAATAAATAATTTATTGTTCAGTCAGGGAAGCAAATATAAAAATAAAGAATCAAACAAACTTATTAATAACGACCTAGTACAAAGTTACAAATCTCTTCCTTACATAAAAGGCTTAACTGAGAAATAAATGAGAATATTTAAAGATAGTTAAATTAAAATTGCAAGAAGAAATTTAACCACTATACATAAATTATTTTCAAAAATTAAAGATAAAACCAATCATTTAGATCAGAGAAACGTAATATATAAATTAAACATCTCAAAATCTAAAACAAAGAATAATACAACACAAAAACGATATAACAGTAAAACCAAAAGCTTGCGCCCTCTCAACACACGTCTTAGACAAAGAGCATAAAATGGATTTTAATAATCCGACAATTTTACAAATTGAACACAATAAATCAAAAAGAACACTTTTGGAAATGTGTCACATTTACATAAACTCAAAAACATTAAATAATAAAAAGGATATGGATATATATATATATATATATATATATATATATATATATATTGCTCTGAAACCTACAAAATCCGTTCACTCCACTTTTCGAATCGAACCTCACGAATTGGGCGTCAAGAATGCTGTGAAACCTACAAAAAGCTATTCATTACCTTAACTGTGTTGGTCCATTGACTTTCTTCCGTTAATCGCCTCGGCTGCTCCTCTAGATAACTTTCATCCTCATTCATAAAAAAAAACACAAACACTTTCCTACCACAAACATCAACGTCAACTCTATTTACATCAATATTCACAATACATTTGAAATTTCAAAATTAAAATTCAGCATAAATTTTTATATCAGAAAATTTCAAAATTAAATTTATTATCATTTTAATGTGCATCCAGAATTAAAGTCCTTGTAGGATGCCTACTAATTACTATAACAATATATGCAGACCTGAGTCTGAGTACAAAGGGAGCATCTACCACCCCTTTACGTTAGTTAACCAGGTTCGTCTAATTGAGCTCAAAGACATACCCAAATTTTCATCATAATCCAGAACATCAATACTAAATACCCCTTTCTACTTAAACAAGCAAATTTCACCTTAAAATTAAAATATTATTGTTAGTACAATTTCACTACTGTCCATTTTAAATAAACAAATTATAAAGTTATTCAACACACCAAAATATCAAAGTTCGAACAAAATAGTATAATTTACCTGAAGGTTACTGCACTCGTAGCTTCAATGTACATCGTCCCTTTGTTAATTACACCATTCCAATTGGGTTATATTTACGGCTTCTGATTCTCAACGCTTTTAAAATTTTCTCCATCACCATTTATTTAAAGTTGTTTCTGGGCTTTTCCGGAACTCATCTGTGTATATCTGAACCTTGTCTTGTGGATCCAGACACGTTTATGCACCATTTAATTATTAATACCCCCGAAAAATAACAAAGAAATTCATACTTCTTTCACCAATATACGCCAAAACTGCCTACTTTTGTGTATTCATTTGTCGTTGTAAATTTTACTAATTGGTACAGTGATACTAACTTTATTACCTTGTATCTTCTTTTCTAAGTGTACTAAGGTACATTCATTGTAGCACGTAAAGAACAAACTGTTTTTTATCACAAAAATATTCTAGCAAACTGTTTAAATTATTTAATTAAAACCGGAAAACTAAAAAGCACTGTTTAACGCGTTGAATCAAGTCAAAGATCTAAGAGAGCTTGTTCATATTCCCCTGGGTATATATAGAGGTTAGCCTGTCTGTCGGTCGAGTCCTCAAAACGGACAATTCTAAAGAACTTCGCCTGCTCTGTTCCCAGTCCGCAGCCCGGCATGCGATTTTTACGAATTTTGCACTCGCCTCAGTTAAATCTCAGAAAATTTCCACACGGCACGCAACGTCTGAGAATACCTAATTAAATTTTATACAGAAATGTTATTTCTACCTCTCAATTTTGCCTTTTACTTTCAACCAATCGCAACCCCATGACGTTGCTCTACTCACGCCTTTTTACTATATGTGTCTCGGTCTTGCGCATATTATCTGTCTCTATCTACCCTGTTCTTATTAGTGCAAATTTATATTCCTTATTATCGATTATTTCAGTCCATGTGGACTATCTGGGTTAAATTACCCCGTATCGCACCTTCTCGTGAATATTAAGCCACGGTTTCTCCAAGATTCTTTGTAACTATTAATTATCTGCAACATTTACGCAGAATGAGCTTTTTAAAAATACGCAGGTGTTCTGTATTTCGTGCTAAAGCATCCGACCGTTTCCAATATCCGTAGAATCGACATGTTTATCTAAACAAATTAAACTGAAATTGCCTTTTAAAAATACGCTGGTGTGTTCAAACGTAACATTTTAAATACCCTTCTACGATTTGCATTTTATTGGGTTTTTACAAGTTTTATGCTTATTATTAATAATGGTTCAATTAACTCCAACTAAAATTGACTTCTACCCTTTCATTTTTAGCGAATACAAATTAAATATTAATTATTATGTGTACACTTTGTTTACTACTTGTTACCCAGAAATTAAATCAATTAATGTAAATTTTGCACGTAATTTTTATTTGTTTCTTTAATAGGGATAATTAAATTACCCGTAAAGTTTTCTAATACTGCTTCCTTTTATATAAAGCGTCTTATAAATAATTTAAATCTCTTAATTTTAATAAAACGAATGAATTTTTATGCTTCACGGTTTTTTTAATAACGTGTACCTTTTCCCAAAGCTTCTACACAGTGATTAAAATTATTTGATGTGATTATTTAATTTTCTACCCTGGTCTAAATATGAGTATTTTCCCCCTATTTGAATACAAATAATCCCACTTATTTGAATGCAAATATAAAACATTTAGACTGCCAAAAAACATTTACAAAAAAATTGCCTATCTCTCTCTACCCTTATCTATCTATCTTACCTAACTTATATCCAATCCAAAAAAAAATATTTACACCTATCCTATATCCCTATCCTATTCCTAACTTTTAAACTAATCTTCACTACACTTTACTTCTCCCTACCTAATCCTATATACCTATCCTACTCTTACTCTATTCCTAACTCTCCACTAATCTTATATGAAATATCTATACTTAACCTATCTTCTTTTCTTCCTACATTTACCCTCTATTCTCATCCTAAACACCTATTTCTAACTATTTCCCATATTTATCCTATACCTAGCTTTATTTTCGATAACTATACTAAAATTCACCTATCTCTATCCTTTGTTCATCAATTTATTTGAATCTAACTCTCTTCTTGACCCTCCACGTCTTTCTTCTTACCATCCTAATACTATTCATCCCTATTTCTCCCACTTCTATATCTATACTTATCATCCCTGTTATCTCACATAAAATAAACTTATCATCCCTATTATCCTGACTCTTAAATATTACTTCTTCTTCAGTCCCTACACTTGTCTGTTTCTTATTCATTATTTTCTTTTCTGCCGTCAAACCAAACGATACTATTTTACAATTATCGATTTTTCCCTCTATGGAAAATCCTATGTACCTTCTAAAATTCTTGTGTAATGGAATCCGCCAGAATGAATTCCTTAAATCTACTTTATTAAAAACAAACTTGCCACTTAACCTCATCAAAAATAATTCGGCCTTCACCTGCTCCCGATATGCTGCTGTTGCTTCTACCCCCACTAATTCTGCATGTTTTTGTACTAAAGCTTGAACCTCTACTCTCCTATCCTCTGGACATCTTATTGTGTTGATCTGTTTACCTTCATCATCCTCTACCTCTACTACATTAATACTCAACCCCGTGTCATCCTCTGTGACTTCATAACTGCCCTTCCATGGCACTACCCTATCCTTAATCCTTATTACCTTCCGTTCCATATCTATCAAAACCCTAACTTCATCATACAGTCAACACCTAAAATGCTCTGAAACTTCAGTCCAGGTACAATTACAAACTCCTGTTCACAGCTTAAATCTCCTATATCTATCCTAAGCACCACAACACTATTTACTACAGCAAACTTCTTTTATTTGGAGCTACTAAATGGCTACGCTTTATAGGCATAATTCTATCACAAACCTTATCCCTAATTTTGCTGACGAATTCCTCCGATATTAAATTCGCCTCTGCCCCTGTATCAAGTAATACTTCTACATTATTCTCAAAATTTCTAAATTAATAATTGGCAAACATAATTTTTCCTTAGTTTCTGGCTCTACTTCCTCCTCAATTTTGAAAAATTCACGTGGATGTTCATATACATTTACACTGAAATCTAGAGGTCTGTCGCGTTCTAAAAATCCTGTCCAGGTCTGTTTTCCCTACTTGGTCCTGGTCTAGCCGTCACCTCAGCGTATGTCCTAGGCGTTTCCACTCGTTCCGTGTCTGTATTAGCAGTCCCCCTCATGTCCGGTGAACTATTCCTTCTGGTAGGTTCCGGTCTCGGTGCAGGTCCCCTTCCTAAACTACTACTTCTAACGTATGGTCGTCTCTGTTCCCAATTCTGTCGCTGGTATCCGTAACTATTCCCCCTTCTAGCATAGTTGTCCCGTCTATTGTCAAACCTAACTGTGTTGATCTGTCTTTCCATATTATCCCGAGGTCGTCCACTACTTACGTCGTCGTACCTCTGCAGGTATTCTAAAAATATTTCTCTGTCCACTATGTTCTGTAGTGCTACGTGTTGTCTTACTTCTACCTCGAAGTGTCGTGATAAATACTTAATAATTTGTCGGTCCGTCAGTGGTGGGTTCAGTTGCTTTGCTATGCTATACTTGCGTATAGCATATTGCTCCTACTTCCTGAAAATTCTCCTTAAATTTCCTGTGATTAAGTCGTCTCGTACCTGGTCTTGTCTGTGGTCACTCCAGTAGTGCTTTAAAAATCTGTCTTCAAACTCCGTGTAGGTGTCTATGTCCTGTCCTACTAAATTGTACCATGCTTCCGCGTTGTCTTTCAATAAAGCTTTTATCGTATTCAGTTTAGTCTGTTCGTCAAATAAATTTCCCACTAGATTTCTTACACTATTAATAAAAATTTGTGGATTTACCCTGTTATCGCCATAAAACTTCATGTGTTGGTCCAATGATACTCCACCTGTATAAAATCTGGGACCATCCCCCGTTAAACTTGACATGTTGTATTTAATACTACTAACTTCGCGTTCTACCCTGCCTAACTGATCCCTACATGAGTCCGTCACTTCAGTCATTTTTACATTAATCTCTTCTTCACAAAAAATGGGTACTTCGGACCTTAAATGTCCCATTTCCTGTCGAAGACCTGTAATATCCCGCTCATTTTTATCTACCCTATTTTCTACTTCCCCCATTTTCATGGTAAGACTATTTTTAAATTCTGTAAATTCTTTCGTCGATTGCTCTATTTTATCCCCTAATTCCTGATTTAATTGGTCAAATTTCTTATTCGATTCTTCCCTTGCTCTATTCGATTCATCGCTCAGCTGTTCTAATTTTCTATTGGATTCTTCACTCATCCTCTCTAACATTCTCATTATCATCTCGTTTCCTTGATCCCCTTATTCCGTCCTCTACTGATCTCTACTGCCTCCAGCTTCTTCCATTTTAGAATTTTTCTCACACAATGCACTATCGTCACTTCCAATTTCCACTCCTTGACTCCTTAACCACTCTTTTCTCTGCATACGTTCTAATCACTCACACACACTCTAAAATACTCTTAAATTTATACACACACAGAAACTCTCTCTCTCAGATCGCCAGTTTCCTGGAATAAAATCACAAAAATTTTATTTGGAACTCGAGCCTCACTTTTGGGTCGCCATGTATGCTGTGAAACCTACAAAATCCGTGCACTCCACTTTTCGAATCGAACCTCACGAATTGGGCGTCAAGAATGCTGTGAAACCTACAAAAAGCTATTCATTACCTTAACTGTGTTGGTCCATTGACTTTCTTCCGTTAATCGCCTCGGCTGCTCCTCTAGATAACTTTCATCCTCATTCATAAAAAAAAACACAAACACTTTCCTACCACAAACATCAACGTCAACTCTATTTACATCAATATTCACAATACATTTGAAATTTCAAAATTAAAATTCAGCATAAATTTTTATATCAGAAAATTTCAAAATTAAATTTATTATCATTTTAATGTGCATCCAGAATTAAAGTCCTTGTAGGATGCCTACTAATTACTATAACAATATATGCAGACCTGAGTCTGAGTACAAAGGGAGCATCTACCACCCCTTTACGTTAATTAACCAGGTTCGTCTAATTGAGCTCAAAGACATACCCAAATTTTCATCATAATCCAGAACATCAATACTAAATACCCCTTTCTACTGAAACAAGCAAATTTCACCTTATAATTAAAATATTTTTGTTAGTACAATTTCACTACTGTCCATTTTAAATAAACAAATTATAAAGTTATTCAACACACACCAAAATATCAAAGTTCGAACAAAATAGTATAATTTACCTGAAGGTTACTGCACTCGTAGCTTCAATGTACATCGTCCCTTTGTTAATTACACCATTCCAATTGGGTTATATTTACGGCTTCTGATTCTCAAGGCTTTTAAAATTTTCTCCATCGCCATTTATTTAAAGTTGTTTCTGGGCTTTTCCGGAACTCATCTGTGTATATCTGAACCTTGTCTTGTGGATCCAGACACGTTTATGCACCATTTAATTATTAATACCCCCGAAAAATAACAAAGAAATTCATACTTCTTTCACCAATATACGCCAAAACTGCCTACTTTTGTGTATTCATTTGTCGTTGTAAATTTTACTAATTGGTACAGTGATACTAACTTTATTACCTTGTATCTTCTTTTCTAAGTGTACTAAGGTACATTCATTGTAGCACGTAAAGAACAAACTGTTTTTTATCACAAAAATATTCGAGCAAACTGTTTAAATTATTTAATTAAAACCGGAAAACTAAAAAGCACTGTTTAACGCGTTGAATCAAGTCGAAGATCTAAGAGAGCTTGTTCATATTCCCCTGGGTATATATAGAGGTTAGCCTGTCTGTCGGTCGAGTCCTCAAAACGGACAATTCTAAAGAACTTCGCCTGCTCTGTTCCCAGTCCGCAGCCCGGCATGCGATTTTTACGAATTTTGCACTCGCCTCAGTTAAATCTCAGAAAATTTCCACACGGCACGCAACGTCTGAGAATACCTAATTAAATTTTATACAGAAATGTTATTTCTACCTCTCAATTTTGCCTTTACTTTCAACCAATCGCAACCCCATGACGTTGCTCTACTCACGCCTTTTACTATATGTGTCTCGGTCTTGCGCATATTATCTGTCTCTATCTACCCTGTTCTTATTAGTGCAAATTGATATTCCTTATTATCGATTATTTCAGTCCATGTGGACTATCTGGGTTAAATAACCCCGTATCGCACCTTCTCGTGAATATTAAGCCACGGTTTCTCCAAGATTCTTTGTAACTATTAATTATCTGCAACATTTACGCAGAATGAGCTTTTTAAAAATACGCAGGTGTTCTGTATTTCGTGCTAAAGCATCCGACCGTTTCCAATATCCGTAGAATCGACATGTTTATCTAAACAAATTAAACTGAAATTGCCTTTTAAAAATACGCTGGTGTGTTCAAACGTCACATTTTAAATACCCTTCTACGATTTGCATTTTATTGGGTTTTTACAAGTTTTATGCTTATTATTAATAATGGTTCAATTAACTCCAACTAAAATTGACTTCTACCCTTTCATTTTTAGCGAATACAAATTAAATATTAATTATTATGTGTACACTTTGTTTACTACTTGTTACCCAGAAATTAAATCAATTAATGTAAATTTTGCACGTAATTTTTATTTGTTTCTTTACTAGGGATAATTAAATTACCCGTAAAGTTTTCTAATACTGCTTCCTTTTATATAAAGCGTCTTATAAATAATTTAAATCTCTTAATTTTAATAAAACGAATGAATTTTTATGCTTCACGGTTTTTTTAATAACGTGTACCTTTTCCCAAAGCTTCTACACAGTGATTAAAATTATTTGATGTGATTATTTAATTTTCTACCCTGGTCTAAATATGAGTAATATATATATATATATATATATATATATATATGTGTGTGTGTGTGTGTGTGTGTGTGTTTTTTTTTTTTTTTTACAGTTGCAATATTTTTATGTCAACATAAATAAGTTACATTACTAATAAATACATGCACTGGATTCTCAATACCAATATCTTCCCGCGGAACCGCAATTAAGCATAACTTCACGAGAAGTGGTTGTTGCTCATACGCTCTTCTTTGAAGATTCGATTATATAGAATGAGTAGTTTGTTGTTCCATTATATGAATCTGGCCGTCTAATGTAATTTCCTTTTTTAACCTCGGATGCAAAATCGGGCTTTACCTTTGAAACTAGTCAAAGTCGGATCAATTTCTTCTGATAGCAAGGTCGTGTATTGTATTATGTATTTAACGCTTCTCTCCTTGTATTGTCAATTTGTCGCAGTTCCTTAATTACCATTGCAGCAAATATGGTAACTGCTGACCATACTTCTTTTGATTCTACCATTTTCTGTACCAATGTATTTGGACTTAGGTTTATTTTTGTAAGAGCAGTTAGTTTCTGACGTGGTTCGTTAAATCGTGGGCAGTGAAAAAATACGTGTTCTGCATCTTCAAGAACGTCAGTGCACATTGGACAATTAGGAGTTGTATCTAATTTAAATCTATAGAAGTATGCTCTAAAGCACCCGTGACCACTTAGAAGTTGGGTTAGATAAAAGTCTAATTCTCCATGACATCGATTAAGCCATGGTTCTATAAGTGGTATCAAATGGTAAGTCCATCTACCCTTCTGCGATGTATCCCAACGTTGTTGCCATTTCGCTATTAATTCTGCCTTTTCTTCTTTCTTTTTCTGTTCTAGAGTTTTATCTCTATAATACCACTCCCGACGGTAGTGCGTTAATATCTCAATCGGGGGCATACCTGCGATAATGCATGCAGCTTCATAAGAAATTGTGCGGTACGCACATATTACTCGTAGAGTGCTTAATCTATACACGGAAGAAATTTTACGGCAGTTCGATTCTATTTTTACTGCATTAGCCCAAATAGGAGCTCCATATAAAATTATAGATGTAACAACCGATGCCAAAAGTAATCTTCTACTAGTTTTGGTCCACCAACATTAGGCATTATTCCGTGAGAGTATTGTTGTTGTGTTTACTGCTTTTTTGCTCACGTAGGACAAATGTTCTTTAAATGATAATTTGTCGTCGATCTTCACACCTAAGTAATGTACACTAGGACTAGAAGTAATTTCGTGATTACCTATATGCAGGTTTATTGTTTCACGTATCTTTCTGCTGGACACAAGAACGACTTCAGTTTTTTCTGCAGCTAGTTCAAGGTTTAAACTTTTTAGATATTGCCTAATTATTTCCACAGATTCATTGCAAATTTGTACGATTTCTTCTTTTAGCTTTGCAGTAACCACTAGTACCAAATCGTCTGCAAATGCTACAGTTTTAGCTTCATCCGGTAATTTCAGCCTTAGGACTCCATCGTATGTTAAATTCCAAAGTAGTGGGCCTAAAACTGAACCTTGTGGAACTCCACCTGAAATCATATATTGTTTTGGACCTTCATCAGTGTCGTATCTGAGGATTCTATTCTTAAAGTAGTCCCCAATAATTCTTCTTATATATGTAGGTACTGATGGTATATCAATAGATTTCTCTATGGAACTCCACTTAATAGAGTTAAAGGCATTTTTGACATCCATTTTTATTATTGCACAGTATTTTTTTGATCCTCTTTTCCATCTTTTTCCTGAAATTTTATTCTGAATAATATTGAGAATCGAGTTAATTGCATCAATTGTGGAACGCGATTTTCGGAAACCATATTGATTTTCTGAAAGTACGGCTGCCTCTTCTATAGCCATTTCTAATCTGTTTTTTATAATCTTTTCCAAGATCTTTCCAGCTGTGTCCAGCATACATATTGGACGGTATGACGATGGTTTGTCAGGAGGTTTATTATCTTTGGGTAGTAATACTAGAAACTGTTCTTTCCATGGTTGAGGAAACACACCGTCATTTAAACAAGAATTATATACGGATGCAAAGATATCCGGACGGCTTCTAATAGCTATTTTAAGAGCAGTGTTGGGGATGCAATCTAGTCCCGGTGCTTTATTGTTTCCTATCTTATTACAAGCATCTAGCACTTCACTTTCAGTGACTGGTGGTATACATTCTTCATCACAGGTTATTGCATTTCCATATTTTTCTTCGCATTGCTTTGGGAATAAGGTGTTTACTATTTTCTTAAGAAAGATTGGGCATGTGGGTTGTGAAAAATGTTTCCTTTTTAATTTTCCCATTACTGTTTTATAAGGCCTTCCCCAAGGACAATCATCAATTTCTTTACATAGATCATTCCAATATTGTTGTTTGCTCGACTTAATGGCAAATGCCAAGTTTCTTCGTGCAATTTTATATTCCTCCCAAAGATTATTGAAGTTGATTTTACATTGAGAGCGTTGATATTGTCTCCGTAAACGAAGGCATTCTTTACGAAGTTCAGCAATGTGATCATTCCACCAGTAAACGTTATTGCGTCCTTTATAGGGTGACTTTTTGGGCATTGATGCATTGCAGGCCTTCTTTAAAGTGTCTAGTAGTTGACTGGTTTTTGAATTTGCCGAGCCTGATATTTTACATTCATCCAGTATAATTTTGAATAGTTCTTCATCAAAATGTTTACTTATCCAGCCATATGGTTTAACCTTTGGTATTTGGTTCTGTTTAATTTGGTTACGCACTTCATATAATATTGCGTTATGATCGCTGTGAGTGTAGTGTGTAGACACTTTCCAGTATAAATTGTTTTTTATTAAGGAGCTACTCATAAATGTCAAGTCTATTATTGATCCTATGTTATCTCTACTAAAAGTGTAAGAATTTCCTTTGTTTACTAACACTATGTTTAAAACAGAGAATGTTTCTAAAATTGTTTGTCCCCTTTTGTTAGTTAGTCGACTACCCCATTCGATGGCCCATGCATTAAAATCTCCTGCAATGATAACTGGAGTTCGATCCCTCGCATCACTAACTAGCCTATCAAGGAAGGTAGTAAACTCTTTATATGACGCATTTGGAGAAACGTAACAACTATAAATATAAATGTTATTTATTTTAACACGCACAAAACCGTTTTCTTTTTTGTTCATAATTTCTTGAAAAATAAACTTACCACAACCCCAAATAGCGACTTTACTATCATTGTCTGCTACCCAACGCACATCTTTTATGTCTTTGTATTGTTCACAAACAATAGCCATATCAATGTTTAGTTCACTTATTGATTGTAACAAAAGCTTTTGGGCAACTTCACAATGATTTAGGTTTAATTGTAAAAGCTTCATGTTTGATGTCTAAGAAATTCTACAGCACTCCGATATGCCGAACACTTTATGCTTCCTAGAATATGGTTAGTAGACATATTTTTTTCACTGCACAGGGTACACTTAGGGGAGTTAGTACATGTTTTAATAACGTGACCTCCTTCACCACACTTAATACATATATTTGAACGGTCTATAGTACTTTTGCAGTTACGTGCAATATGATTATAGTCAAAACATCTAAAACATCTTAATGGTTTTAATTTTTTCCTTATTCTACAGACTACCCAACCTATTTTTATTTTTCCTAATTCTAGTGCCTTTGTTGCAATTTTAGTTGGAAGGCTGATAACAACAGTCTGTGTACCACCATATGCGTTCCTTGTAGACTTAATATGTATATCAGACATATCTTTAAATTCTGATTTCAAAGCATCATATACTTCTTCTGAAGTGGTTACTTCGTCTAAATCTTTTATTTCCAACAGTATTTGATCAGTTCGTGTTCTAACCTCCGCTTGTGGTCCCAATACGTCAAGTAAAGTGTTTTGAAACTCTTTCGTTTTCGAATTCTCTATTTTATGTAGTTTTAAGATAAGTTCAGCGTTAGCTGTTTTGCGAATATTGCTAACATTTGATCCAAGTTCTTTTAGATCTGGTACACTTTTAGCTTTCTTTAGCATGTCAGCATATGACATTTCACCTTTCCTTTTAATTATTATTGCATCTGGACGTATTCTTGAATTCTGAATTAATCTGCTTTTATGTTCTGCTTGTTTATCAATATTAAGGTTCGTGGGATTGATAGGATTATTGAATAGCAACGTGGTACACTTTTCTGCTGCTGTAGATTGAGATACTGCGTTACTTGCTAATGAGCCGCTTTGTTTGTGTAACGGAATAGCAAGTTTCTTTTCCATTTTTGGTGGTGAATGTTGAACCTTTAAATTAGTAACTGTCGCTTTATTTACTACTGGTGTAAATGCTGGCGTGCTCGTACTACTACTTTTG
This sequence comes from Platerodrilus igneus, assembly GCA_036346225.1. NCBI lineage: Eukaryota > Metazoa > Arthropoda > Insecta > Coleoptera > Lycidae > Platerodrilus > Platerodrilus igneus. The sequence continues at coordinate 1,318,571 of JARFIW010001129.1, read as the reverse complement.
AATGTTTTCGGAGTCATACATGTACCCACATTATAAAGTACATTTACTTCGATGTCTCTGTATGTTCTATCATGTAATGTGCGGATATCACTTACCAATCTTCTAATTTCGTGGTGCACATTATGTTTCTCTTTAATGAACGACTGAAGCTCTATAATTTTCTTCTTAAGAAATTCACATATGTCACGGTTCACATTGATAAAACTACAATTTGGTTCATTATTTAAAAATAATGATTCGGTTTTGCATAAATTAGTTTTAGTAGGATCCAACACTAAAGGTGCTGTTTTAACGCCATTTTCTAAAAGGGTTATGTCGTCAAGTGACTTGTCAACCAAGATGTCATTTCCAATCATAATTGTTATATGCGTTACCACATTTGACTAATTATTACGGTAAATAAGTTCACGTTGCCTAAATCCAGGTGACGTACAACTTGCTTTTGGGACGTCCAACCTTGCCCCTATGGCTGATCGGATTGTCCGTAACTCTCAGTCCCGACTGTCGGCGGCCAGATCTCCAAAGACGGCGAGCTTAGCACAACCGTGTTGTGTTCTAGCCATTGGCAGCCAGAAACCAGAAGGCTTGCACGCAATCCAGGACGTTGAGGTGTACTTAACGACCAGGTACAATTTTATATCAGTAGAAGTTAAATTATCAGCTGATCCGAAAACTTTAAAATACTAACTTACAGTTCAAACACTTACTATTCAAAAAATAAATAAATAAAACGATTCAGCACATAACTATAGTCATTTTGATACTAAACACTATGTTTAAATTCACAAAAATCACTACTAAAACTTCAAAAAACTGGAGCCAACAATGCAACGCGTGTTAACTACTACATCAAGTGTGTGTGTGTGTGTGTGTGTGTGTGTGTGTTGTGTACGTGTATTGTGTGTGTCTGTGTATGTGTGTGTCTATGTATGTATATGGGTATGTATGTATATATATATATATATATATATATATATATGTGTGTGTATGTGTATGTGTGTATATGTACGTATATGTATTATGCATGCATGGCTGTATATGTATATATTATGTGTGTGTGTGTGAGCGTGTGTGTATGTGTGTGTGTGTGCGCGCGCGTGCGTGCGTGCGTGCATGCGTGTGCGTGCGTGTGTGTGTGTGGGCGTGTGTGTGTATGTGTGTGTGTTTGCACATCTATATAGAAAATTAGTTTACGTATATGAATATATATCTCTTTAAAATGTATTTATGTGTAGAGTATACATATATATATATATATATATATATATATATATATATATATATATATATATATATATATATATATATATATATATATATATTAATATATACATTTACATAATGTTCAAGTATACATGTGTATATATGACACCGCTTATTTGCACATGTATGTTTCTTTTTTTATTGTAATTCTTTAGCAATATCAACTTTTCCAACTATTCATTAGCGTTCTGTCAAGAATTTTATTCAGTTCAATTTTATAAGATTATATAAAGGAACTTAGTTTAAATTTTATTTATGGAAGCTAATTTTTATTAATCTCAATGTTAACGCTTATTAATACCAGTGTCTTTATTACAGTTATATTACTTTTTTAGTTATTGCCTTTGAGAAAGCATTAAATTTATGCGAAAATATAGGCCATAAAAAAAAGGTTTCTTTTACCCCAGCAAACCTAATACCCGCAAACATAATTATAATCAATTATATGTATATATATATATATATATATATATATATATATATATATATATATATATATTGCTGCGGTTTATGTTAGACGTATGCTAGAATAGGCCGGATCGCTAATTCGAGCCCCAATGTTGGGCCGACATTACTGCTGCGGATTCTCGCTTTAAAAAACTCAAGCACCACCGTTGGGCGCCGTTACTGCTGCGGAATCATGTTGGAGCCTCACACGTTCGCCATTATTTCTGTGAATTAACTACTGCTCAAACCCCTGTAAAAATTCGATAATTATTACCTAAAATAAATTTGAGTTTGAATTTATTTCTCAGTTTGATGCCCTCTGAAGATGCTCTCTATAAATGACGCCACACTGCCAGCTCTTTGCACTGCTTCCTCAGAGATACTCACCACGGCTGTTCATCTGCTTTGAAATTCATTACTATCCTTCTATTCAATGAAAGACAATCCGACCAACAAAAGTACATTCTATTTTACTGTGACAAAATAAATTAAAACCACAAAAATCTTTGTCTTTACATACTTGTTACGGTATTCCACGCAAACATAAAAGAAAACAGTAAAAGTAAGTAAAGAAATGTTTACGCTGAATACTGCAACAGAACAGTGGATTGAATGGTAGAATTTGGGCTAGCTCAAAAACGTCGGAGAGGGGCGTGGGTGAAAACAAAAACACATTGGAAACCTCTGAGATACTCTATTGATAACATCGAATCTTGGAAGATTATTTACAAAGTAATAAAATAAATAAGTTGCGTAATCGTGATTGTGTCATAACATATAAAAATTGGTAATCAAATATAACATTTTATAATCTAAATACCTACTTAATGGTTCACCTTAAATACATATAAAAGAAAATAAAACAAACTATACAGTAAATCTAGAAAAAGAAATATACCTAAATTATATGTACATGCTGCTTTGTGAAGTGCACTTTCTCAGAAATAATATAACACTAACATTAGACACTCTAACTTAAATTAATCAAATATTAATCTACTTTTAAAGTGATGCGTAAGTTCTTTTAGTTAAGGTTTATACAGAAATACAAAACAAACAGTGAAACGGACTCTAACAAAAATTTTGAGTAATTTATTTTTCATTTAAAGAATAATAACCTAGTTGTTCGTGCATCGTGTATGTAAGTTTTATAACGGGGTGGTGCCAATTTATCGGATAATATAAGCAATAGCAGCAAATGAAAAGTCTTTTCTTCACAGCAGCATAAAAGAATTATGGAAATAAAAAAAACTGTACCTTGCACAATCATCTTAACGCTGGTAAAATGCGGCTGCATTTCTCTATGGGCTGGCTGCATGCTGGAACCGCCAACTTCACTTATACAAGCACAGAGAGCATTTCTAATAGCGCGACTTTACAACGGGTATCTTTTCGGTAATTGCTAATCTTTTAATTCCCCTCTTTCAAAGCACGGTCTCTATTTTATGAGGCCAGAATCATGTATGGGGGTAGGGTATTTGATTTTCAAAGATATCGCCGAATTACTATGTGTGCAGAATTTCCAGGCAACAGCTGCCGAAATACAAACTGTAGCAGCTTGCCAACAAGCAGATAACGCAATTATCAAAGGGTTTTAAACAAAGGAGGACATTTTTGTTACTTTGTAACATCTTAACAGCTGCAGAATACCAGATAACAAGTCCATTGTAAGCAGATGTAAGCAGGTGGTAAGGTCTTATCTTTTAGAAGAAAGCTGCAGCTTTTAATTAAAATGTAATCACTGCAGGTGCTAGGAAATATTGCAACTACTTTGTAGTATAATGTTTCCTAGGCAGCTGTTTGATTTTATAAAGCAAACTTTTATACAAAGTAATTATTTGAGAAATTTTATTAAATAATACTAATTCAAATGGCGGGAAATCGAGCTTGTTGAGGAATTCTAGAGCATTTTAAAAATAAATGCAGGAAAAATTGTTTACAGGGTTTTGAACGTAACATACTTAATCCTTACATCAAAGGTTTAATGATCCTCCTCAATACTAAATAGCGTCATCTTAATACTACAATGATTTCCTGATTTGTCTATATTTATCTATGCTTATTTTAAAGTAGATGGGCCTATCCCTGAACCTTACTTTACATTCCCCGGTCTAATATGAGCTCATAGTATAAACCTTTCTGTACATGAGTGCAAAATTTCAGCACTGAAAATTTCCAAAAAAAGATCCGTTTACTTTGTACATATGCAAAAATATACACAATTATTTTATATGCACCTATTTACATAAGTATATTTTAAATACTTCCTTCTCAAAGGTAAATAGTTTAATTTTATGTTCATAAATTCTTCAAAATACACTCAAAATAGCACTAATAGTTTAAATATCAAATATGCACCACAAACAACAGTTTTTTTTAAAAAAAATTCATTTACCTGGAATGTTTCTCACCCAGATCTCTACCATGAAACCACCTCTGAAGATGTTCTCCTTTACCGACTACTTGTACCAGAATCACTCCACCTTGCTGCACGCCATCAGGAACAGCAATTACTCCTCCAAATCGCTTGGCATCCAAATTACAGTACCTCTAAACCCTCTGTACTGCCGCTACTGGTCCATGAACATCTACTTCTTCCGGTCAGTGTCCAACAAGCATCATCAACCAAACTATATAGAAGTCGCTACTTACTGTTCATTCTACTTCATGTTACAAAATCAATTTTATACAATTCACACCGATTTTAGTATTGCACCAACTTGTGCTTTTAATAACTTGTAATTTAAAATCTCCAACTCACTAGTCGCGTACTGTAAGTCAGGATAAAGATGATAAGAGAAGAAAAAGAAAAAACTGTTCCGCCTTCAGGTCGTTTATATAACCATACTCCCTACCAATTAGCACGTATTCCCTAACAAACCTTTTTCGAAAACTTTCACACCACTCTCAATAAACAAGTTTTTCCCCGTAAAACCTATCCAACGGCTTACACAATTCTCAAAATCACCGTACACAATAATACAACTGTGGTTCGATTCTGTTAATCTCGTCGTTAACCTTCGACGATTCCCTGTAAATTCGACGGCCCCTTGCCAACCGTCTTCTAAAACTCAGAATTTTCTTGTACAAACAAGTATTTTACGCCAAAAAGCTCATTAAATTTTCTAAACGTTTTACTCTTTTTTGAAGCCCCTGTCCACTGCTATCACACCCAAACAATCAAAACACGCTTTTCATATGCGCGTACATACCTTTATCTCACTTCTACTCATATAACTATTTGTTCTATCCTTTATTTCACACCCTACCTAACTTTCCTATGTCGGTTAAACTTTTGCTGTATCCTTGTCTAAACCATGTTCTCTACCTCTTTGCCTTCTCCTTCTATAAACACCTTGTTCATAGTCTTTTCACCCTACTTTTCCTTACACTTTCAAAATGATTATCTTCTGCAAACCCGCTGCATCCCTGCCTCGTTTATTACCTTTAAAAATGTCATCGTCTTACAGATGTTTGAGAGTCACTACAGCTAACCATATCACATCTTTCCTCTGTTTTTAACGTATACCAAATATAGTCTTTTGCTTGATTTTATCGATCTATTTCTACATGTAACCGTCCGTTCTCTACTATAGACCTGTTGTTCATGTTAACGATTTTTACGTAGAAGTCTTTAATTAATATATTCTTAACGTTTAAAAGTTTTACTGAAGCCGTTTTATTTTTTGCACGTCCCTTGAAATCTATAACTGTTATAACTTGTTTTAAATTATTAAACCTTAAAAACTTACATAAATGTTTAAGCTTATATTACCCTACACTATTTTATACCCTTAAGGAATTTACCTTTCTTGCGTAAATTATCGATTCTTACTCTACGCCTGACACGAAAAGCTTTTATACTAACATATTTGTACACTATTTCTAAGCTTCAATATACTTGTTTACCTTGCCATCGTTCCCATTAGTAATTAATCATTATCCCAATTCTAAAATGAAGCACAAAAATGAAACTTACATTATTTTACATAATACCATCCCTTTTCTATCGTATTAAAAAACGTTTTAAATTAGAAATTGATTTTTATACACGGGGTACCTACAAATAAATAATTGTCTGACTTATATAATTCGATTTTAACCTAGAAATCCATAGTAATATATATATATATATATATATATATATATATATATATATATATATATTTATTGCTGTGATACATCACCAGCCCCTACGATAGTTTTATTTATTTTTAGCCCCACGGTTGGGCATGTAATAAAATGCTGTGATATTTTATTATATTTAGCCCCACGACTTGATATACCATAAAATGCTGTGATATTTTATTATATTTAGCCCTTCCATTGGGTGTAGTATAATGCTCCCTTTATATTAATCAAGCACCTATGATGTGAAATGTTAAGTTATGAATTTTCTTTGCCTTAACTAGCTGATTCAATTAAATAAAGCAATTCTACAATACACAATATAATGATTAAATATTTACAACCTTTTTAAAATCTTCCCCTTTTTCAGAATATTTACATATACCAACCAGATTTAAGAAATTGATGCCAGCAAAACGAGCTTTTTGTTATATTTAGAGACCTTTTGAAACGTTTCAAGATGTCTATCACCTTTCATAAATTGATCAATAAAACTAATGTTTTGTTGACTCTTAAATGTAGTAAAAATATTGAATTAAAACAGTTTTCAGTAATAAATTATATCAATATGGCTAACCTGGAATGGTTCCATAGTTCCTCTGCATCTCCCAAGAGTTTTTGTGCCCAGCCTAAATATTTAGAGTCAAGTTTGGAAGTCGACATCAAACCAAAATACTATCCAAATCGTTATTCAAAATCCCATAAGTTAATCCAATTTAAGATTCAATTTGTATATCAGTAAATAAAAGGTTTTCCATCTCCGTAATTAACAAGACAGTAATAGAACATTTACCATGTAAGTAATTACCAAAGTAATTTAACAAGAGGTGATTAACCAGAGAATTCACCAAAGTAATAACAAGAGTAATAACCAGAGTCCTGTTTTATCTATGTTAGAAATTGTATTTTTACTAAGTTGTTTTTACTTACTTCCATAATAGATCGGTTCACACTTGCACAATTTTTACACTTTTCAAAATGATTTTCATTTACTTTCGTATGACTGGTTACGTGAATAATTTAGCACTTCTGAGTATCGTCGTAGCCCAGTTTAAAATGTATACTAAACCCATCGCTCAATTGTTATCGTATTTATAAGCCATACCTCTTGTTTTCTATTCGTTTATTCACGTGTTGGGGCGATACCTTTTGCGTTTATCTTTTGTGTACTTCGGGAAATTTTACCAATTGTATAGTTCAAATACTTGGATGAACGTTTAAATTGTCACGTATTCATTTACATACCATGATATTTAATTAAGAAATCCCATGATTTTTCGTTTATTTAGTCACGTATTCATTGTTGATTGCTTATTCTAATCTAAACCAAAATAAATTTGGTGTTTGTTTATTTCCTAGTTAAATTGGATTTTTGAACAAATGTAATACTTTATGTCACGTACGATTTATTCAAATAATGCATAATTTTAGCCTGCGTATACGATGATATATTTAACGCACTTGTTAAATATTTATCAAGCGAATTCATATAGGTTTTCCGTTGATTTAATTTTGATGCATTTCGTTACGTTTACAACTCTTATCTTAGCTCGTAACTACTCTTGGATATTTCTATTTCTATTCCAAATATCCGGCGGATGCCGTATCAGCGTTCCAAAACGATTGTAAATAGGTACTTAGCATATCAAACTTTTCCTCATTCGAAAACTTGTAGACATGTGCCATTTTTTAAATTAAAAATGCAGCACCACCGGCACCAAAACTTACAACACACACAAGTTTATCTAAATTTTAGAATTTGTTTGACATATAACTGTAATTCAATTGTTTGGTTTTGTCACATACCACCGCCTACCATTATAAAACGATATCATTGTAACTCTAGTACCACCATAATAAATAATTTGTGACAAATGCCGTTTGTGTACATAATAAAATGTGTATTGTACTTTTCATAAAGTAGAAATCAAATTTAGTTATTTTTAAAATTTAGGATAGTTTTTGCATTTTTTATAGACATGTGGCATATCATTTAAAAGTTAATTTTAAGGCGCATAATATTCACTTAATATTCAAAATGGCGGCCATAAGAAAAACAAAAGTTGTGGGCGTTTCCTCGAAAACAAAAGACAGTCGAATGATTCTGTTCATGCTAAAATACTCCTTTTAGAAAAATGTTTTAATAATGTGCAAGTCTTGTGATGGTGCGACTTATGATTCATGTTTTATTATCAAAAAACAAAATCCGCCATTTTTAGTTTTCTTCGAATATCTCCAAAACCAGACAACTTACACCAATTTTGTAAACGGTTACAAAACTGGCCTGGATTCCTCCAAATCTTTCCCTATTTAACACAATCTCTATTTCTTATAATAACTGAAATCACAATGTAGAGACTCGAAATTTGGACACCCTGTATATATATATACACATATACATTTATATATATATATAAATATATACATATTATTGGAAAAATACGCTATCTTGATGAATAAGAGCAATATACCAATTCGCAATAATTAATTATAAAGTGCAACCCTTCATTAATAATGTTCATGTACATGAATTACGTTTTGTATTAATTAAATAGATGCATAAAATTTAGGCAATATGAAGGCAAAAATTTCAATAAGAAAGAGTTATTTGCTCTACTGAAAAGCTGCATCAATTTTTAATGTAAAAGTTACGAGGAAATGTTCACATAATCATTTGTTATTTCATTGAAATAAAAGACAACAATTACATGATAAGGAACGATTTGTAAAACGATCTAAACGATTTTAGAGCATAGATTGATAGTTATGCTCTGGAATATGTCAATGCTCGTAAATTAAAAGAAGAACCGTAACGGTAGAATTAAATCAATTTATTTTAAGTTCTTTATAAAGACACATATTTTAATTTAAGAGTAAGAGTTGTATGTAAAAGTCAATCTAATTTAATTTTAAGGGTTTGACAAACCTACGACACAAGTTTACGCCATTACGCAAGGTGACAATTAAATCTATCTAAATTCGGCTAAGTTTAATACGGTTTTTAGGCGAAGGATATTAATTTGCATCACTTATAAAGGTAATTATAGTATACCTTAGAGGAAATTTATTTAAGAAGTTGTTTATAAATGACAATCGCGTGTTTAAAATTTGATTTGAATGAGAGTGATCATCCTAGTTTTAAAGAGATATTTTGGACTATATATAGTATATAAGATGTGTTAAGAAGAAGTTATTTTTCATTGATTTGTAGCTGAAATATTGTTTGTAAAAGAAAGTTGTTGTGGATGCATTATTTTGTATTTGAAAAATTGTTTGTAATAGGATTATTTTGTAATATTATAAATCTGATACATAAATACATTTGGTTTATTAATCAGAGAGCGACCAAAAGTAATTAGACGACAAGCAATTAGAAACATTCATCATAGCATTTTTATTAGGCGTACAACCCCGGGCGATCCACAACAATATATTTCTAGGAGTCATCAAAAGGTAAAATAGCACCATTCCGTAAACATGCAATGCTGTTAGCCGCAGCAAAATTAAGAAGAAACCTCTAATTATGTAAATATTCATTTCTTTAGTAACGTACTTATTAAAAAGGCTGAGTATACTAAATTATAAAGGCATAAACCCACGATTAAAGAAATGTATTCCTATTACGTATTTTAATAGTGCTTTGGATAAGAATAACGATATATTCTGCGCATAAAAAACATTTTTGAAAGATTTCCTCATCGATAAATTTTTCTATCAAAGTAACAAGTTGCATAAATGTGAAATTATTTTAAAAGATTTCGTTTGACACTCTATAAAGAATTTTATAGAACGAAAGTGTATCCAAATTGCAGTAAATCGCGTGTATAATAATACTAAACATGTGTTCGTATTTTTGTCGAAAACGCGTATATAATATTCAAGTGGAAAGTAAGAACGTATTCATTGAACTTCGCAAAATTTCTTTAATACAATTGATAAATTAACTTTCAAATTAGAAGCTACATTATAAGATAAAACATTTAACAAAAGCCATAAATATTAAAGTGGTAACAATTAAGGTGAACGCCAACAGTAAATAATGAAGATAGGATAACACGTCGGTAAATGTATTAATTGAAGATATCCTGGAACTATTTTAACGCCACATTATGTAAATGTTGCATCATTTAAAGCGATTCTACATGTCACGTAGGCAGACGAACCTATATTTTAAACCAATCAAAAAGTAGGAGTAACAATCAACTTACCTCGAAGCTTCTAGACGTATGACGTTACAGATCTTGATCCTATATAACCAGTTAAAAGAGGCAGTTAATGGCCAGTTGTTGAATACTCATTTTAAAAGTCACCATGCTAAACTAACCTGAAGTGATATCTGGTAGTGATGTATTATAGTGAACAGACGACTTTAATTGACGACTTCGAAAGTTTATTACCATTCTGAAAAAGCCGATAAATACAATGGTTTCAATAATTGAAAATAAATGAACCGTAAAATTTTAATTTGAACGAAGGCATATATGAAACATGGATTTAGAGGTAAATTTTAAACGATTTGGACAGTCGTGGTATATTGAGTAGAAATGCAATTTTGATATTTAATGGTATTTATTGGAGCAATTTTAACGATTTGGTAAAAGACGGCAAGCATAGTTTACACAGTAAAAGAATCGTACTGTTTTAAATTTTTTAAATGTCGTTTATATTAGTTAGTTAAGTTAAATTCCGTAAGATTTTGCGTGAAAACCTTTGTGTGAGAGTAAATAATTTGATATGAGGGTGGTTTTACTTCGGCAGATTTAGCCATTATATAATGAAAATTATTAAACATAACCGATCAGATACGTTTAAATCCGATATTAAAGGGAGGTTGTCAAGGTATGCAATTTATTTTCTAAAATTTTGTGCATAATAAAATTTAAATAAGGAATGATGAGTAAATCAAAATCCTAATTAGAAAAGAGACTTTTGGACTTTATTTTAGTGTAAGCGAGTGATTATCCAGTAGTTATATATTTCTTTATGTTAGATCTAAGATTTTGTTCGTAAGGCAAAACTGTTACGGCTTTGAACACTATTTTAAAGTTTGTGTTTTTTTTAGATGTAAGATATGGTTTGCTACAAAAAGAGCCGGTGTGGATGTATTAATTGTTATTTGAAAGATTGTTTGTCAAAGAATATTTTGTGTCATTATAAGTTTCATATCTGTTTCTCATGGTTTCATTTAAACTGAGCTAACAAAATAATGAGAGCAACACTTACTAGAATCATTGACGGTCCACAGCAATAAATATATATATATATATATATATATATATATATATTCTTATACTACCCCCTTCTACTTTTTTTTTGTCGCGCGCCTTTTCTTATAAATTTCAATGCTTTTTATATGATGTGCGAACACCTATTGCACGCCCCGTACTTTTGCAACGTTTGGTTGGTTATTTAATCAAAATTGTTTTTAAGATGCCTCGACTATATGAACTCTTTATTCTCAGGGTATCCACCTACTTACCGTGGGTTCAGTGGTAAGTAGATGTGCAATGCCCAACCAAACTGCACTCTCTTTTGTTTTAGTACTTATTTTGAATTTAGTTTTGTATATGCCAAATTTTTTTATGATCAACGTTGCCTTGTGCCAAATTAATTTAATACCACAAATTTATGACTTTTGACGTTATAAGATATTTCACAGCACTCACCTGGATTATACTTTGTTTCTGGCCTCTCTTACTGCTGGCTCAAAATCCTCGTCGCCGTATGCGCCTTTACACGGTTGCACTATCCTTTTGAATTTCCGTCTCGCCTCCAGGTATCTTTCTTTAATTTTTGTTGCTCACAATATCTGAAATAAATGACCCGAATTTTAGAATTTAGAATACCCGTTTATTTTACTTCCCCTGCGCTAATTCTTCCGTCGTAGTTTCTGCGTTGACTCTTACACTTCCAATTACTGCTCTTACGTGGTCTCCTAATTTTGCTCCTCTTGTTCCAAATTAATACGTCTGCCTTTAATCCGCACTCAATCCAAATCTATCGTCGTCCTGTTCAAAACCACTCAATGCCCCGCTACATATACATCCATATCCAAATCAATCTTCGTCCCTGTTTATAACCACTCAATGCCCCGCTACATATAAATCCGTATCCAAATCAATCCCAAATATTCTTACTTCTTACAATTCCTATTCGTTGCCTTCTGCCTTTACCAATATCGTTCCAAATCTACCTTACTATCCGTCGCTTTGCCGTCGCACTAATACAAATCTTTACTCTTCCTTGTCGTCGCTATTACTTATTTATGTACCGATGCTGCTCTTTACTCTTCTTTAATTATCAAACTATTTCAAATCAAACACGTTTATTAATCTTCCAAAATCTTTACACAATTTAGCGCAGTTCTATAAAATACGTCTTTATACCAAAAATATTCAAAATAGACTCCCCTTGTTTACTTTCCAAGGTGATAATTACAACATTTCTTGCCTACTACATTACAAATTACATAAACTAAAACCATCCAATAACATTTAAACACTGAGTTTGTGTCACACATACCATAAATTATGTCCTTTTACACTTTCCTAGTTTACACATAATATTCTATCATTGGTCCTAAATATTTTACAATCCTTCAATCACATTTGACACTGTTATTACTTATAATTTTGAGATTACATATTTGTCCAAAAGTTGATTCTATTTAAACAAAAGCCAAAATAATTCACACATGACCCTGGATTTGCGTGGTTGATAGTGGACATCCATAGACGCATCCGGTTTTCGGATGGCAAATGTACGTTCAATGGCCTATTAAATTCTAACTCAGTATAAACCCTTAAGCACTGTGTATTTTATCACGTCATCAAGTCATTATAATTTACCTCTTGGCACTTACATTTCAACTAACATTTTAAATACTTTAGCATATGTAAAGTACGGCAAACGTACATTTTTAAATTATGGGATCAGATATATGGATCATTTTATTTGGCATACACTACCTTCTACTAAACAACCCTTAGAACCCTTGGTAGCTCCCTCTGACACTACATATATATATATATATATATATATATATAAATATATATATATATATATATATATATACCGTTTGCTTACTAATTTATCTGAATAATTGTTCATTTCCCAAAGAAGTATACTAATAGCGTTTTGACTTTTGGTAGGTTGATTTGTGAAATTGGATATAAAGTGCTTTATGTAAGCTGAAGCTAGAGACGTAAATTTATAGATATGCAAGTCCTTTCTTTACATCTACTACGATAAAATAAAGCAACATGTGTTGCAGAAATACGTCTGTAAACATTTTTATGCATTTCCTGTGCCTATTACAAAAAAATAATATACTTTATTCTACAGCTACTTGATCATATTGATAATAAAGTTTCAGTTAAAATAAAAACATCTCTGTGTGTGTATGTGTGTTTTATTATTATTACTGTTATTATTAATATTATTATCATCATTATTACTATTATTTATTAAAACAATATAGTTATATTACAATTGAACTCTATATATGCTACTACAAGTTGTTACTTATTAAAAGTATTTGATAATGTACCATGTTTTAAAGTGATGAATATAAAATTCAAAATGATGGTGCTTGGAAAAAAGTCGCTCAAAGAATTTTCTTCTTTCTTTAGTTTACCAGTATTTTTTAGTGTCTTTATGTTGCTTGAGAATCAAAAATTTATGTATTTGGCTTCTATTGTTTTTAGTAATATTAATAAACTCTCCGTTTTCTGTACATAAAGCGACTTATAGTGGAATACAACTATCATCCAGCTTTATGTTATACTGTGATGTGACGTACGTGAAAGTTCGTTGATAGTGCAGTGCCAAAATGTCTTTCACAGTTTCGGGGGCATTTCTTAATTTAACTTTTATGTGTTCATCACTCAACCATTTGCCATCTTCCATAAAATCTTTTAGTTGTTGGAATTCATATTACATCCATTTTTTGCTGAAAAGCGGAAGTTTTACAAAGCTACCAATTAATCTATTAGAAGTTACGGGAACACTACCAATATTATCTTTCTGTTGTGAAAAGTTGGGTATTTTAATACAATCACAATTCCAAGAAGTGAATACATTGTACAGAAAATCGTTCTCTGATTCAGGTGAGCTGGATAATGTTTCCGCGAAGAGCCATTGCCATTGCCAGGTTACTTTGAATGGGTTACTTGTTTGACTAAGGTGTATAGTAGTGTAGCTCATATCTGTTTAGGTCCACTGTTAATAAGTTTTGGTCCCAAAAACAGTCTAAACATTTGTTGTTTGGTTTTTATGTAAACTAGCCCCTGACCACTGTCTTCGATTGGTAAGTACAAGTGTTGTTGGATGGTCCAGTGCTTACCATTCCACAGAAAATCGCTAAATTTTCTTTAAAATTGATTTATTTGTTAAACACTAAATGGTACTTGTAGAAAATGCCAAGTCTTTTTGGTGCAACGAATTGATTTGAAATAATTTTTCTTTCTTTAACAGAACTTGTAGGTAACCTTTGTCTTCATTTATTTAAAGTTTCCTCTATAGAAATTATTAGACTTTCATGTACAACGCGTACGTCTTCACATATGTTCCCGGATAATTGTATACCTAAGATTTTTATGCTGTCCGATGACCAAGAAATATTTAGAGGCGTACTATTTCTGTATTTCCACTTGCCAGACCAAAACCCCTTACTTTTTTAGATGTTTATAACAGAACCTGATTCTTGCCGATACGCATCGTAAACATCGTGAAAGATTGCAAAATCTTCTTGAATTGGTGTAAAAAACAGACGTTATTCGCATACGCACTGAGAACCAGTTTATTTGTATCAGTCGTTGGAATAGGAAAGCCGGTTAGGATCGTGCGGCAGTAGATAAAAACGGTTTCACGGATAACACAAATAGAGAACAGGAAAGTGGACATCCTCACGTATTCATCTGCTGTGATCAATTTCACTTGTTAAAAAAGTACCTACTTTTATGTTGGATTTAGAATCTTTCCAGTATCTCAAATAAATAAGTGTGATTTGTAAAATCATATCCAGATTTCTGGTTGAGACGAGTAATAGCCAATGGAATGCTGCATTTATTGGCGTATATCATTACGTCTCTATGCAAGTATAAAATATCAGACATTAACGTATTCGGTACAGAAGAACACTGATTTGGATAAATTGGACTATCTATAACTTGCATTAGTCGATTTGAAATACTCTTTAATAAAATTTTATAATCTGTGTTTAATATGGAAATCGCTTGCCAATTTGTACTATCTGATAGATTCTTTTCTTTTTTCGGTAGAAGTCCATTTATAGCTCGGGTGGTACTACTGGACAATTTTTGATTTAACATGACACCGGAAAAGGTTTTGTGGTAAAATGATTTTAAAACTTCCCAAAATTTGATGTAAAATTTAATCGTTAGTCCATCCAATTCAGGAACTTTATTTTTATCAATCTGCTCCACAGATTGTGTATAGTGTTGCTATAAACTTTTGCCTATCTATATTACTTATTTTGGGTATAAAGAAGATTCTATATTCAGACAAATGTTGTCTGATGCTTACTTTTGGACAAAGTGCTGTCTCACCTTAGCACATATTTCCAGTGAATTTTTTATACGTTTCCCTCCTATTTGCAATTCTTTCAATTGAAGTCGCGCACGTCGTGTCGACCTTCCAATTGTCGGGTGATCAGTATTGTATAATTCTTGATATTTTCAATAAGCAGTCGTGCGTGCAGCGCTTCTTTTGAAAGTGTTTCTTATTTGAGGAAGTAGATTGAACGCTTCTCTGCTATTTGAAGCTAGGGATGGGCTCGGGCCGGGCGGGGCCGGGCCGGGCCGGGCTTTTAATAAGACCGGCCCGAGGCCCGACCCGAAATGAAAATTGACGGCCCGACGTTCATTCAGCGAATAAGAAGATATTTTTTTCTGTTGTGTTCAACATGTAACTATCACGCTTTTGTTTAATTTAAGAGTATAATGATTTTGAATTACAATCAAGATACTTGTGAAACATACCGTTCATTTACATTCCAATGCTCCACCCGAAGGTACTACATTGGCCCGGAGGCGAGTTTTTTGTTGCCTGGAAATTTAGAATTTTGCCGAACCCTTGCCGCTCCAGGCAAGGTAGGGATCTTTAACGTGCGTGACAACACTCACACACGGGACCTCCATTTAACCTCTCATCCGAATCAGGGCGTAATTTTTGTTAAAAATGCTCACCTGCCATTTTTCAAGCAATCGGCCGTGTCGGGATTCGAACCCAGAACCTTGGGATCCGTAGTCTTACGCTTACTACATTGATCCACGGCGACGCCTTGTGGAACATACCGTAGTATATCATTTGATTTTTGATTCTGCTACGTACCTAGACGTAGCCGGAAGAAAGGTAAATACCAGGCTAACTACTAAACGTGGAGAGTGGGGGGATTCGCCTACATATCAAAAATATACAAAAAACACATCGCCCATGATTATCTATTAACAAATAAAAATAAATAACTGATTCTGTACAAACAAGCAAGAGCAATAAATTAAGCGTTACTAGTTCAAAGCAAACAGTTAGGTGATATGAACAATTTAGTACATTAGATACGAAGTGCGCATCTCGTATTTACACAAAATAAAATTAATCAGTAGTAAATAAACCTGTGAGAGCTTTTGTCAAGCGTTTTTAAAATTTCACCTAATACTTTTGTAAAATAACTAATTAGTAGGAAAGAATTAACGTGTGGGAGCTTTTGTTAGACATCTTTTAAACTGTACATAGTACCGTTTGTAAAATAAACCAATCAGTACAAAGGAATAAGCGTGTGTCTGTCCAATATTTTAAACACAGGTAAATAACACATGTATAGCAATAATATCGATTAACAGCAACGAACAATAGTTCTACAATGTGACGTTTCTTGTCACATAACTACACCAAACGTTGATACGGAATATCCCATTGACACACACAAAAGGAAACGAGTTGCATACCTGTAGATGTCCGGATACTTAGCTTGAAAACCGTCGGGGGCGAGTCAGTACAGAAACGTCGCGGTATTCAGGATCTATTCATCCTGCCATCGCAACTACAGCAACGATCTACGGACAAAGGCAGTTGGTCTACAGAAAGGAAAAACCTATTTGACTTCCAGCTAAAAAATGCAGTCCACGCAAGACACCTCCTAGTTGTCGAACAGAAAATGAACAGACGTGCATTGCTTTTGAAATACGGTGACGAATAATGTAGAAAATATGTCGACGCACAAGTTGTAAAAGCAAATTTAACAATGATTCACATAACACGAATTCGAACTGCAAATCCTCGCTTATCGAAGCGCGATTAAAACTGGAAAACCAGGGTTTTGTCGGATAGTGTGCGACCTTATTTCAACAAGTCTTTATATTGAAACAATAGAGAAAACCATTATAGGCGGTCGTAATGTATACCAAGATAACGGGCACCTGAAACAGGATATAACTATTTAGTTGTTGCATAAACCTGTCGTTTCAAAGCAACTAGATTTAAGTTGAAGAATTTATTCGAGAGCGTGTTTATTATTAATTGTTGAAGGATTTAACAGTAGAAACAGAGTTAATTTGAGCGGGTATTGAATTAATAAGGGAGAAAAATAGGGTAATTAATTTATACTGAAAATAAAGGTAACAATTTTTTAAAAAATCCTAGAAATAGGTATCAATGGTACAAAATGTTTAGCAATTTTCAATGTTTATGAAATTGTACGCTTAACGTACCTTATAACCTTTATAATAAATTTGCGTCCGCTTTATTTTGTCGTTCCTACTTCAAAGAATTTTACTAAAATTATTTACTTGAAATTAGAGAGTTATTGCAAACTCATTCCAAGCAGACTTTATTAAAAAAATCTTCAAATAAAGTATCCTTTTTTAAAAGTTTGCATCCAATCTAAAGGAGTGTTAGTGCAAGTGTTTTTTCCTTTACTCTTTATTCTGACATATATGTTTAGTATTCTATATCTATAGGTTATGTTTTAAAAATGAATAAAAATTAATCTCTTTTGTGATAAGGTGACCTATAATACATTTTTAACTATATTGGAAAAAATCAAAGAAATTATATTCACACAAAGATGAACCTTTTTTTGTTATTTGAGTCTTTCATTTCCCACAGATTCGATAACATTTGTATGTGTTGTCAAAGTGTTTTCACGGAATACTTTTCGAGATTACTTCAAAACACTGTTTTTACTTCTTCCCAAGCATATAGCATATCTGTTTTCAAAAGGATTTTTGCAGCTTACTTCTAAGAAAAGCATTACAAAACAGCATGCTCGTATTTAGAGCGTTGACGTTTTATATCTTTTTCGTGTTATAAACTTGGACTTTATATTTCTAAATTTAATTACGGAAACAACACTACAAAAAACCATCTGTTTTGCTATATTTATACAAAAAGCAGACAATTAAATGTAAGTTTGTGCGTTAGGCATTTGGCATATGTCAAAATTAAGGCGCCTTAAATAAAAGCATTTTCTGTCTGAATTTAAATTAAATAAAGGTGTCCTGTATTTTAATAAAGTACAAACATTAAAGGTGTAATTGCGCATGTGTAAATGTCAAATAAGGAAAAACTTTATTAAAAAATTGGTAAAATGAACGTTGCAACAACTCTCTAGTGTTTTAGGCGGTTGACATAAATTATACACGTGATTGATAATATCGACGTTCGCCGCATGATTGAAATTTGAAGTATATACATATACATAATATAAATCGTGCAAACTTTTAAATTATGAATAAATCACCTAGTTTGATGTTCCTAGGCATTTTTAACTTGCCTAAAGTACAACATGAGGAACATTAAATAGGACTAGAAAAAAATATTCGGTATAAGAAGTGAGTTATAATATCACGTTTCCTTTACACTAAACAAGACGAAAAACTGATTATTAATGGGTTCATAAAGACACTACGTGAAAATATAATTAAGAACGTTTACTTACTCAATGTGAGATAGAAGTGAAGGGACGATGGAGTATCTACTTGTGCGTTTTTCGTCCCGAAAAGTTCGGGCCGGCCCGAGTCGTTTGGCCCGGCCCGGCCCCAAAAAAGATAGACCCGGCCCGGGCCCGGCCCGAATCAAGTACTCAAGGGCC
The DNA here is from genome assembly GCA_036346225.1 of Platerodrilus igneus. Taxonomy (NCBI): domain Eukaryota; kingdom Metazoa; phylum Arthropoda; class Insecta; order Coleoptera; family Lycidae; genus Platerodrilus; species Platerodrilus igneus. The sequence goes on along the minus strand of JARFIW010001129.1, from coordinate 1,299,622 downwards.
CGGCCCGGATTCGAGTCCGAAATCGGGCCGGGCCCGGGCCGGGCCGGGCCCGGGCCGGGCCGGCCCGAAAGTCCGAGTCCATCCTTATTTGAAGCGGTAGTATCTTTTGTAAGTGTTGTTACTTGTTTTAGTATTTTCTTCTTTATACAACTATTAATTGTTTTCGCTGTTTACAGTATTAAACAGTTACTTTTTAACACCAATTTAACCGTATTCCAGTTTGTTAGTATGTCCACAATTTTTGAATAAAATCGCTATCAATTAATAATTGATTATTGAATCTCCAGTACGGAGGTGGTATAATGCTTGGTTTCATATTAGTATTAATTTCAAGACCTAAATGATTTGAAAAACTCTCATATTTTAATGAAGTAACGGTACTTTGATTACAGTAGAATCGATCCAGTGTTGATGCTGAGCTACGTGTTATGTATATATACCCACGTTTTGTACGTTTAAAAATTCTTCAGCAATCGTCCAATTTATATTCGTACATAATATTTGCTGGCTGTTGTGAGGTTACTGGGTATCTCTTGAATGGAGTGCATTCGGTATAACGATGTTGAGATATAACAATTAAAATCACCGCCTATAATAGTGTTTTGTAAAGTTGATCGAGCCCGAAGCCATGGCGACAGTTTTTCTCAGTATTTGATGCGTAATCTCTTGATTATGAAGAATATGGCTATTTAATGTATGCCATATTTCTGTGTGTATTTTAATGCGGACATATTAAAGGTATGAGTCAAAAAGAATATCATGTTCTATATTATTCTGTGGGCCTGTTAATTAAGTATGATATTTTGATTGCTTTGGGTTTCTATAAAGGGAATTTAGGTAATAAACGTAAACCGCGAAATTAGAAAGTAATTCTTTGTACAATACATAATTGAACAAACTCAGGTCAATAATTTATTAAAAATTCACAAAAGGAAAATCTATTTCAATATTACGCATTACGAATCCGAATACAGAGACGCAACTAGGTGTAATTACCATAGATAGTTTTGAGTAAACATATCAATTGCAACAGTAAATTTTTAAAACGCAAACAGGTTAGTTTAAGAAAGCTTTTAGAATGAGAATTGGTTAAATAAGGGTAAGATTGTCGATAATCATATTTCATATACTAATCTTGAATTTGGGAGAGTTTTCTACACCTTTTAGAATACGTGATTAAATTTAAAATTACAGAAGAAAAATTGTAGCTAGAGTTACATAGTGCGCGTATGCGTGTGTGCATGCGTGCGTGCGTAGATCTAAGATCCAATCCACAAATCTCTAAAAATGTTATTAAAATCAGATGAAACCGTGGAAATTATGGGGGTTGCAATGTTCCCGAACACACAGACAGATAGACAGACACAGATAGACAGACCAGCAGGCACAGACAGACATACATGGAAGCAAATTTGTTCATAAGAGCCTAAAACGTAAATTGCGATTGAAAATTTGAATTTGAATAGGAACAAAGTTATTTCCGAAAAGTGAACACAATACCTCCTCTATATGAAAGCAATAGGTATTAGTATAGCTAAAATAATTTGACTGGAGGTTCAGAATGTTTTTGTATGCACGTGTCTAGGAAGGTTCTTAACATATCACAAGACGCACTAAAAAGAGTACAAATTCCATAAAGTGTAACGTTAACTAAATTTCCTAACGATTTGATAGTAAATTACAGTATGGAATTCGGAGTAGACCCGTTTAAGTTGAACACTATATTTTAAATTATTCATAAATTATGTAACAAAATTAAATAAAAATATCCATTTGCAATTATAAATAGCAAAATTATAAAAATTAATTTATGTTTAGAAATATTATTAAAGCAAGGTTGACCACATATAATAAAAGTATCAGAGTCTTGTTTATTCCCATATAAAGGCCAAAGTTTTTGTTTCTTTAATTTCCGCTTACTTATTAGGATCTACAAAAATTACAAGTTTTGATAAATGTCAGACCAGTTTCTAGTATACAACACACGTTTTAGGCACTTGGCCCTACAGGCGATCTAGATAAACCAATAGCATTAGGTTTGTCATGGCATTTAACCTTTTGTTTATATTTAAGTACGGTTATAATATTCCATTTTAGTGTATAGCCTTTGTAGACTAACATACACGGTAAAACGGTAAAATTTATATATATATATATATATATATATATATATATATATACAGCGTGATCAAAATAATAGGTAACATCAAAAAACTTTTTTATTATGCATTTTAGAGAAAGAAGTTGTTGGACAAAAAAGGTCCTGCTTTATCTTAAAGTAATAACAGTATGTATATTTTTAACAAATTTTAACTCGTTACTGAAATTTTTCTGTCTGTCTGTTCAGTTGTTCGCACATTTTTTTCGAATTATAATATTTTGACTTCTGAATCTTAACGAATATGTATGGATTACAGCGGAATTAAAAAATTCTGATTTCAGATTTGAATTCAACATGAAAAATAAACAAAAAATTGTATTACCAAAACTTTGTGCTTGTTAAGGTAAAAAATTTAGGGGGGTTATAAGTTTTTCCTGGCAATGCCAGCGTACCCATTTTTAACTGGTAACACTTTTAATAAAATTGATTAATCACGTTATCCGTTTTGTCAGTTTAGTTTTTGTTTTGTAATTTAGTTTTCTAGTGTCATTGTAATAGAAGTTACATTACTTAAATGCCATTAATAATCATAATAATAAATAACAAAGGGGAAACTTTTCATTATGCATTTAGAGAAAAAGGTGTTAGGCAAAAAGTCCTGCTATATCTTAAATTAATAACAGCATGAATATTTTCAACGTACTTTAGCGCGTTACTGAAATTTTTCTGTCCGTCTGTTCAGTCGTTCGCACATTTTTCGAATCTTAATATTTTGATTGTAGAATCTTAAAGAAATTCGGTGGGATAAAAAACATTTAATAAGCACACATAAATCCAAACATCCCTTTGGGATAAAGAAGCGATTTTAAAGTTTTAAATTGTAATTGTCTTACATTTGCTTTTGAAGTATTTCAAACTTTCCTTAAATAAATCGAATTTTCTAATTGCAAACAGAAATTTACTAATATATGAAAAATTATGTTTCCACAGATCCCCCAGCTGCCTGGATACACTTTTCAGTTCTCTTACGCATTTCCTGGGTAGCATTTTTTATCATTTGAGGTGGCATATTCTGACATTTATGAAGTATTAGTTCTATCAACTTGTTTCTTGAACGTGGTCGGCTGGCATACATTTTTTGTTTAAAACAACCCCACAAGAAGTAGTATAGTGGTGTTATGTCTGGTGATCTGGCTGCCCATTTAACTATTGCTAAATCATTATCTGAACAACGGCCAATCCATTTGTTTGGGAAATGATTGTTAAGACATTCTCTTACTGGACATGAAAAATGTGCAGGTGCTCCATCCAGCAGTAGAACCATTTTGTACCTTTTTGTTAGGGGCAGATCATCTAGCACTTCTTTAAATTTATTTTCCAAAAAATGTAAAAACGTCGCACCATTAACACTTCCTTCAAAAAAAAAGGTCCAATTAGGCAATTCCACATTAGGCCACACCAAATATTGACTTTTTCTGAAAATTGACTGTGATACTCAATTATCCAATGAGGGTCCTCTCTACTCCAATGCTTGAATTCTGAGAACAAACTATCCCGTTAGTGGTAAATGCTAAATGTAGCTTCATCTGTATACATACTTTGATTCCAAAAATTTCTATTTTTTTGCAGTTTTACAGTAAACCAGCCACTAAACTCCAAACGTAAATGCCGATCCGTTTCTGGTATAGTGTGTATAAATTTCGGTTTGTATGGTTTATACTTGTGCTTTTTCCAAATTTTTTGAACAGTCACATGACACAAACATAAATTCTGGTCAATTTGTCTTATTAAAATTTTTTGATTTTCTTCAACAGTTAATAAAACTTGTAATTCGGTTTTGTTATGATTAAGATGATTCAGTATACGTTCCTTTGTACAAAAGTTTGGTGAGCATTGTTTAAACTTACGTAGTACCTCGGCTACGATTTTATGACTAATGGTTTTGTTAAGATGATTAAAATTAAATTCGTTTGCTGCTTTTCTAGATGTTTTGTAATTATTCCCAACGATTAAAACAATTTCAACTTTTTCTTGGTTGGTTAACGGCATTTAAGTAATGTATCCTTTATTACAATGACACTAGAAAACTAAACCACAAAACCAAAACTAAACTGATAAAACGGGTAACATGATTTGTGAATTTTATTAAAAGTGTTACCAGTTAAAAATGGGCATGCTAGCATTGCCAGGAAAAACTTAAAACCCCCATAACTTTTTTACCTTAACAGGCAGAAAGTTTTGGTAATACAATTTTTTGTTTATTTTTTCATGCTGAATTCAAATCTGAAATCAGAATTTTTTAATTCCGCTGTAATCCATACATATTTGTTAAGATTCAGAAGTCAAAATATTATAATTCGAAAAAAATGTGCGAACGACTGAACAGACGGACAGAGAAATTTCAGTAACGAGTTAAAATTTATTGAAAATATACATGCTGTTATTAATTTTAGATAAAGCAAGACTTTTATTGCGCAACAACTTTTTTCGCTAAAATTCATAATAAAAAAGCTTCCTCTTT